>OY755190.1:12757625-13156625 GCA_963576735.1 Bedellia somnulentella
TCATCTCGAATCGTCTTGCCCAGAGGTTCGACGAGTTCCAGCCCGTGGAGCAGGCTGGGTTTCGAAAAGGCTTTAGCACCGTAGACCACATCCACACAGTACGGCAGATTATACAGAAAACCGAAGAGTATAATCAGCCGCTGTGTCTAGCATTCGTGGACTATGAAAAAGCCTTCGACTCCATCGAAACCTGGGCTGTTCTACAATCCTTACAGCGTTGCCGAATCGACTGGCGCTACATTGAGGTGTTGAGACACTTGTACAATGCTGCGACCATGACCGTCCAAGTACAGGATCAAAAGACGGAACCCATCCAACTGCAGCGAGGGGTGAGACAGGGGGATGTCATATCCCCGAAACTGTTCACGAATGCGTTGGAGGACGTCTTCAAGATGATGAACTGGAACGGAAAAGGTATATGTGTCAACGGCGAGTACATCTCACACCTCAGGTTTGCGGACGACATAGTCGTTATGGCAGAGACGCTGGACGATCTCGGCGGGATGATTAGTAGCCTAAACTCAGCCTCTCGGCGAGTGGGGCTTGGTATGAACTTGGACAAGACGAAAATCATGTTCGATCGTCTTGTTCAGTCAAGACCAGCTCTTGTCGAGGGAGCAGAGCTCGAAGTTGTGCCGCAGTACGTCTACCTAGGTCAGACGCTACGACTCGGTAGAAACAACTTCGACAAAGAGGCTGCAAGACGCATCCGGCTGGGCTGGGCTGCTTTTGGAAAACTTCGGCATATCTTCTCCTCGGCCATCCCACAATGTCTGAAGACTAAGGTTTTCAACCAGTGCGTCCTGCCAGTGTTAACGTATGGTGCGGAAACGTGGACACTCACGGCTGGACTAGTCCACCAATTCAAAGTCACTCAAAGAGCGATGGAGCGAGCTATGCTCGGCATCACTCTGTTGGATTGCATCAGAAATGACGTGATCCGACAGAGAACTAAAGTGGCGGACGTAGCTCATCGGATCAGCAAGTTGAAGTGGCAGTGGGCTGGTCACATCTGCCGAAGAACCGATAACCGCTGGGGAAGACGAGTTCTTGAGTGGAGACCACGCACTGGCAGACGCAGTGTGGGGCGCCCTCCAGCCCGCTGGACCGACGACCTAAAGCAGGTGGCCGGGAGTGGTTGGATGAGGCTGGCCGAGGATAGGAAGAGGTGGCGCGCCATGGGAGATGCCTATGTCCAGCAGTGGACGAGTGTGGGCTGATGATGATTGCACATATCTGGCTGTCTATCACTTGTCCACTTTATTGACGTTAGTGCTTGTTTTATAATTTACGTATTGGCCAAAGTAGACTTCGAAAGTTCGCCAAACATGTGTTTTGCACCCTTGGTCTACAGTTTTTACTTAGTCTCATATTTGGAACATAGCCTGAAACGTTGCGTTATATATAATGAATAATTTGATAGCTGTTTACAAAGAAAGTAGTTCTCCCCTATCCTTAAAAACAAACAATCAAACATAGCCACTTATATTTTTTATTTTCTCTCAGGACCACATGCGCGAGGCTGGCGACGTATGTTTCGCAGACACGTTCAAAGATGGCTCTGGAGTAGTGGAATTCTTGAGACATGAAGACATGAAGTATGCCGTCAAGAAACTGGATGATTCGCGGTTCAGGAGTCATGAGGTAAGGTTTGGGTGTAAGGTGTTCTTAGTGTGGGTTGGGCTGTTCCAATTTAGAATGATTGACTTGGACGAGTTGGTTGATTTGGGCATAGTAAAACCATTTCTAAAAATGTTATATTACCAATTAGGAATTTAAACAAGTATGTAAAAACTAACGAATTTTCAATTAGCTATCGTCTGTCTAGAATATTTTAATACATTTATAATTTCTGCTTTATACTCATACTGTCATAAGATGTGAATTTTCCTACTTACAAACCTGACCCTAAACAATATTGGAACCATCTTGCTTAGCCAATATTGTTACTACTTTTATCAAATTGTACATTTTCTTACAATTAAATAAATAAATTGTATTGTACACCACCCCAGGGCGAAGTTACATACATTCGTGTAAAAGAAGACTATGCTGGTACGGGCGGCGGCAGCAGTAGTCGTTATGGAGGTGACAGAGACAAGTAAGTAATAATGTCTTGTTAAATTTAACAAATTTATAACTATCTCGTGTTAGTATTTTCTAAGGTTTTCACGATTGCACATTATAATTAAAACAACTATTGATTTTCGGATATTTTAATCGCGTGTTATTACATTGTTTTTAAAGCCCGACGATTCGAAAACTTTTCAGTTATCTGGTCACGGGAAGACTCCATGATAACTGAAAAGTTTTCGAATCGTCGGGCTTTAAATACAATGTTATAACGCACGATTAAAATATCCGAAAAATCAATAGTTGTTTTATCTCGTGATATTTGGAGTTCAGTATTAATATTATTTCCTTTATGAATGATAAAATTGCCTGAGTTATTATAGTTTGTGCCTTGGGCTGGAAAATAGGCTGGCAGATTACCTTAAACTTTATTGTAAAAACTATTTATGAAAACTTTATTCATACTGCTAAAAACATAAAGGTCTGCCTTCAGTCGCTTCTATATATCTGGCTATTAAGCATAGCAAACTTAGTTCCACCAGAAATGTACAGATAATACTATTAGGAGAAAAGAGAGAAAAAAGTTTATTTGATGTCATTCGCTCACGAATCTGAAATAATTTGCATTAAAACAACAATAAATAGTATAACACAAAATATTATGATAAATTTTAATTAAAAAAATAATAATTTTGTTGAAAATTTGTGTAATTTAATGAATTATTGTTTAGATTTAAGAGACATTCAGATACAATGATATTGTTAATGAATAAATGAATGAAATGAAATAAATGAAATGCTCTGTACAATGAGAACAGTTGCAATCTTACACAATTTTTGTACTTTTTGATTTCTGCTCTGTTTTGTTAAGTTCTCTATGTAAGTGTTATACACAAACAGTACAATAACGTTGATATACATAATAGCATTTCATAAACACATATCAGTAAAAACAACATTAACTGTGTGCGCAGCATGACTCGCTTTGTGAAATTTAATAAAATAATATTTTACAGCTATAAAGTTGTATAAACATACATACATACATATACTTACGGCTATAGATTCCTTGAAGGGGTTGCCAGAGCTAGGGAATTAAAAAATCCTCAGCCACTTTTGGAAAGTTGCGTGGGGAAAAGATGGTGAAATAAAGGTTGTTGGTGATGGGTCTCCAACCGCATTGCCCAAAAATCCCTTAAAAGCCCCAACACCGTTAGGCGCCTCTTACGTACACCCACCGGAAGAAATGGGGTAGTGCTATTCTAAGCCGACACTTCACAGCTTAAATTAATGAAATTAAGTGTCTAAAAAACTAATTAAATCAAATTTCCATCCAGATCTGGCCACAGTCGTTCTCGTTCATTCTCCCCACGCCCTCGTCGTGGCTCACCTACCTACACTCCGGTCAGGAGGGAATATTCTAGATCCAGATCTAGGTCACCGAGACCCTATTAGCATTTGAAGGTATGGACTGATTTTTTATATTACTTATAAGCATACATATAGAATAGAATAACTCTTTATTGCACATCAAACACAAATTTACAAAAATAATAATATGATCAAACATTTTATAGTGGGGTACAATTGGCGGTCTTATCGCTAAAAGCGATCTCTTCCAGACAACCTTTGGAAGGTGAGATCGATAAATTAATTATTTGGGTAGATGCACAAAACAAGGCCAACTATATATACATTATGTGTACTAAGTATCGGAAATAAAACAAAAAATACAAATTATTCATCTAAATTTATTTTATCGCCTTCAAAGTAGGCCCCATTGCTTGCAATACAACATCTCCACCGCTTCACCCAGTCTTCCATACATTTTCATAGGCTAGTTGCGGTATGGCCTTTAGCTCATTCAGCGAATTTTCTTGTATCGCTTCTATCGACTCAAAACGTTTTCCTCGAAGTGGTAATTTTAACTTGGGAAATAAAAAAAAGTCAGACGGAGCCATATCAGGTGAATACAGTGCTTGGTCGAGAACTTTTGTTGAATTTTTGTCTAAAAACTCTTTCACTATAATAGCTGTGTGTGATGGTGCATTATCATGGTGCAGCATACATGAGTTGTGTTGCCACAAATCTGGACGTTTTCGGCGGATACTCTCACGCAAACGCTTCATGACGCCTAAATAATATTCTTTATTCACTGTTTCTCCCTCTGGAAGGAATTCGGAGTGAACCACACCACGGTAGTCAAAAAAAACTGTCAGCATCACCTTGATTTTCATGCCTAAAATGTCAATGAGAATGTTGTGGACGGACTTAAAAGATATGTTCACCTCACAAGCCAACTCTCTCAGACTCATACGTCGATTTTCCAGCACTAGCTTCTTGATTCTGTCGATGTTTTCTTTGGTCGTAGCGGTTGAAGGTCTACCAGAACGAGACAAGTCTACTACTACTTCTCGGCCTTCTTTAAAAGCCTTATACCATTCATAAGCCCTTGTTTTCGCAACATTTTTAGTGATTCACCACATGAAATATCATTCGGAACACAAAATTTAAGGCACACTCTTTGTTCAACAATATTTTCCATTGTAAAAATCGCCGAGGACTCAAAACTATGACCAACAAAAATGTAGTTTAAAACAAATTAAATGACAGATCCCGCTCAAATTTTGCGCGCTAAATCAGTACAGTGCTACCAACATGCAGTAAAAAAATTTGAACGACCTCTTTTACGCGGGTCTTTTTATCGACATAAATATATATATTTATATATATATATGTCGTGGCCATATCGTAGATTTGAACACATCGTGAAATGATCGATCATTTCATGAAATGGTCACATTTCATGATGTGGCCAACTTCATTTGACCAGATCATAAAATCGTTAACGTTTCACGATTTTGTCACCCACGCTTGGCCAGATCGTAGAAATAGAGTAACCTGTGAAATGCGATCCAAACTCTACGGTTTATTAACATATTGCTCAGTTTTTTCGTAATTTGCAAAGTATTCGAGAACCTTTTCGTCGAAAACTCTTTTGTTATCACTTTCTTCCTCGCTTAATAGCGAATTATTAACTTTTTTTACTGCGAGAAATAACACTTTTGACAGCGACCGCCATCTTTACACATAAACAAAGCGTTTTCAGCGCCTCTACTGGTAATTAATGTAACTACTTTACGATATGACCAAATAATCTTAACCATTTCATGAAGAGGCCGCGCGTTTAGTTGGCCATATCGAGAAACGATTTCTTATCATTGATCTGGCCAAACCACATCACGATGTGGCCAATACACAGTTGAACATTTCATGAAATACGACCATTTCATGAAATGATCGATCATTTCACGATGTGTTCAAATCTACGATATGGCCACGACATATATATACTACTCTGTGTATATAAATAGTTGGCCTTGTTTTCTGCATATTATTCGTAGCCAGAGCCTACGAATTTTAAATTACTCAGCCACTTTTGGTAGTTACATACATACATATACTCACGGCTATAAATACCTAGTAGGGGTAGCCAGAGCTAAGGAATTGGAAATTCCTCAGCCACTTTTGGAAAGCTGTGTGGGGAAAAGATGGTAAAATAAAGGTTGTTGGTAATGGGTCTCCAATCGCTTCACCCAAAAATCCCTTAAAAGCCCCAATACCGTTAGTCGCCTCTTACGTACACCCACTGGAAGAAATGGGGTAGTGCTATTCTAAGCCGACACTACACAGTAGTTGGTAGTTAGTAAGAAATATATTAGGAAAAGGATAAAACATAAAAGATGGTTTATGATGGGTCTTCAATGACATCGCTCATCAATCACTGAAAGACCAAAATTCATTTATCACATCCTAATATATCCACGAAAAGAAATAAGTTAGTACTATTTTAAGCCGACTTCAGCAATACTCTTAAACTTTTTGGCTGGGACTCAATTGTATAAGGTACACATAAATGCAACATAAACACAATAACAATTCTTGCATTCACTACAATTACTTTTATAGCGCCACAGTTTTCTACAGATCATAGTAAGTCTTTTTTAATTAACTTTATTAATAATGTGTTCTAGATTTTAATTACTTTCAATGGTATTGCTTAAATTAAATTTTTAAAAATATAGTTAACTACTTATTTCATTGCCAATTAGTTTATGCAATCTTTTCATGAATTTAAAGAATAAATTTGGTCTTGATAATAAGAATTTGTTTTTCAATAATAATGTAAAGTATTATCGAAGCGTAGCCAATCTTATTTTCAAAAGAAAAAATCATTCGGGTCTTGAAATAAATTGGGCTAAAGACAAATTAAATCATATATTATATGGGTAAACTAGGTGCAGGGTAAAGGTAGTAACTATGACTGCGTTTACTCGACAGAAGAGCCGAGAAGGAGCCGGGAGCTTGCGGACCAGATAACATTTGTGTGCTACTGGCAGAAATAATATGTCCTAATCGCCTTTGTCCGCCAAAGTAGAACTTATAAGACTAAAAATTTCCTAACCAAATAATTTTGTAGACATTCTATCAAAACTTTGGTGGATGATGCGCGATTCAATAGTGCCGATAATTTATCGATAACTTCATAGATATCGATAATTTAGTTTGTAAGCTACTTGAAAACTATTAGCAATCAAATTTAAGAATTTTGTAGTAAATGTTACTATTTAGATGTCTTTAGGAATGGGAATTAATAGAACAGAATAATTTTAAGGCAAATAAATGTAAAATTGAGTTTTAGCTGTAATATTAAATGAAATTTCTTTTTGTTTCATCCACTGTGCTGTGAAATGCTGTGGAATGAGGATTGGGCTGGAGATGAGGGTCGGTCAGGATCGGATCGGAGCGAGCACGAACGGATGGATTCTGGATTTTGGATTTGTCGTATACTTTTAACTGTCCGCGATGGATATACTCACGCGTTAAGGATTTCACACTTTCTTTTGGATTTGGATACTTTCGGATTTGGATTCTTTTGGATTTGGACCCATCGCTGGATACAAGGATCACGGGTATGCTTTTAGAAATTAATCCAAGTGGAAAAATAACTTAGTTTTCTCTATCATTGAGTGCACGCTCTCGGTACGAACTTGAAGTTTTGTTTGATCCTAACTCTTTGTCAATATTAATTATCGAATCATTTTTATCGCGACTAGTGTTGGATTGCGAAGATAAATTTTGCCCGAAATTCCCTTATTTAGTCAAGCAATGTTTTTTTAAATTTTTAGCAAATATCTTAATTTCGCGGGCTCAATCTTTGTCGCGTGACTCAGCAGTAGTATATATTAATAACTTAACGAGGTCTAAATAACTAGCATGCTTTCGGCTTCCACTTAAATTCGTTAGGGTGGCTAGGTGTAAATGGTGGACAAAATTTTGTAACTTTTACAATTTGAGATTTGAAAGGCAATGTTTGATTGAATTTAAATATGACGTAGTGTTATCGATGTTTAAGTGCAGCACTATGTAACACGGTTTGGCGCGAAAAGTAAAAGTCACAAGTTTTTTTTATATTTCAAGACAAACATATCACAGATGAGCGCTGAACCGTTTTACAGCTCACAGAGTATATGAAGTGAAAGAAGAGCTCTGAACAATATGACCGTGATGCATATTCTGATCGATTATAATAATGTAATTAGTTAACTGATGTTGCATTCCAAAGCAGCTCTGATGACGGCGAATAAATGCAATTTAATCTATTTTGTGTTGTTTTATTGATTGTCCTAATTTTATTTTGGTATTGTATCCTTTTATGTTTCGCTCAATGGATTGTGGCATATCACTATACATAAATACACACATATGCCCACGGCTATATAACGCTAAAAGAGGTAGCGAGAGCTTCAGAATCGGAAGTTCTAAAGCCACTTTTGGAAGTTGAGAGGGGAAAATATTGTGTGATAAATGTTATTGGTAATGGGTCTCCAACCACATGGCCCAAAAAGACACATAAAAAGCCCCAATACCCTAAGTCGCCTCTCGTACACCCGCGGGAATAAATGGGGTAGTGCTATTAGATTTTTCCGCCACCTTTGGAAGCTGATTGGAGAAAGGATTCTAAAATAAAGGTGGTTGGTGATTGGTCTCCAACAGCATCGCCCAACAATCACCTAAAAAGCTCCAGTACCTCACAATACCAGTGGGAAGAAATGTACCAGTGTTTTTCTACGCCGACACTACACAGCAAAAAATAGGAAAACTCACATGCCCATTGGTATAACTATTTGTAATTGTGGAATTATTCTTAGTGTAGTTAATTTATCATGGCTGTTAACGGTCAGGGTTGCACTTAGTCATGTGACGGGTATTCGTACAAAACGGCAATAGGCCGGCCCTCTCTGTATCTGTTCAATCCAAACTTTAATTATTCCATGGTCAATTGGCCTAGACCTCGCTTTTATAACATACCCTTTTTATATTATAAATCGATAAAGGACATCAAACTAAACAACTTTGCCCATGGAATGCCTATCTAAAATATTGTAATTTTCAAAAAAATATAATAATTAAAAATTGTCGTACCTAGTTCAAACTGAGAATGTATAGAATGAGAATCTTTGCTTCAGTGAAAATAAGAAATAAAAAAAAAACATTTGATGTATGCTTTTCGCTCTGTAAACAAAAATATAACTTCTTTCGGTATTTTCCAGTTGTATTGATCGTCGTTGAAAAATAATATCATGAAAATAAACCGGTAAGCGAGCGATTGAACTGGAAAATACCGAAAGAGGTTATGTTTTTGTTTACACCATAGATCAAATGTTTTTTTTTATTTTTTATTTTCACTGAAGCAAGGAATCTCATTGTATACATTCTCAGTTTGAACTAGGTACGACAATTTTTAATTCTTATTATATTTTGAAAATTACAATATTTTAGATAGGCATTCCATGGGCAAAGTTGTTAAGTTTGATGTCCTTTATCGATTTATAATATAAAAAGGGTATGTTAAAAAAGCGAGGTCTAGGCCAATTAATGGAAAACTAATCACCAATATTTCATTATTCTACCACTTCATCTTTTCGTTTTGCAACTGATAAAGTTAGACACTGAAAAATTATTCATTTATTCTCCCTCTTACGCTTTTTATTTAAAAAATCATGTTAAGATAATCACATGAATCACAAAAATCACAGTCGAGTCTCGGTGAAGATGGCCTATCAAATACAAATTTATAGTTGGAGAGCATGAGTCCTTCAGTGGATATAAGGCAAGAATATTTTTCGGTCTGAAATTCCTTAGTCAGGTCAAGCCTACACTAATGATTCTACCAAAGAGTCTAACGGTAAAGCGGCCAGTACATAATGGCCCATGATGGGCCACTGCTCGCCATCGCCACTGTGTACAGGGGGCAATGGTGCATGATGGCGGACAATTGGCCTAGACCTCGCTTTTTTAACATACCCTTTTTATATTATAAATCGATAAAGGACATCAAACTTAACAACTTTGCCTATGGAATGCCTATCTAAAATATTGTAATTTTCAAAGAATAATAATAATTAAAAATTGGCCTAGACCTCGCTTTTTTAACATACCCTTTTTATATTATAAATCGATAAAGGACATCAAACTTAACAACTTTGCCTATGGAATGCCTATCTAAAATATTGTAATTTTCAAAATATAATAATAATAAAAAATTGTCGTACCTAGTTCAAACTGAGAATGTATACAATGAGATTCCTTGCTTCAGTGAAAATAAAAAATAAAAAAAAAACATTTGATCTATGGTGTAAACAAAAACATAACCTCTTTCGGTATTTTCCAGTTCAATCGCTCGCTTACCGGTTTATTTTCATGATATTATTTTTCAACGACGATCAATACAACTGGAAAATACAGAAAGAAGTTATATTTTTGTTTACAGAGCGAAAAGCATATATCAAATGTTTTTTTTTTATTTTTTATTTTCACTGAAGCAAGGAATCTCATTGTATACATTCTCAGTTTGAACTAGGTACGACAATTTTTAATTATTATTATATTTTGAAAATGACAATATTTTAGATAGGCATTCCATAGGCAAAGTTGTTAAGTTTGATGTCCTTTATCGATTTATAATATAAAAAGGGTATGTTATAAAAGCGAGGTCTAGGCCAATTGTCGTACCTAGTTCAAACTGAGAATGTATAGAATGAGATTCCTTGCTGCAGTGAAAATAAGAAATAAAAAAAAAACATCTGATCTATGCTTTTCGCGCTGTAAACAAAAACATACCTTCTTTCGGTATTTTCCAGTTCAATCGCTCGCTTACCGGTTTATTTTCATGATATTATTTTTCAACGACGATCAATACAACTGGAAAATACCGAAAGAAGTTATATTTTTGTTTACAGAGCGAAAAGCATAGATCAAATGTTTTTTTTTTATTTCTTATTTTCACTGAAGCAAGGAATCTTATTCTATACATTCTCAGTTTGCACTAGGTACGACAATTTTATTTATTATTATTTTTTGAAAATATTGTTATTATCTAAAT
This sequence comes from Bedellia somnulentella, assembly GCA_963576735.1. Lineage (NCBI taxonomy): Eukaryota > Metazoa > Arthropoda > Insecta > Lepidoptera > Bedelliidae > Bedellia > Bedellia somnulentella. The sequence continues at coordinate 12,768,145 of OY755190.1, forward strand.
ATTTAATAATGAAAAATAACATATACCTAGTTGAAACTGAAAAAGTATAGAATGAGATTCTTTGCTTCAGTGAAAATAAGAAATAAAAAAAAAACATCTGATCTATGCTTTTCGCGCTGTAAACAAAAACATACCTTCTTTCGGTATTTTCCAGTTCAATCGCTCGCTTACCGGTTTATTTTCATATTATTTTTCAACGACGATCAATAGAACTGGAAAATACCGAAAAAAGTTATATTTTTGTTTACAGAGCGAAAAGCATAAATCAAATGTTTTTTTTATTTCTTATTTTCACTGAAGCAAAGAATCTCATTCTATACATTCTCAGTTTGAACTAGGTACGACAATTTTGAATTATTTTTTTTTTTGAAAATTACAATATTTTAGATAGGCATTCTATGGGCAAAGTTGTTTAGTTTGATGTCCTTTATCGATTTATAATATAAAAAGGGTATGTTATAAAAGCGAGGTCTAGGCCAATTGCCGATCGTGGCGCGCAATGGTGAAGTTGTCGGTTTTCGGGCACACTTAAAGGAATCGTGGCGTAGCGTGTCCGGTGGTGTTTCCACAGTGGGCCATTGTTTAGTTCGTCACCGGCCGCTCATATATACTTATACTTTTTTGGAATATTTGATTGCAAAATGTATTTACAATCAATCACTATATGACGTAAAAATAACATAAAAAGCGCCATAAATAAAATAAATTACATACATAATAATAAATAAATAGCTGCACTCATAATTACTTCAACGTCGATCGCAAGTGGATTGCCAGGCAGTAATGAGCAATGGGCCATTGTGTGAACACCAAGTGATCGTGGCCTACAATTATGCATTGCGGAGCGTGGCCCATCACTGGCCATTGTGTACTGGGCGGTTAAGAGAAAACACTGGGATAACACCCACATGGCTGAATTGGCCTAGACCTCGCTTTTATAACATACCCTTTTTATATTATAAATCGATAAAGGACATCAAACTAAACAACTTTGCCCATGGAATGCCTATCTAAAATATTGTAATTTTCAAAAAAATATAATAATTAAAAATTGTCGTACCTAGTTCAAACTGAGAATGTATAGAATGAGAATCTTTTCTTCAGTGAAAATAAGAAATAAAAAAAAACATTTGATCTATGCTTTTCGCTCTGTAAACAAAAATATAACTTCTTTCGGTATTTTCCAGTTGTATTGATCGTCTTTGAAAAATAATATCATGAAAATAAACCGGTAAGCGAGCGATTGAACTGGAAAGTACCGAAAGAGGTTATGTTTTTGTTTACACCATAGATCAAATGTTTTTTTTATTTCTTATTTTCACTGAAGCAAAGAATCTAGTTCTATACATTCTCAGTTTGAACTAGGTACGACAATTTTTAATTATCATTTTTTTTTGAAAATTACAATATTTTAGATAGGCATTCCATGGGCAAAGTTTTTAAGTATGATGTTCTTTATCGATTTATAATATAAAAAGGGTATGTTATAAAAGCAAGGTCTAGGCCAATTGTACTTAGTCAGGTGATGACAACCTTCATAGCTCAGTGCGGAACTCAACAGCCTCTCATGTATTTCTACTAGTGGCATACGCCTCTACGTATGTTTGAATTTTGAGTCGAGCCATATGTGTGGTTAAATTTCTCAATGCGTCGTGGGTTCGAATTTTGAGTCAAGTTATAAGTGTAGTTAAATTTCTCATGGTTGCCAACGTTAAGGGCGTCTCCGGAAAAATACGTAGATATTGATTGTTTTGAAATTCTATAAAGTATGATTTGATGATATTGATATGACGTGAATAAAATATATGTTGCTGATTAGTTCATGGTGTTAAAATTTGATGTTTAACATTTTAATAATTTGATGAAAAATATGATGAAAAAAATTGAATTGGAACATGCTTTGTTTTCATAAAAACCGTATAGGCTCCACTGGCATAACATACATGTGAACTCATTATGTGTCTTTATACGCGTAGCTTTAGGATCTCTAACTTTGATGTTTAACTTTTCATTTAAACATTATAGTTATTCAATAAAACTAAATAAACTACATTTATCCTGCGCGCGCGTTTTTTCCGTCCCTGTCACTCTCAGTAAATTTGACGTAAGAGTGAGCGCAATAGCTGCAAAATGCGGGGAGGCCCTTAAGGCAAATCAATCGCGTGAAAAGTCACATTGCTTAATTGTACTAAGTTATTTGACAATGTATTAATACGAAAATTGCAATAGAACTGTCCCCTATCTCGTGATGTAACTATTCATGCAAAAAGTGGGTACTCTGAACATACATACATACATACTTACATATATATACTTACGGCTATAAATCCCAAGAAGGGGTAGCCAGAGCTAAGGAATTAGAAATTACTCAGCCACTTTTGGAAATGTGAGTGGGGAAAAGATGGTAGGTTGTTGGTGATGGGTCTCCAACCGCATCGCCCAAAATCCCTTAAAAGCCCCAATACCATTAGTCGCCTTTTACGTACACCCACCGCAAGAAATGGGGTAGTGCTATTCTAAGCCGACACTACTCTGAACAGCAGGTGACATTAATGTCACGTGATATTCAGAAATATTAGTAAATCTGCGACCCCGTGGGGTAATACGGTTAACGTTTCGGTTTGAGTCATGTGAAATTTTGTGTTTGTACAAAACGATGATAGGCCCTACCTGCTGCTTCAAATGGTCTTTCAAATGAATAGAAGTATCGGCTGAAAAAAACATGTAACTCCGCTCTAAGTTCAAATAGCCTTGCTAAAATTTTACCCCGAGACAACCATGGCACTTCTGTATGGAGCAGCAGTGATTTATGTTTGCTGCCATAATCTTCACATAATAATAAGAGCAATTGGGATTGTAGTGGTTGTAATTTGATAAAATTAATTATTTTTACCGCTTCAACCATAACTAATTTTAGATTTGACGGCATTTGTTTAATCGCAAATTCTTGTCTATGCACAAAGGGGGCAAAAAAACGTGGTTACTCGGAATATCAGGCGTTAGAACGTCATATATTGTTCAATTTTTTTAATTATCTCTGCTACTCTCATTATAGTTCAGCGTATAAAGATGAGATTGAATTACTCGCTGAAGCTATGAACACAATGAATTTAGGAGTGGTTACTTTAGCAAGCTCTTATTGGCAGTGCCCAGTAGTTAGTCACAGCTTACATACAGTACATGGTACATAGACACCTATTCTTCGCGTATTGCACTCACGGTAAAATGAAGAGAAGCTGATGCTACGTAAAATAGGATGCTCTAACTAGAGTATTCGAAAATATTACGAACATAGGTAAGTATACTCATTCTGTTAGTTCCCATTTGGGTAGGCAGAGACAGTCGATTGCCATTTTGTACAATCCCGGCAAACAACGCGGGCTTCATCTACATCATTTTCTTTCATCATCTTTTGTAATCATCAATTTTATTTATCATTCTTTTTTTATTCATACATTTTTAATACTACGAACGGAGGTCGTAGCAGTGATCATATTTTTTTTATTAATAATGTTACCACCAAGATTTTTGTTGAAACTATATTTTTTTTTCAAGAACTTTTTTCTTCATAACATTTAATGATCGTATTGTTCTAATTAATAATATTGTTTGTTACTAGGGTAATATTGTCTGTTATGTTAAAAATCTATACTTATAATAAATCTGTAGAGAGGTCAATTATGTACTTTAAATATATTTTCAAAATAACTATCAGGGCGTGATCAGTGATCGATACTGATGCCAAAAATGAAATCAGTAAAATTTTTGTCTGTCTGTCTGTCTGTCTGTCCGTCTGTCTGTCTGTCTGTCTGTCTGTCTGTCTGTCGGTTTGTATGTTCCTTATGGAAACAAAAACTACTTGGTAAACTTGGTAGAATTATTCTTCATAATCCTGGGCAGGTTATATAGTGTAGTTTTCAGAAGAGCAGTGAAAGGGAATTTTGGAAAAACGGGGAAAGTTGCTCCATTTTTTAAGCTTCCGTCGCGTGTGCAGCTTTAATGGTTATAGTTACATAGAAATCTAAAAAAATCTAAAAAATATCCTTGAACAGCATATGTCTATCTTTCAAACACGTGTAACTCCTGATAGCTGTTCGGAGCATTTATTTTATTTTATTTTATTAAGGACATCAACAGCACATAAACATGTAAGTTACAATTAGATAAATACAATGAAAAAGCCAATAACATACATCCACAGAAGATACAAAAAACAGTAGTACATACAGATATGTAAGAAAAGTTGTAACATAAAGTGTGTAAAATGATTGAATGATTGATTTGTGTTATATATGGTATATATATATATATATTTATATGTGTGTGTGTGTGTGTGTGATTCACTTATTCCCTCTATTTATTATCTAACGTCTTAATAACGTCGAAACGGAATTTGGCCTTTGAAGAAGCAAAAGGATCAGTTTCACCAAAGAGGTTATTAAATTGATTGGCAAGGCGAACCATTGTAGAATTCCTTGCATAATTAGTATGATTAGAGGCTATAGAAAAGAGCCTTTCAGAAGTGTGCCGAGTACGGCGATGTGGAGTACAAAATGACAGTTGGGACAACAAAAATGGAGAATCAAGGCGACCAGAGAGAATGTCGTGTAACAGCATCATGTCCAGTAAAACTCTGCGATCCTTAAGACTAGTGAGCTGATGCCTGCGACACGAATCCTCATATGAGCAACCGAAAAAATGAGTCCTGTAGTTAAGATGTTTTAAAAATTTAGATTGTATACGTTCAATACGTTGAATGTACGTTATATAGTTTGGGGACCAGACACTGGATGCGTATTCGAGAATACTCCTAACGTAAGCATAATAAATCTGTTTTATACACATCAGATCGTTAAAGGGCATTCTGATTATATTTGTTTACCCTTACGTTTATAGTACTCCCATTCATCTCTCATTTAAAAATGTTTACATTATTACCTATTCAATAAAAAAGAATCATAGAAATCGGTATAGAAACACCAAACTTATACATGAAATAAGCCATCGCGTCCTGTCATCGCACGTGTATACTGAATCATGCCATAAGGATTATTTTTTTAGTAATGGTTGCTCGGGCAAAAGATAGCCGTGAGTATATTTATGATGTATGCAAAGTTTGTAACTCTTATTGTTTATTTGCATGGGACTATTTTCGGAGGTACTGAACCGTTCATCAAAGCGCTTTCACAATCACAAAGCTTCACTATTCAGGAGTGCTATAAGTTGCGCTAAATTTCACAAAGGTTGACCAGTGATTGAAGAAACCTCAGATATTTTTAAAACTGCGCTACCCGTGCGAAGCTGGGCCGATCCACTAGTATTGAATAAAAATAATTTTATTTCAATAAAATAATTTTCCATATATTTAAAATACAGATTATGCATTTAAGGTTTTATACATAACCTAACCCATAAATAAAGGAAAGGAAAATTTCGACACAGGCGGGAATCGAACCCGCGATCTCGGGTATACGTCCCCGTCGCTCTGCCATTGAGCTACCGTGTCAATGGCTGCCAGTGCGAAATTCTTCTATCTTTTGTTTGTTTTTACCCTTTTTACGTGGTGTTTGCGTTCCCTACCTCCGAATTTTTTACAAATTCGGAAGGCCACTAGTCTACCTTTTCAGATAGAATGCAAATGTTGAGAACGCCTATCACATAATTTGAATGTTTTTGTTAATGAAAACCTTATGTGGGGATTATTACTAATAAATGAAGAATAAATAAAGGAAAGAAAAATTTCAACACGGGTGGCAATCGAACCCGCGACCTCGGGTATACGCCCCCATCGCTCTGCCATTGAGCTACCGTGTCAAACAAAAGATAGAAGAATTTCACACTAGCAGCCATTGACACGACCGAGCCATGAGCCAGACGAGGCCATTGACGAGCTGTGTACTGTCGACTTAGAATAGCACTACCACATTTCCTTTGGTGGGTGTACGTAAGAGGCGACTAACGGAATTGGGGCTTTTAAGGGATTTTTGGGCGATGCCGTTGGAGACCCATCACCAACAACCTTGATCTCACCATCTTTTCCCCACTCAACTTTCCAAGAGTGGCTGAGGAATTTCTAATTCCTTAGCTCTGGCTACCCCTTCTAGGGAGTTATAGCCGTGAGTATATGAATGAATGATGATTGACACGCTAGCTCAATGGCAGAGCGACGGGGGCGTATACCCGAGGTCGCGGGTTCGATTCCCGCCTGTGTCGAAATTTTTCTTTTCTTTATTTATACTTTATTTATTAGCAATAATCCCCACATGAGGTTTTCATGAACAAAACATTCAAAATAACCTAACCCAGCCAAATTTGACCTAACTTCGCCTCTTGCCTCCCCCTCGCATGCATCCAAGCGAGCAAGTATCCAAACAAGCAAGCAATTATAGATAAAACCACATAGGATTGAAGTTATTATTTTTTATATATAAGTATAAAACACATGAATGAATATTTTGTTTATTTATTGAAATGATTATGAGTGTCGATCATTAGTATAAACAAATATTAGTAAATACAAACTGTATAATTAGTGATATTATGAAATTCAATGATTTTATTTTGTAACTAGTGGATCGGCCCAGCTTCGCACGGGTAGCGTTATTTTTTAAATATCTTAGGTTTCTTCCTTTAGTCACTGCTCAAGCATTGTGAAATTTAGCGCAATGTTTTCAATTTATAAAATTTATAGCACTCCCTGAACAGTGTAGTTTGGTGATTTTGGATGCGCTTTTATGAACGGTTCAGTATTTCCGTTTATTAGCAAATTTTGGAAGAAAACGCTATGAAGTATTTATAACAATCATTAATCAAATCATTATGTAGGATGCAATTACTGGCGCCATCTAGTATGTAATATGTAAATTAGTAACGATTGGGTTTTGGTCACGGGCGCGATGGCTTATTTCATGTATAATTTCGGTGTTTCTCTACCGATTTCTATGATTCTTTTTTTATTGAATAGGTGATAAACTTTTTCTAAATTAGAGATGAATGAGAGTATTATAAACGTAAGAGTAAACAAATATAATCAGAATGCTCCAAACTGCTAAGCTATAAGGAGTTACACGTGTTATTGTGAGTCAACCATAAAAGATAGACATATACTGTTGCGGAATATTTTTTAGACAATTTTATGGAGAATATTTTCGTCATACATGAATTCAATGTAACTTTAACCATTAAGGCTGCACACGCGATGGAAGCTTAAAAAATGGAGTAACTTCTCCCGTTTTCCAAAAATTTCCCGAAATTCCCCTTCTCTCTCTCTGCTGAAAAGTATACTATAACCTGCCCAGGAGTATGAAGAATAATTGTGCCAAGTTTCGTCAAAATCCGTGGAGTATTTTTTGTTTCCATAAGGAACATACAAACCGACAGACAGACAAAAATTTTACTGACTGCATTTTTGGCATCAGTATCGATCACTATCACCCCCTGATAGTTATTTTGAAAATATATTTTATGTACAGAATTGACCTCTCTAGAGATTTATTAAAAGTATAGATATTTATGACTTAAAGTTTTTAAGAAGACTAATCATTATGATTTTAAATGGTATGTGAAATATTTTCGTACCTCTGATGATAGGAGTTAAAAAGTTATGTAAGAAAAACCGGCCAAGTGCGAGTCGGATCGCGCACTAAGGGTTCCGTACTATCATATATATAGAAAATCCCGTTTGTGTGATAATCATGGGAGCCAAATTAGGTAAGTAATTTGATTTATGATTTAAAAATAGAACTACGGGCTAGATCTCATTCAAACCAATTTTCGTTAGTAGTTTGTATAGTAATACACATCATATATTTTTTTCAGTATTATCATGCCCATATTTTAGAAGTTACGGGGGGGGGGACACACATTTTAGCACTTTGAAAAAGTCTCTCGCGCAAACTATTCAGTTTTAAAAAAAATGATATAAGAAACCTCAACATCATTTTCAAATACCTTTTGATAGATACCCCACACGTATAGGTTTGATGAAAAAAAAATTTTGAGTTTCAGTTCTATGTATGGGGAACCCTAAAAGTTTTGGTTTTTTTTTCAGATTTTATTTTAAAATCTTAATGCGGTTTACAGAATACATCTACGCACCAATTTCCAATAATGTAGTTCTTATAGTTTCGGAATAAACTGGCTGTGACATACGGACGGACGGACGGACGGACGGACGGATAGACAGACAGACATGACGAATCTATAAGGGTCCCGTTTTTGCCATTTGGCTACGGAACCCTAAAAAGCGCACCCAAGTATAACTAAACCCAGATTCTTAAAATGATGTTTTTGCTTTTACCAACTATATCTTTTACTATAATCTCATTATTCTAGAGGTTTAAAAGACCGAAGTAACTTTACCTTTATATTACATACTTGCTTGTTTGTAGCTTGCTTGCATGCTTGCTGCATATAGGGGACGGGGGGTGGCACATAAAATATGCCTGCAAAATTTACCATTTATAAACCAACGATACTTTTTTTCTACCATCTTATCCCCTAGCAACTTCCAAATGTGGCTGAGAAGTTTCTAGCTCTGAAGCTCTGGCTGTGGCATCCCCTTTTAGGGATTTATGGCGATTAGTATATGTATGTATGGTATAATATTTTGTAATACCCAATATTACAGAATCATCATAACGTAACATTTAGCACCAGGTGTTCAGATTCCCATGTTTTGCTTGCAGAGTGCATTCGCGTGATCGGGGGCAGTCCTGTCGCCGTTATGTACGAATACACTGTCACATGACTAAGTACAACTCAGCCATGTGGGTTCCCTCACGATGTTTTACGTCACCGTTTACGACAATTTTTAATTAACCACACATTTGACTTAAGAAAAGACATATTCGTGTAGGCCCGAATCAGTATTTGAATCCACGACTCTCTGCATGAGAGGTGATACTTTAAGCTGCAAAGGTTGTTATAATTTATAGTTCGAAATATTATGGAACCTGTCAGGGTATCTAACTTTAAAATAGAGAATTACGGTATCTATAAATATGCATACATATATTTACAGCTATAAATCTCTAGAAGGGGTAGCCAGAGCTTCGGAATAAGAAATTCTACAGCCACTTTTGGAAGTTGAATGGGGAAAACATAAAAAAAAGGTTGTTGGTGATGGGTCTCCAAGCTCATCATAGCCCAACAATCACTTATAAAGCCCCAACACTCTTTGTCGCCTCATACGAGCACCCATGGGTCGAAAAGGGGTTGTGCTATTCTAAGCAGACACGCACAAGCACACAGCTTCAGAATCTATTTGTTTACCTAAAATTCCCTTCAAGCAAATTAGAGAAATAATAAAATAAGGATAGTTAAGTTCTATGTGAAAACGAAACCACACAGTTTTATCTGTGCTTTATCAAAATAGTTCTGCGGTCTTGCTAGGGTTGTCAAACGTATTACAAAAATATATTATAGCGTTTAATACAAATTGACTAAAATTCACCCATACTCACGGCTATAAATAACAAAAAGGGTAGCCAATGCTTCAGTTTTTTAGGGCTTTAATGCTTAAAATAAGAAATTTAGTAGAGCTTCAAAATCCATAAACAAAAATCAGAGCGAGTATTGAAAGTAACGAGGCCAAAATATGTTGAAATAAAGTTGTCTGAAAGTGATAGAGAAATTTCTATTTCAGAAGCTCTATGTGGATTTATGGCCTTAAGTAAAGTTAGGTAGGATTTAAGGATCCTTCGCCTCGCCCAAAAACATAAAAAGCCCCATACCCTTAGTCGCCTCTTACGACACCAGTGGGTAGAAAGGGGTAGTGACATTCGAAGGCACTACACGGCCAATTCTTCCTCAGTTTTAAATTTTGCTTATAGCATGTAGGCAGCCCTAGCATTCACCGAAACTGCTAAAATTTACTCTGAGTGCAAAACTGCGCACCGCGCATCATCAGAATTGATATAAATACTGCAGTTTCTATTGCTATTGTCACAAAGCCGTGTATGACACGGCTTGCTTCATACATTACTTTTTAATTTAATTTGCATTTTTAGTTAACTTTTAGTTTGTTTAAATTATATATTTTATTGTTTTTTAAAACATTGGAATATTGGTAAGTATTTTGAATTTATATTTGTAATAACATAACATAACATAACATAAACGTTCACGCCGAATATCCCCGAAGGGGGTGGCAGAGGTACTAATACTTCTGAACATCACGTTCAGAGTACCCACGTTTTGCATGGACAGTGTACTCACGTGATAGGGGGCAGGCCTATCGCCGTATAGTATATAATTTATATTTGTATGATGTTAAAAGTTCGCTTTTGATTCTTGTATTTAAATATTATTTAATGAGCTTAAAGAGGCGATCGACAGACTCTGCCTACCCCTATGGGAACTGATGGCGTGAGTAATGTATTGTGTGTTTATAAGTTGTGAATTTTAACAAATTACTACTTTTAAATTACTTAAAAATTTGGTGAAAAAACAACTTTCGATCACTGCAGCTCTAGTTTATACCTTCACGAAATTTTTGTTTGAAACGGCACTTAGATAGAGTAGGGTGCCAAAGCTTACAATACTTACTTATATAGCGTAGCTTACAAAACTGTATGGTAAGAATTAATTTGAAACTTTTTCGTACCAGGCGCGGGTACTTTAAGAGTTAAATTGTATGTTTCGCTTAGTTACCTAGTTACTTCATGTCTGGAATAATAAAACTAATTGTATTAAGTACCTGGAATCCTATAACCTACTCAACCCAGAGTTTGTACCTACATAAGATGAATAGTCTCTAGTATAATAGAGTGGGTACTCTGAACACCAGGTGACAATGTCACGTGATGTCTAGAAGTATTAGTACCTCCGCCAACTCCTTCGGGGATATTCGGTGTGATCGTTCGAGTTGGGTCTTAGTTAGTGTGGCACAGCACTGCCCTATTTTAAGGCAGATCACGTTTTAACCTATTGTTACCATTCGCATATTTCCTCACGGTTTATATAATTTTTAAACAATTTTTTTTCCAGTGATTTAATTACCAAAATGAGTAACAAAGAAACTCTACTGCTGTTCTTCAATAGGCCGCGAGAGCCTTGTTTCGTGCCTAAAGGGGAGAACAACACAGCTCTACAGATTCCTGACAATTATTACGTAAGTTTGTTAGTGTCGGCTTAGAATAGCACTACCCCATTTCTTCCGGTCGGTGTACGTAAGAGGCGGCCAAGGGTATTGGGGCTTTTAAGGTATTTTTAGGCGATGCATATGGAGAACCATCACTATTTCTTTTTTATTATTATCATCTTTTTTTAACTCAACTTCCAAAAGTGGGTGAGGAATTTCTCATGCCGAAGCTCTGGCTACCCTGTTTAGAGATTTATAGCTGTGAGTTTATGTATGTCAATGTTTATTTCGATGACCCACCACAATCCAACATAATTATAACATAACATAATAACATAAACGTTCACGCCGAATATCCCCGAAGGGGTTGGCAGAGGTACTAATCCTTCTGAACATCACGTGACTTTGTCACCTGGTGTTCAGAGTACCCACGTTTTGCATGGACAGTGTACTCACGTGATAGGGGGCAGGCCTATCGCCGTTTTATACGAATTCACTGTCACATGACTAAGTACAACTCAGCCATGTGGGTTTCCTCACGATGTTTTCCCTCACCGTTAATACCTCACCGTTACCAACATAATTATTTTCGAAAAGAGTTCCTTTACCATGGTTACTTCACCGTTTACTTCTATCCTAACAAAGACATGCCACAATCGCTCTCTTTTTGCTTTGTGAGAGTCATAGACCCGTGACCAACCACCCTTTATTTTACATTTCCGACTCTACTTTCAAGAGCAGCTGAAGAATTTTCAATTGAAGCTCTCGCTACCCAATTTTGTGTTAGGTAGTGAGGAATAAGAATCCTTGTAATGTCATCATTATTATATACATTATTATTTCAAAGACCGGGAAAATTTTAAGTAAATAATTTTGGTATTAATAAGTGGGAGCCTAAGTGCAGAAGGAAGCAACGTCTTTTGGTAGAGAATACGATACTTTAAAACCTTTTTGTAATTTTATTTCAGCCTGAAAAATACAAGGCAGTTAGCAATTCCCTGGCCGATCGTTATGGAAACGACAACAACAACCAAGTGTTGCCAGTCAGAAATATTGCTCTGCCGGACCTCAGCGTGCCTCAAAAGTTACCCTACTACGGCCCCTTCTCTCTCTTCGTACCCTCTCACCGGAAGATGGCGGCAAAACTGATTGATATTTTTATGGGTATGTGTTTTACTTAAGTATGATATTACATGAATGTTAATGAATGATCAGTAGTCCCCCCCAAACGTCGTAAATCCTCGTTATCGTTAAAGCCTCCCATTATATAGCAAGATCTATTTTCTTGCCGTTTAGTGCCGGCTTAGAATGTCTCTACCCCTTTCTACCCACGGGTGTCGTAAGAGGCGACTAGGGGCTTATAAATAAAGAATAAATAAAGGAAAGAAAAATTTCGACACAGGCGGGATAGTTATAATTTATAAGTAATAATCCCCACATGAGGTTTTCATGAACAAAAAGATTTAAATTATGTGATAGTTAGGCGTTTTCAACATTTGCATTCTATCTGAAAAGATAGACAAGTGGCCTTCCGAATTAGTGAAAAATTCGGAGGTAGGAAACGCAGACTACTAAAACGTGTAAAAGAAATAAAGGATAGAAGAATTTCGCGCTTGCAGCCATTGACACGGTAGCTCAATTGGCAGAGCGACGGGGGCGTATACCCGAGGTCGCGGGTTCGAATCCCGCCTGTGTCGAAATTTTTCTTTCCTTTATTTATAAGTAATAATCCCCACATGAGGTTTTCATGAACAAAAAGATTTAAAGTATTGGGGCTTTTTATTGGATTTTTGGGCGATGCGGTTGGAGACCCATCACCAAAAACTTTTATTTTTACCATCTTTTCCCCTCCAACTTCCAAAAGTGGCTGAGGATTTTTTAATTCCTTAGCTCTGGTTACCCCTTCTAGGGAAATTTAGCCGTGAGTATATGTATGTATGTATGTATCTATTTTCTTATTTTTGAAGTGTTAAAATGCCGAGGACCTCCTAATATCGCTATCAAAACCAAACTTTAACATGTGAAAATTCATAAAAAAGTTTGTAGCTCTATATTGGTGATCTTAAACTCTACTTTTGCCATGTTAAATTGTCCTTAGGAATGAGGAATGTCGATGACTTGATCAGCGTGTGCAGCTACTGCCAGCTTCGGATCAACCCTTACATGTTCAACTACTGTCTGTCTGTCGCCATGTTGCATAGGTAAGGACAAAGTTTATAGATAAATTTTTTGCAGATATTTACTCTTTGAAGTTTTTTAAAATGTTCCTTTTTTTGAGACCAATCACCAAAAACCTTTATTTTTATCATCTTTTCCCCACTCAACTTCCAAAAGTGGCTGAGGAATTTATAATTCCTTAGCTCTGGCTACCCCTTCTAGGGAAATATAGCCGTGAGTATATGTATGTATGTTCCTTTTTTTGATTATCAGATCGCCAGTTGGAAATGCAAACTCGTATTTTTATGTAGCATTCCGCTTCAAATAATTAATTTTATAGGTACCTACTTAATATAATCAATAGCTTGACATATTTCATTCTTGTATTTCTTTTATATGCCATGTAGTGATAGGTTGCCTCCCCCCGTCACGTAAGCAAACGTATTTACGCACAAAATATTACGACATGGTCCAAATAAATTGTAACTCGGCCACCCCATCTGCAGTCTGTGAATCACAATCATTTAGCGACATTTGTCCAGTGTTATGGAGACTTCTAACCCCAGAGGTCGTGAGTTTGATCCCCGCTGACGGCGATCACTTCTATGATAAAGATTTAGATAATCATACTTATCTTGGGGCTAATTTAAATTATTTACGACATTGCAGGCCTGACACCAAGGGTCTGGAGATCCCGACGTTGACGAAAACCTTCCCGGACAAATTTATGGATCCCAAAGTATTCAGGCAAGCAAGAGAAGTAGCCACCACTGAAGTTACTGGTGCAAGGGTAAGAATTAAATTCAAGCATTTAAAAAAAAAAAAAGTTTATTCCGTGCTTGAAATGCACACTAATCTGTCTGTACCGGCTAATATCACAACATAAGTCACAATTCTGCCAACCTACACTAGGCCAGCGTTATGGACATATCCAGATCACCCTATAAAATGTAGTTTGGGCTCCTCGGTAGGACACCTATGGGCTGCCATGTGCTTAACACATTATTTTCCATTCACAGATGCCAGTAGTACTTCCCGTCAACTACACCGCTTCAGACCTAGAACCAGAGCAGAGGGTAGCGTACTTCAGAGAGGATATCGGCGTCAACCTCCATCATTGGCATTGGCATCTCGTGTACCCGTTCGAGTCGGCCAATCGTGCTATTGTGGCTAAGGACAGAAGAGGAGAATTGCTGTATTATATGCATCAGCAGATTGTCGCTAGGTTAGTAAACTTACACCATCTTCTTGGGTCATACACACATTCATATTCTCACAGCTATTAATCCCTAGAAAGGGCAGCCAGAGCTTCTAAATAAAATAAAACCCCAGCAACTTTTGTCACTTGATTAGGGAAAACTTTGTAAAATAAAAGTTGTCGGTGACGGATGATTGCCTGAAAAACACACAAAAAGCCCATTTTACTCTAAGTCGCCTCTTATGAATACCCACAGAAGAAATAGGGTAGTGCTTTTCTAAGCCGATACTACAGAGCTTTGTGGATCAACAGTTAAACTTTATATAACACGCTGTGTATGTTAACTGTATAAATTTAAAAGAAGAAATTTTGTATTTTTTTCATTTGTTAGCTTACTAGCTTGTGTTGATCACTCGCTCACGATATTCAGGAAAATTTAGTAGTTAATGTGATATTGTGTTTTATTATTTTAACTAAATAAAAATGTTCACGATTCTATTGGGTTCTGGGATATGATTCGTGGGGGCAAACTCTCCCTAGATTTATCCCAGCATGCTTGGGCCATGCAATTAAGCTTTGGAACCATTACTCAGCCACTCATTGAAATTGGCCGCGAAAATACAAGATAAACAGTGACAGGTTGCCACCCGATCACAGTTATATTCTAAGCTGAAACCTAACAGCAATTCTTATCATTTTATTTTTTACTTAGATACGACGTTGAAAGATTCTGTAACAACCTTGGCTACGTGACGCGGTACAACGACTTCAGGGCTCCCATTGCTGAGGGATATTTCCCCAAGCTGGACTCACAGGTTGCCAGCAGGGCTTGGCCTCCAAGGTAAGATTAGGTTAATTTTTTTTTAGTACAAAATAATCATTGATTTAATAGATAGGTGCGTTACAAGCGTTTAGAATTCGGCCAACCAAATCAGGTCCACGGCACATAATCCTTATTTGAAAAAAATAATGAAAACTGCCATTTGTTAAGGCCACTATCTCAAAGTTCAATAAAATCAGGCAATTAATTTACTACGTGCGAAAAAGAGTAAGATCCCGGTGCCCCCAGACGTTACTTATTTTCTCATAAGAAATATAAATGGGATACTCGTAACGTAGTGTTAGTACGTACTTTGAGTATGTGCATACCTGCTACCTTGGGACGACGCGACGGCCAGCTCATAGGTACCAGATGCTAAAGGTAGATAAATACAGTGCTGATTTTTCTTAAATTCTCAGTTCTGATTTTTACATATGTTTTAGATATTGTTGTTAAAAATTAATAATCATTATTGCCAGACACTTTCCATCGGCGCTTACCCTTACCCTTAAAAGCTAATCAATCAATTTAACGACCTAAATTGGGACTTTCATGACATGGTGAAATTCCACATGAGCTTACTTACAATAGGGAATGTTCATGTTTTTCTTTTTTGTCTTAAATTAATAGTTTACTATTTTATAACGTAGAAAAAAATATTACTGTATATATATATATATAATGTAATATAATAATATTATTTAAAACTTTTAAAAAATGTAAGAAGTTCAAACGCCGCCATTTT
Source organism: Bedellia somnulentella (assembly GCA_963576735.1). Classification (NCBI taxonomy): domain Eukaryota; kingdom Metazoa; phylum Arthropoda; class Insecta; order Lepidoptera; family Bedelliidae; genus Bedellia; species Bedellia somnulentella. The sequence goes on from OY755190.1 coordinate 12,784,148, forward strand.
ACGCGCGCTATACGTGACGTCACATGACACGTCCACTGGGTGTTAACCTTAGTGTTTTCGACGCATTTGAGTACAATTTCGTGTCAGATGACGTCACATTTCGTTCAACCGATGGTGGCGCGTTTTGGAAGTTTGAATTTCGCTCCCTTATTTTGCACTTTTTAAATATTATTTAAGGGGTTCAAATAATAAGTAAATTAAAAAAAAAACCTTTTCATTATAATATTGCGATAATAAGTATTCGTGCAAATAATTTTTAAGCCATTTAAAATTTTATGCATATTCCCTATTACATACATACACTAACGGCTATAAATCCCTAGAAGGGGTAGCCAGAGCTAAGGAATTAGAAATTCCTCAGCCACTTTTGGAAATGTGAGTGGGGAAAAGATGGTATAAATAAAGGTTGTTGGTGATGGGTCTCCAACCGCATCGCCCAGCAATCCCTTAAAGCCCCTATACCCTTAGTCGCCTCTTACGTACACCCATCGGAAGAAATGGGGTAGTGCTATTCTAAGCCGACACTACACAGCAATTACTAAGATTAAAACATTGATCACACAATCAACAATGTACATCCACTTGCTACCGTAGTCTTTCTATTCTACCATGTAGTGTAATTCACACTTAATTCATCTACATGTGTTATTTAGTCGATTATTATGCCTTTTATAATTCTTTTTACAAGAACTACACACATACATATACTCACGGCTATAAATCCCTTAACGGGGTAGCCAGAGATTTGGAATGATAAATTCCTCAGCCACTTTTGAAAGTTGATTGGGGAAAAGATTATAATAATAAACGGTTTTGGTGACGGGTCTCCAACCACATCGTACGAAATCGCTTAAAAAGCTACTATACCCTTAGTCACCTCGTACGATCACCCACAGGTAGAAATGGGGTAGTGTTATTCTAAGCCGACACTACACGGCAACACGGTGGCACGACAAGAACTAATAACAATTAAATGTTCTCCCAGGTTCGCCAACACCACAATAAGTGATCTGAACCGTCCCGTTGACCTCATTAATGTAGAGGTTGCAACGGTCGAGACATGGAGGACTCGCATCTTACAGGCTATCGACTCTGGATCTATATTGCTGGTAAGCCATCTTAATTTAATTTGGTTGGAACATTTACATTGCCTCGTTTTTACACGCACAGAACATTCATGTATGGCGCACGGCGACACGTATGTCATAATGTGGGTTTATTGGGACTTTTGTCATCGCTGACGAATATGATACACAAAATAGATATGTAATTTAAGGGGAATCTATTTTAATCTTGACTTCTTTTGTTAGATTTCAACTCATGCCTGTCTACAGTAGAGACAGAGCTCTCTCTACTGAGCTACTAAAGTTTGTAATGTAATACAAAACACACATTACCAATATACATTACGCACAGTTCAAGAAAAAAAAACTTCTTTAAGCAACCTTATATTACCCAAGCTCTTTTTTTTGCCGTGTAGTGTCGGCTTAGAATAACACTACCCCATTTCTACCCGTGGGTGATCGTAAGAGGCGACTAAGGGTATTGGGGCTTTTTATTGGATATTTGGGCGATGCGGTTGGAGACCCATCACCAAAAACCTTTATTTTTACCATCTTTTCCCCGCTCAACTTCCAAAAGTGGCTGAGGAATTTATGATTCCTTGGCTCTGGCTACCCCTTCTAGGGAAATTTAGCCGTGAGTATATGTATGTGTATGTATGTTTTCTTAAACTCACCCGGTTTCTGCCTGTATAAAAACCACTACGCCGTTTATCAAAGCCAAATCGGTTTCTTCATATGATGAAATCAATGAAAACCTGTTTTCCTCCAACGCCCAACATCCGCCAACTCCCGCTAACAGAAGAGACAGGAATAGACGTGCTCGTTGACTTACAACCTTACTTAAATATTTAACGCACAGTATAAGATTATAATATCCAAGCGTCTTTTACCCAAACCGGTTTCTTCCTATATAAAAACCACTAAAAACCTATTTTATACCTCCAAAGCCCAACGGACGCCAACTCCAGCTGACAGAAGAGACAGGCATAGACGTGCTGGGAGATCTTCTGGAAGCGTCCATGCTAAGCAGGAACCCGCAGTACTACGGGGACTTCCACAACCTCGGACATATCTTCACGTCGTATGCCCACGATCCTGATCATAGGCATTTGGTAAGACATACTTAAATATCACATATCACGTGATTTAAAAATATTTCGTTGGGTAATCCCGATTATTGTGTTTAATGTCTACAAACCGCATGAGTTTAAAAAGTTTAATGGCATACTTGTAGATATCATTTACACCATATACGTTGTGGATAAAATAATACTTCTGCCCGGCTAGTACGAGCCGTGTTTAAACTAGTTATCGCCTGGGATAAAGCAGCCATCTCTTACGCACTTACTTAGTATCGTATAGTGCCATCTCATTCTAACCGTTATCGTGTCGTGTCGATAGCTGCTTAAGAGAGAGCGGTGTTTAAACTAGTTATCGCGTGGGATACGCGATAACTAGTTTAAACACCGCTCGTACTAGCCGGGCTGTTTACGTAATATTTTGAAACCTGTGGATGGATTGCGAGTTTTAAACGAAATTCCACCTTCGATCGGAATAATACAGTTCCATACATTAGAGTAAAAACAATAGAAGAAGAAGAAGAAGAAAACAATACATCAAGTGTGTATTGTTTTCTTCTGTCTCTTTTACTCCTTAGCATTACTTTACTACGGCGTATCGTAAAAGATTCGTTAAAACTCACAAACTGCGTACTGCTTTTCCAAATATGAAAGTTTTGCGTAGAATAGTGTCTTTTTGAAATAAAAAGCCTATAACCGCTTTGCAAAAACACACCGTCACATTAATAAGTCAGGGATTTAGAGTTCTTCCTTTCTTTTTTATTAATTTATAAAAAATGTTTCAGGAACAATTCGGTGTGATGGGTGACCCGGCCACTGCCATGAGGGATCCCCTGTTCTACCGCTGGCATGCGTTCATTGATGACGTCTTCAACAGATACAAGGCCACGCTACCTCCTTATGGAACTGATAGGGTAAGAAATATGACTGACACCTCGTAAATTTCAAAATAAATGAAAAGAGATTCATTTTAAATGTAACTTAACACTGTGGTCACCTGGAGTTTAGAGTACTAAAATAAAGAGTGTTTAATATATTTGTTTGCACTGTTTTTGCTGTTGAGGACACAAATGCAAATATTTTATATTTTCAAGAATAACAAATGTATTTTCACTTACAAAACTTTCAGCTGGACTTCCCATCAGTCAGCGTGCTATCAGTATCCGTCCAAACATCCGGCTCGCCAGCCAACAGCTTACAGACATCCTGGCAACGATCCAGCGTGGAACTCGGCGCGGGACTCGACTTCACGCCGCGAGGTTCTGTGACCGCTGTTTTCACGCATCTGCAGCATCGGGACTTTACTTATGTGTAAGTCTCGTGGTTTTATTGATAGGATTGTATAAAGTGGGTTTACTACGCTACGATAATGGGAACCGATGATGTCAGTATGTGTGTTTGGTGTTCGAGATTTTACAATCGATTTCAGTGATAGAAAACACTTTAAATGAACATCCAAAAAATATTACAAAGAAAATAGTTCATTTGTAGCCCAAATTTGTAGCATAGTGCTTTTTTATTGGTCTTCAAATCCTGACAGATAATAATCTGAGTTCAATTTGACTACAGGCTTTAATAATAAACAAAATTAAGAAAAAATGCGCATGTGTGTCTTTTGTTAATAAAAAGGGTAAATAAATAAATAATTAAGGCTAAACAAACGTATTCCAGCATCGAATGCGACAACCAAAGCGGGCGCGGTCTGATGGGCACGGTGCGGTTGTTCATGGCTCCAGTCACTGGACCGGACGGGGCCAATTGGTCCTTCGAGGACCAGCGACGTCATATGATTGAGTTGGACAAGTTTACGCAGAACCGTGAGTTAGATTTTAGAGAAAATTATAGATCACAATTATTCACTCCTTTTTTAAGTACAAAAGAAAGTGTATTTCATTAGCTCAAGTCGTCTTTCTTTTTTAAAACCGGCTTGTTAGTGCGTTACCTCTATTAAGACCAAGATATCGAATCGAAGATTAGGCCTGTCCCCTATCACAACATTATATTATCCAATCAATAGCAATAGATAGATACTAATGGCGACGAAAATGTCGTATAATATTATCTCTGCTTTTCCTTCGGGGGTTTACAGCATGAACGTCACTTCTATTTCATAAAAAGAAAGACATAAACTAAAATAATGTTATTTAACTGAACCCAAAATGACATACTTACAGTGAACATATGAAAAAAGAATAAACTCAAACACTCATCAAATCAAATTCTCTTCACAGTTCGTCCCGGAGCCAACACTATCCGTCGTTCATCAACAGACTCTTCCGTCACGATTCCCTACGAGCGAACTTTCCAGAACCAATCCAGACGACCAGGCGCTCCGGGGGCCGATACAGCAGAGTTCGATTTCTGTGGTTGCGGCTGGCCACACCATATGCTGATACCTAAGGGAACTCAGCAGGGCTTCCCGGTTGTCATTTTTGCCATGATTTCGGATTGGAACGATGATATGGTGAGCTAATACATGTGTAACTGTAAATGTGACTTCGATTTCTGTAGTTGCGGCTGGCCACACCATATGCTGAACGATGATATGGTGATTATTACTAATAAATAAAGCAAAGCAAAATTTCGACACGGGCGGGATTCGAACCCGCGACCTCGAGTATACGCCCCCGTCGCTCATGCCAATTGAGATACCGTGTCAATGGCTGCCAGCGCGAAATTCTTCTATACTTTATTTCTTTTACATGTTTTAGTAGTGTTTGCGTTTCCTACGTTCGAATCCCGCCTGTGTCGAAATTTTTCTTTCCTTTATTTATTAGTAATAATCCCCACATGAGGTTTTCATGAACAAAAAGATTTAAATTAGATGATATGGTGAGTCGGAGTTAATGTGGAACTACAAAGGTAGTGTTACAAATCATAGGCACTGATGGTTCAGTTTATTTTAATAAAAATCAAATGATGGTTGTTAATAAGAATAATTTTGTGTTTAGTAACTCATTGATTATGATGATTGCCGAGAGAATCGAAACGAAAGAATCTCGTAAGGACCAGCAAGACCAAAAAAAACACCATTTGGCACCATATTACGAGAATAATAGACAGTTACAATGTTGTGACGCTTTTTTGCAATCAAACGCAATTCATTAAGTTCAACGCGTTAACAATTACCCCATCGACAGGGGAACACTCTTTTATTACATACATACATACATATACTCACAGCTATAAATCCCTAAAAGGGGTAGCCAAATTAGAAATTTCACAGCCTCTTTTGGAAGTTGAGTGGGGAAAAGATGGTAGAATAAAGGTTGTTGGTGATGGGTCTCCAACCGCATCGCCCAAAAATCCCTTAAAAAGCCCCAAGTCCGTTAGTCGCCTCTTACGTACACCCACCGGAAGAAATGGGGTAGTGCTATTCTAAGCCGACACTACACAGCTTCTAAGCCGACACTACACAGCTTCTAAGCCGACACTACACAGCTAATTAATAATTTTATTAAAGTTAAAAAAAGATCTACACCTCACAATATATACTTATAACGCAACTAATTTTCTCTTTTCTCCTCTCTAGGTCCAACAAGAAGGTCCCCTAGTAGGTTCCTGCAATGACGCGGCTTCCTACTGCGGAATCAGGGATCGCAAATACCCCGACCGCAGGGCTATGGGATACCCCTTCGATAGGCCTGCGAGGCCTAACGTGAATAGCCTTGCCGATTTTATGACCCCTAATATGGCTGTTCAGACTGCTAATATATTCTTTACTGATGCTGTTACTGTTCGAGGACAGTAAATGATGATGATGATGGAAGAGTTTGTAACTTAATATAGGGAAAATATTTTGTAGGGAGTTCTTTCTTTCTTTATTTGTATGTCGTAGTTCATGTGTTTTATTCGAATCAAATTATCTTGCACTTCAAGTTCTCTTGTAATTTTTTTTTGCTATATACCTTATCGTAAAATAAATGATTTATAAAAAATAGCACTTAATTTGTTTGTTAAGCAGGTAAACTATTATGATATAGACGAAATACTATTTCAGGTTTTTTAAATGCTCAAAGTTCTGGTGTTTGATATAACTTTGATATTTCTATTTTCTTCCATCACCATTAACAAAAATGTACTCTGAATTATGGAATCGTTTTTTTATTGACTCTGGCTAGAAAAATAGACTTAAAAAACTTTTTTTTATATTGCATGTTAGTTTGTAGAATGGGCCTTTACGTTAAGTTAATGTAACTTGTAAATATGTAATTTTGTGATATTTTATATTATGTGAGACTGATTAATAATAACCTTTCACCAAAGTTTTGTTGTTTTATTGGTATTAAAATACTAAAATGTAGAAGGTTATTTTTGCCAAAATTATTGACTTCTTTCCTTAAGCTATGAAGACCAGATTGACCATCGCCCTGGATAAACCAATTTTAAAAGAAAAACGAATAAGACAGTTCTGAAAACTGTCAGTGGACTTATACGTTATCAAAAGTTTTATAGTGTTGAAATGGCCAAGGTTAATCATTCAAATTCATAAACTTAATACAGAGGAAGGCGGAAACAGTTGTGAATTGACCTTGTAAAGTCCTAACTATTATTATCCTGAAAAGTTGAATCTTTACCATATACAACTATGCCGTTATACGACCACTGCTGGACATAGGCCTTCCCCAAAGATCTCCACAACGTCCTATACTACCCTAATTCTTCGATTTACCTTGTGGATTCCACCAAACACTGATTATTTATATATCTCATTTTCTATCGTAATTAATGAAAACATTAAGGACAGGTTTGCCAGTGACATAAACCAAATGTTATTGTAAGCCTTTAATGGTAACGAAAGTTAAATGATGATACCGTGATAGCCCAGTGGGTAGAACACTCGGTTATCGTGCAAACGACTAGTGTTCAAAACCTGGGTCGGGCCTACACCAATTTGTCTTTTCTAAAGACATATGTGTGGTTAATTTATCATGGTTGTTAACGGTGAGGGAAAACATCGTGAGGAAACCCACATGGCTGAGTTGTACTTAGTCATGTGACAGTATATTCGTACAAAACGGCGATAGGCCTGCCCCCTATCACGTGTGTACACTGTCCATGCAAAACGTGGGTACTCTGAACACCAGGTGACAAAGTCACGTGATTTTCAGAAGTATTAGTACCTCTGCCAACCCTTTCGGGGATATTCGGCGTGAACGTTTATGTTATGTTATGAAAGTTAAATGATGGCTCTAATTTGCTATTGGTGGTAAATAATGATTAAAAATTTCATTCGTTTTATTCACCACAATTTATTAAATAACAACTTATTCATAAAACACCTTAGTTATAACTTATACAATAAGTTATTATTACCTAATGTTTTTTTTTATCATATATATTTTTTTAAATATATATTTTGCACATCTATATTTCTTTCATAAATTTTATATAGTTATTATACAGTTATTATACAATAAAAAAGTTCGGAAAATAAAGAAGGCTGGAGGCTTACGCCCGATTTCTGAATTGAATATTCTAGCTGAAAACAACTTAAGTATCGTTCTGTCGCATTGAAATCTTAACAACTAAATGAGACAAAACGATACTTAAGTCGTTCTCAGCTTGAATACTCAATTCAGAAATCGGTGATGCAAAAAATACATATTACGTCACTCGATTGGCTTAACTTGTTTTAAGTACAGTGTCACACGGATCCAGCCATATGGGCAATATGGGCACGCCCACAACCCTAATCGACCTACTACCTCACACTTTTATGGTCTGCTGATAGGATGATGATACTAATACTATGGCCAAGAGATTTTTAGGTGCCTATGCCCACAACCTTTTTTCAGGGCTGTATTTACAACCTGCATTTAAATTACTGCTACCGCATATCATTGCAGTAATTATTTATTTCGGGCACATGTTTCTTATTAGCTAGTCCTATGTTGTTTGTTTTTTAATTTATAGTTTAAATCCTGAGTGTATCGCCACTACTCCAAACGATAGATTTTCATATGTCACTTGACGGAATCCAGCTTCTTCTATCATATGCTTGAAGTTTTCCTGAAATCATTAAAAAGAACCATAAATTTAAAGATAGAAAACTAAAAACACCTCAATAATTTTAAATTGGTTTGCAAACAACAATCTGTATCACTTCGCCTTTTGAACAATAATATTCCTATTTCTTTAATAATCCTAGGGATACATACATATACTCACGGCTATAAATCCCATGAAGGGGTAGCCAGAGCTAGGGAATTAAAAATTCCTCAGCCACTTTTGGAAGTTGCCTGGGGAAAAGATGGTGAAATAAAGGTTTTTGGCGATTGGTCTCCAACCGCATCGCCTCAAAATCCCTTAAAAGCCCCAATACCGTTAGTCGCCTCTTACGTACACCCACCGGAAGAAATGGGGTAGTGCTATTCTAAGCCGGCACTACACAGCAAAATCCTAGGGATATATAATACTACCCGCAAACAATTAGACGGTATCTATTAAAGCATGTTTAATGATAAACTATTTTCTTTATGGACCTTGCAGCTTCATACAATATTATATTATAGCAACAAATTTAGAAAACAGCAACTTTCAAATATCAATAATATTCGTTTAGTCAAACAATTATTGATAGAGTTTAACAAGTTTGCCGTGTATTGCGGGCTTAGAATGTCGCTACCCCTTTCTACCCACGGGTGTCGTAAGAGGCGACTAAGGTTATTGGGATTTTTTATTGGATTTTAGGCCGATGCGGGTAGAGACCCATCACCAAAAACTTTTATTTTACCGCCTTTTTCCCACTCAACTTCCAAAAGTGGCTGAGGAATTTATAATTCCTTGGATCTGGCTACCCCTTCTAGGGAATTATAGCCGTGAGTATATGTATGTATGTTTAACAAAAATAAGCAAGAGGTGACTAAGGGTACCAGGGCTTTTTGATTGTCGAGACACATGAGTGGGGGACTCATTCATTGGAGATTCATCTTCCCAAAGTGGCTGAAGATTTTCTATTTCCGAAGATTTAGCTACCTTTTTGAGACTTATAGCTATGGGTATACAAGAGTAAGTATTTACGCTTTACGGATTCAGAGAATATTTAATAAAACGTATTATATTATCTTCCGTGTAGTGTCGGCTTAGAATAACACTACCCCATTTCTACCCGTGGGTGATCGTAAGAGGCGACTTAGGGTATAGGGGCTTTTTAAGTGATTTTTGGGCGATGTGGTTGGAGACCCGTCACCAAAAACATTTATGATTACCATCGTTTCCCCAATCGACTTCTAAAAGTGGCTGAGGAATTTCTCATTCCTAAGCTCTAACTACGGGGTAGTTAGGGATTTATAGCCGTGAGTATATGTATGTATGTACATTATCTTTGATAAAACGTACCTGATTAGGAAACTGTCGTATACTTTCAACTAAATACTGATACGGTTTCCATTGCCCCGCGATCAGTTGGCCCAGCACGGGGATCACTTGGAACGAGTATTGGTCGTAGGCCCTGGAATATTGTTTAACACAGCACTATAAAAAATCTTTTTTTTTTCATTTATCATAGTTCTTAGCTGTGTAGTGTCGGTTTAGAATAACACTACCCCATTTCTGCCGGTGGGTGTACGTAAGAGGCGACTAACGGTATTGGAGCTTTTAAGGGATTTATGGGCGATGCGGTTGGAGACCTATCACCAACAACCTTTATTTTACCATCTTTTCCCCACTCAACTTTCCAAAAGTGGCTGAGGAATTTCTAGTTCCTTAGCTCTGGCTACCCCTTCTAGGGATTTATAGCGGTGAGTTTATGTATGTATGTATGTATTTATCATAGATTTCACAAACAGTTTTGTTTTTATAACGTGGTACTCTAAACACCAGCTCTTATTAATATTTTGAAGCATTAGTATGTTTGCTTTGCCTTCGAGAATGTATGGCATGAAGAATTGAGTAAAAAAACTGTTATCAAATGGCTTCCCTTTTAATCAACGCTTTTGGAATGTCTGATTTCTAGGGAATAAAAAACCAGAAGGGCAAGCACGAGCGCTTTTTTATCGACACGATAACGGTTAGAATGAGATGGCAGTGTAGGAAACCTACCATTATATATTTATTTTTATACTTTGTTACTAATATATATAGTTATTAACATACCGAATTTAAAGAAAGAAAGAAAGAATAAAGTTTATTCGCAGCAAATATGGCACAAATTAAAACACAACACAAAAAATAATAAAACTTAAAACTAAAGAAAAATAAATTGAAAATAAATCAAAAACATTTAAAAGGAAAAGTTAAAAACAATGTAAACAAACCTGTGAACAGTGTCAAAAGAAAACAAAATAATAGCAAAAAACAGAGATCATTATAAAATTAAACGGAACTAAACAATAATGTTAAAAACTTTGCGCCCTTTTGCAGCGAAAGGGCACTCACTGACTCAGCAAAAGCTGCGAGGTTTGACCTCACAGCACTGATTTACACGGATAATTTACTTTCATTTACTATCAGATTTTATTCTCATATTTATTTAATGCACGTTTTCATGTTCTTACGATTTCAAAAAGTAGTAGTTTTAACAAATCACGTTTCGACACAAATCAATCTGCGCTCTGTTACTATGCTAGTAAAAGTTATGTAATGCTGGTGCGCGCGGAGATCGCTATCACCAGTCGGTCCTGGAACTCGATACAAATCGTGTCACAATATCTCCTTGATATCGAATTAAATACGCGTGTGCAATTATACTGTTAATCGTTCTTTCTATTTTGTGTTCTATCAACTGTACTTTCTTGTGTCGTGTTTGTTATGTTGTTTTCTATAATACTTCAAAATATATATGTGGAAAAAAAGAATCAAGTGTGAAGTGATATACTAGTTTCCTTTAAATATCATCTCATCACCGTCATCACTCATCATCATTCCCTATAGCAGTATACGATACTAAGTAAGTGCGTAATAGATGGCTTCTTTATCCCACGCGATAACTAGTTCAAACACCGCTCGTACTAGCTAGGCTGATCTTTTATGTGCTTCTACTATCCTAAATTTGCACTGAAGTTTTAATAAAAGTTATGAATTTCTCACCACTGCAGTGTATTGTTGGTAAGCTGGCTAAACTCCAAACACATGAATCGGCCTCCTGGTTTTAATACTCGGTAGGCTTCTTCTAACACCTGTAAAACATATATATGAAAAATCATCACACAAAGCAATAGACGACAGAGAATCGAAAACTTGTCTACAGTGTAACGGGCATACCATTATTAACATACATACATACATATGCTCACGGCTATATATCCCTAAACGGGGTAGCCAGAGTTTTGGAAATAAAATATTCCTCAGCCACTTTTGGAAGTTAAGTGGGGAAAAGATGGTAATAATAAATAATTGTTGGTGACGGGTCTCCAACCACATCGCCCAAAAGTTACTTAAAAAGCCCCTATACCCTTAGTCGCCTCTTACGATCACCCACGGGTAGAAATGGGGTAGTGCTATTCTAAGCCGACACTACACAGCAAGTAGGTCGATATGGGACTACACGATACTGTTAAAGGAGCAAAATGACCAATTGTTTAAATATAATTTTGATATTCCCATACATTTAAATGCGCAATTTCGTAGGCTGATCATTTCTCAATAGTATAATTTTTGAATATATCTCTCCGTTAGAAGTATTAGAACCGTCTCCTAATGGTACTTGAGCATGGTGCATGATCAAGATCAGTCGAACAATTTGGTAGAAATTGAATTACAATTGAAATGCATAGAGGGCTGAAGGGATCTACCTCAGATAAAAAATAAATTCTGGCAATCTTCGATCATATATACCAAAGATACACCAAAAAATCACGAAAAACGGCCCGGCAAAACAGCGCTTAAATTTATGATAAGCGCTGTTTCACGGACAGTCGCCTACTAGACCTCAAGCGGAGCAATGCCAAAGTACTTCGTGAAATTTTGCAAAAATAGCACCTTAACAAGCCTTAAAAAAGATGGAGTTTACTAGTATAAATAGTTCATTTATTTACTTATAATAAAGAGCAAAATTAATACAAAATCTTGCTTAAATCGTTAATTTTACAAAAAACATTTATTATATTAAAAGACGGTTTCACAAAACTCTGTTAGTTAGTTTAACAGTATGTTAAATCTTTTAATGAACTTCTTAAGTTATCGAACGTTGAAAGAATGAATGTTTTCGGTTTCACTCACATAATCCCTGATTTTCTAATGGTCTGTGACATTTAACCCGAAGATAATATAAACTTAATATCAATGTTCATTTTAAAGACTGATTAGTTAACAATTCATTTACTAGAAATTGTTGAAACTAGGCCTAAACAAATGAGAACAAAGATGCGATAAAGCCGCTTCTTTCAAAAAATATCGAGTAGTAAAAAATAATGTTTTACTTCATTATAATGAAAAGTTATTTAAATTAAATATGTATGATACTGTTTGGAATTTTCAGACAGGTGGTGGGAGCCGTGTAGTGTCGGCTTAGAATAGCACTACCCCGTTTCTACCGATGGGTGTACGTAAGAGGCGACTAACGGTATTGAGGCTTAATTTAAATCTTTTTGTTCATGAAAACCTCATGTGGGGAGTATCTATACTATAATAAGACTGTAACGAGGTCAAAACTGTACATTGAAGAAAAAAAAATAAAAACCGGTGGAATATGTTTTATTTTCGATACTAAAGCCAAATTTGCTATTTTTGAAAAATGTCTGTCTGTCTGTCTGTCTGTATGTCCGTTCATCACGTTAATTCTACCGGACCGATCTTGATCAAATTTGGCACGAATGTAGGTTATACACTTGGCCAACATATAGGATATAATTTATCACGGATATCGCAAGGGTTCTCACAGGAGCATAAAAAAACATAACTTTTATGTGGTTCCCCATATTTACACGATTAATTTTTTCATCGACCGACTTTATCGGACTCTTCATTAATAGTCTTTTTGGAAAAAAATAGGGTTTCATCCATTTTCATCAAAATAATTGTCCATTTAATTGTTTGTCAATAGTATGACTACTAGATATATAGGATATCACAAATTTGAGACTTACATAAATGTCTGCGTGGCGTAGCGGTATACCGTTTGGTAAATTCTGAGTACGAATGACCCAGGTTCGAATCCCGGGTGGTCAAAATATTTTTTGCTTTTGTGTTAGGTTACAATAATAGGATGTACTAATCCTTCTTTTTCACATTCAACTATGCGAATATTGTATGAATAAAGATAATTGAAAGCATATTTTATGAATTTTCCGTATTCATTTGGTAGGTTTGAGAATATGTTTATAGCTTTTTTTTATAACTATTTTTAACTAATATTCTCATAGATATATTATGTTTTACTTACGCATAAATTAATATTCTGTTTAAGCCTCAGAATGCATAGTTTGTAAATAATAGTAAATATCTCAATGTTAATTCAGCAACGCCATCTGTTGACAGTTATTTGCAATCTCTCACACATCATCAACAGTCAGTGTAGGGGGCAGCACCGGGTCACTAAACTGCTATCCACACTTACTCAAGATATTTTCATTTTGAACATAGAAACTTGGTTACAAAATGATTTGTTTCATGTTTCTTATGAACAATTAAAGAGGTTTTTTGGAACTCATCCCCTAACAGGTTGAAATATTTTATACAGATTTTTGATCTATAAATACAATGTATCTAGAAATTTGAATCTTGATGCGATTGACTGATATAACAACTACAAAAAGGAACGTATGAAATTCATCCATCAATCAATCATGAGAATATACTAACGGCTATAAATACCAAAAAAGGGTAGCCACAGCTCCAGAGATAGTAATTCTTTATCCACTTTTGGAATTGAATGGGGTCCGTCCAACCGTCCAACTGCATCGCCCAATAATCACTTAAAAAGTCTCAATGTTCTTTATATCTATTACAACGCCCACGGGAATATAAATACAAAAAAACAGAAGTTAGTGTAGTTAGATATGTTTTGGTATTTTGGATGGAAATTGGATGCAAAAAATGTAGTCCACGCGGACGTAGTCGCGGGCAAAAAGCTAGTTACTAATAAATATAGAATAAATAAAGGAAAGAAAAATCCCGACACAGGCGGGAATCGAACCCGCGACCTCGGGTATACGCCCCCGTCGCTCTGCCAATTGAGCTACCGTGTCAATGGCTGCCAGCGCGAAATTCTTCTATCCTTTATTTCTTTTACACGTTTAAGTAGTGTTTGCGTTTCCTACCTCCGAATTTTTACTAATTCGGAAGGCCACTTGTCTACCTTTTCAGATAGAATGCAAATGTTGAAAACGCCTAACTATCACATAATTTAAATCTTTTTGTTCATGAAAACCTCATGTGGGGATTATTACTAATAAATAAAGGAAAGATGACTTGCAATAAATATTAGGTTTTAAGTGAATGCGGTAAGGTCGATAATTGTTTTGTAGTTACGAATGAATAATGTATAGCCTAATATTCTGAATATAATCCGACCCTTATTGAATTGAAAATAAAAAAAATGTTTCTAATGCTAGATGAGATATAATGGCATTTATTTATTTGTAACAAATTTCTGTATATGTATGATCGCGGTCCACTTTTGGGCGTTGAATTTGTATGAAGTGCGGTATCTCTGGTATGTATGATCGAAGCTAGCAATAATTAGCTGTCATTTATTTATTCCTCAGTTTTTATTATGTTATTTAAATATTGTGCTAACTCTGCAGAGTTATGACTGTGAACATTAAGATAAAGTTTAATAAGTACATCTTTGTTTTCTGAAGTAAAAGTGTGAACCTAGCTCAGGAGCAGTCTTTTGTACTTTTTATTTATTTATTTATTCATCATCATATTTTACAAACAACATTACAGACAATAGCCTAATGCGATGTTTACTTACAAAATGAGAAAAAAAATGTACTACTTATTGTAACATACGAATTTTAACGACCTTTCTGTGAACTCACTCAACCTACAATTAAAAATATCGATATCAGTAGCCAGCATATTCAAGATGATGAGCGCGCGAGCGAGCGGCGTACTGCTCAGCAAATTAGTTCGACCGCAAAGCGGCACCAATAGAGACGGGCGACGACGACGTTCCGCGTATTTTATATAGCTACACGTGTATTTTATGTTCATGAATAAACATTTTGATATTTTTAGGTTAATATTTAACTACCTTATCAACATGAGTACAATTTCTGATTCCAAACGCGATGGTGTAGGCAGTATAGGACTCATCAGCAAGAGGGAGTTTCTCCGCATCACCACAAACCCATGACATTTGTACGGGGGAGTTTGGATCTGAGTAGCCAAGTCTGAGGAAAAAAAAATATTTTTAGTCAACTTCTGTCATCTGCTATGTTTCCTGAAACCAGCCCCCGTAGCATGAGGCGTGTGAGAGCGAGTATGTCGTATGAGAAGTGAGATACTGACAGATTTTGTATGAGCAATCTGTCAATTTCTGACTTCTCATGTGACATACTCGCTCTCACAAGCCTCATGCTACTAGTGCAGGTTACTCAAACTTAGTATACATACATACACATACTCACGGCCATAAATCCCAAAAAGGGGTAGACAGAGCTGGAAACTCCTCAGCCTCATTTGGAAGTTGATAGCGGACAAGATGGTAGAAACAAAGTATCGTTGGTGATGGGTCTCCAACAGCATTGTCAAAATAACACTTAAAAAAGCCCCATACCCTTAGTCGCCTTTTACGACGCCCGTGGGTAGAAAGGGGTAGTTAAAATCTACCCAGGTACTACACAGCACATGGTGGTATAATGTAAACAGTTGCCATGTTAATCCTGATAAATATATTTGTGTTCGGAATACCTGATTTCAAATTGATGCACATTAAATAAGTATAATATTTTACTACTTATTTGCACAAATCAGATGTCGCTTTAAGATATTAAAATAGCAAACACAGTAAACTTATAAAAGTTGCCGAGGAATTTCCCAATTATTGAAGCTCTGGCTACCCCTTTTTAGAGATTTACAGCCGTGGGTATATATACTGCAAATTGGTAATTCCTCCGCCACTTTCAGCAGTTTACTGGGAAAATAATTTAAATGAAGTAAGGTTGATGATGGGTTTCCTGTCAGATCTTCCAACATCACGTAAAAACCCAGTCCGCGGAAAAAATAGGTTAGTGTTATTGCAAGACAATACTACATACATACATATACTCACGCCATTAGTTACCATTGGGGTAGGCAGTGTCTCAGTTCTGTAATAATAAGCTATAACTTTTGTGATGTCATAAAAAAAACTTGCACTTTTTTAAGTCAGTGTTACATTTTTGGAATTTTACTTGTGCTCAATAAATACTTTGATTTACTTTAAAGACATATTATACATAGATTATAGTCTAACGCCCGATTTCTGAATTGAGTATTCCAGCTGAGAACAACTTAAGTATCGTTCTGTCGCATTGAAAGCTTAACAACTGAATGAGACAAAACGATACTTAAGTCGTTCTCAGCTTGAATACTCAATTCAGAAATCGGACGTAAGTTTACTTATCGTTATAGAAGTGATATACCTACTTGTCTGCTCTTGTCTTGCCTACATTCAGCATAGATTGGTTGATATCGCACACTGTGACTGAACTGCTTCGGTCAGAGGAAGGCAGGTTCTTTAAGTAGTTTACGTATCGGAAGGAGATGTCACCTGTAATACATTTTTATTAGTAAAACTATTATTTTATACTTGGCGCAAAGGCTTAATTAACATTATTGACTGATGATTGGTACATACATACATACATACATACATATTCTCACGCCGTTAGTTCCCATTGGGGTAGGCAGAGACTATCGATCGCCACTTTGTACGATCCTGGCAAACCTCTCTGGCTTCGTTTACATCCATCAATCTTTTCATACATGCTCTTTTATTCTTCATACTGCGGACACCTGCCTTTTTGAGCACATGTTCTATTTGATCCAAATGTGTCCTCCGAGGTCGTCCTCTACTAACATTACCTTCCACATTGGCTCTATATATCTCTTTCACCAATTTACTGTCATCCATCCTCTCTATGTGCCCAAACCATCTCAACATTCCTTTTTCTATCTTTCTTACAATATCATCTTTTACACCACACCTTTCACGAATCACATCATTCCTCACACGATCACATAACCTTACATTACACACTTTTCTGAGGGATCTCATTTCTACTGCATTCACTCTACTTTCATGCTTCTTCTGCCACACCCAACATTCACTGCCATACATAAGCGTAGGAACGAGGACAGCATCATGCACAGCCATTCGGGCCTTTGCAGACACCGACTGACTAGACATTAGACTATCCAGTGCTCCATTTACCGCATTACCCTTTTTCACTCTTCTCTCGATATCTTCATCACACTTTCCATCCCTAGTAAACAAACTTCCCAAATATACAAACTCTTTCACTTGTTCCACTTTCTTACCATTAATCTCAATCACGCATTCGGTCATATTCACCTCTCTCTCAAAAACCATAGTTTTTGTTTTATCCACATTCACCCTCATTCCCTTTTTCTCAAAAGACGCACATGCAATATTCATCAATACCATTCTCAATAATATCAAATCCATCAAAGAAATACTTTACCTTTTAACTTGTACGCTGTAATAACCAAAAGTAGCAGATCTTTACATATTGACATATACTCACGGCCATGAACGCCAAAGAGAGGTAGCCAGAGCTTTAGAGCATGAAACTCCTCAGCCACATTTGAAAGTTGATAGGGGACAAGATGGTAGAAATAAAGTATCGTTGGTGATAGGTCTCCAACCGTATCGGCCAAAAACCACTTAAAAAAGCCCTATTCCCTTAGTCACCTCTTAAGGCACCCTTGGGTAAAAAAGGGTAGTGACATTCTAAGCCGGCATTTCATACGCAGCTAGATTTTTCAGTTTTTGGTATCATAAATATTTGTCTCTTGTCATTAAGAGGATTATATCCTTTATTCACTCTTTGCTTACAATGTCTCCCATGGTCAATATTGATGACTGATTAGTCCTCAATCATACATCACTTAAAGATATAAATAAAATTGGAGTATCTGTTTTCCCTGTGTAGTGTCGGCTTAGAATAGCACTACCCCATTTCTTCCAGTGGGTGTATGTAAGAGGCGACTAACGGCATTGGGGCTATTAAGGGATTTTTGGGCGATGCGGTTGGAGACCCATCACCAACAACCTTTATTTTTACCATCTTTTCCCCACTCTACTTTCCAAAAGTGGCCGAGGAACTTCTAGTTCCTCAGCTCTAGGGATTTACAGCCGTGAGTATGTATGAATGCTGTTTGTAAAATTAAAATACAGGAGACAGGAGTTTCACAGGCACATAGCTGCTGTAGTCAGTAACTAAGCCACTTTTTATACATTCATAATACCCTTGAAAAATGGGAAAGGTCTGCTCTTATTAATTAAAACAGCACCTATAACATCACCCAATCTTGCCGGCTCTAATCACCATCAATTAAATGATCAATGGTGAGATTAAACAGCAAGGAAATGTGAAAATTGGGGTAAATGCAATCTGCAAAAATGAATTTCTTTTAACCGTGATAGCTCAGCGGGTAGTACACTGCTTATCATGCAGATTATGAGGGTTGAAATGCCGGGTCAGTGTATAAAATACATGTATGAGTGTGGTTCATTTATCATGGTTTTTAACAATGAGGAAAAATAGTGTGAAGAAACCCACATGGCTGTGCTGTACTTAGTCATGTGACAGTGTATTCATAGATAATGGCGATAGGCCAGCCCCCTATAATGTGAGTACACTGTCCAAGCAAAACATTGGTACTCTGAACTTCATGTGATGTTCAGAAGCATTAGTACATCTGCCGATCCCTTTAGGTATATACTGCGTGAACGTTTGAGTTTTGAGTATAAGTATTTCTGTCTTTATAAGATAGTATTCTTTTTCCTTACCAGTTCCTCCAGCCACATCCAACAAGTTTGTGCCAGGGGTTGGTGCCAGACGCTGCATGAAGATATCTTTCCATAGTCTGTGAATGCCCAATGACATTGCATCATTCATCACATCATATTTCTCTGCTACTGTTTCGAAAACTTCATGAACTGAAAATTTTGTTAGTTATGTTGAACATTTTTATTTATATACTTAGTAATATGAGAATTGGTATGTTGGTTTTCAAAAACAATTTAAAATAAACTACGTAGGCAAGAAGGACAACAATTTTCCTTAAAGGAGTGAAATAGGGGGTATATTTTTTGGATGATAAAATGTACCAAATTCAAGCACGCCTGAACTGGTAGTTGTAAGTTGCGCGGGTCAACTAGTATGTCATATTTTAATAGTTTATGCAATATATAAAGTATTTGCTCAGGGCTGTGAATACCAAAATGAGAAATAATTCAGCTACTTTTGGAAGTTGAGTAAGGAAAATATTGTGAAATAGAGGAGGGTTAGTGATGGTTCTCCAGCCACAACGTCTAACAATAACTTTAATAGTCCCAATACCATTAGTTACCTCGTACAACATCCAGATTCATTAAAGACACTAAATGACCAAAACTTATTACCTTACACTGAAACATAACCTCAAAACTTAGTACTAAATTTCAAGTGCAACATTCAAATAACCAATATATAAGTTAGAAAACTTATCGATTACCAACCTTTCTTCCATTTCTCTTGCTCATCGACAGTTTGGAACCCAAAATGTGTCTGTTTTGTTTTTCCATCAACATCTTCCTTCTTTGCTTCCTGACTTATGTGTCGAGCCTTCGATAAATTAACTGCAGCGGGTCTCTTGCTAACAATTCTGAGCAGTGGTTTCCTAAAGGACATTTCTGATTTATGCCTAATATTAAGTTCAAATTATTAATTCCAAGATTATTCAATCAAAAATATTCTTTCGATCGTCGTATCGTATTCGGTCGACATAAATGTCAAAATTTTACAAACAGCTGACTAGTGACAATGACATGCTACTGACTGATAGCCAAATGACAGGTATTTTTTTTTAATTTAATAGTTAGGGATAGGGCGAGCTGCCTGCCGGTTAATGCCCGCTCGTTCACATAAAAAATCCGATGTCATTAGTTTGCATATGATATTTGTGGTGTTCCTTAGATTTTACCAGGATTTTACAATCACATCATAACCGGATAATGGACCATCTATATACGACCATTGCAGTGGAGAACTGAAAAGTGTTGCAATGGAGAAGGTAGATTAGGAGTGACTTGTGTGGTATATTTGAGTATCTGATTTTCACTGTAAACTCAAACGTTCATGCCTTATACCGTCAAAGGGTTGGCAGAGATACTGATGCATACATACATATAACATAAGACATTTATTACAAGAAAAACACATTAACAATTACAATTTACAATGATTCACGCACTATGCATTGCCTGTATCGCATGAATCTAGGGAACACATTTAAAATACACCACGAATAATACAAGTCTTAATTAAGAGGGAAAAAGAAACAAAAAACTGGTTTAAATAAAAATAAAACTAACTAAATTACAAAAGCAACTAAGTAATAGTTTGTGCATATTGCGAAGTGTTTAGTTACGAGTGTATGTGTGTATGTGTAATGGATATGTATGTGAGAATGAAAGTATGTGTGACTGTGTGTATGTGCGAGGGTGAATATTTGTGAGTGAGTAAGAGTGTGTATGTGAGAGACAACTATGAGACAACTTTTAGCAAAGCCTCTGTACTCACAGCCATAAACCTTAAGAAGGTGTGGCCAGAGCTTCAGACCTAGAAACTTCTCAGCCACATTTGAAAGTTTATAGGGGATAAGATGGTAAAAATAAAGTCTCAAAACATATCACCCAAATTCCACTTTAAAAAAAACCTGGCAATACTACTACTAGGCGACTTAAGTATCGTTTTGTCTCATGCAGTTGTTAAGATTTCAATGCGACAGAACGATACCTAAGTTGTTCTCTGTAATACTTATGCACATCACGTGCCATTTTCACCTGTTGTTCAGAATACCAACAATTTGCCTGGGCAGTGTACTCCCGTGATATGGGACATTTCATAGCACCTATCGTAACCACACATATACTATATATACTATATGATATGGGAAAAGACAAAGTTGGTTTACGCCTGACCCGGGAATTGAACCAACGTCTTGTGCTTGATAGGCGGGTGTTCTACACACTGAGCTATCACGGTTATAATATCTCAATGATACACCAATTTATCAGTCAAATATTTTGCGAAGTCCCCAAGGGAACGGGTATAAAGAATTTTTCAATAACTGAACTAATGACGCTGGAAAATTTATGTTTTCTTCTTTCTTGTCAACGCGGAAATAATCACGGGTGGAAAGCTATGTCGGTTTAGAATAGCACTGCCCTATTTCTTACCGTGGGTGTTCGTAAAAGATTTGTTTTACAATCTTAGCCCCACACTACTTCCAAAAGTGGCTGAGGAGTTTCTTATTCCTTAGCTCGGGCTACCCCTCATATTCTTAAGGTACTTCGCACGCCTGCCTTTTTAAGTATATTCCTTATTTTATTTGATTCAAATATGTCTTTCGTTGATGTCCTCTCAACAATTGACAATCATCCATCCCCTCTTAAGTACCCACAATTTTAAATGAAGCTTGAGAAGTTTGTCAGGATCGTAAAAAGTGGTGATCTATACTGTGTAGTGTCGGCTTAGATGCTGTGTAGTGTCGGCTCAGAAAAGCACTACCCCATTTCTTCCGGTGGGTGTACATAAGAGGCGACCCACCACCAACAACCTTTACTTTGCCATCTTTTCCCCACTCATCTTTCCAAAAGTGGCTGAGGAATTTCTAATTCCTTAGCTCTGGCTACCCCTTCTAGGGATTTATAGCCTTGAGTATATTTATGTATGTGATCTATACTTATCTACCGTAAAGGTAGCTAATGCAAAATGTAAATAGATTTATTTATGTAAGATAGGTAAAACGCAAGTGAATAAATCTATTAATTAAAGCACTTGGGTTTAATAAATTACATTACATCCTGATTGCGTGCCGACTTAGTTTACTCTTCGTGAACGTTCATTGTTTGTTACGAATACAATGTGTTGCAAATTATGTTAAATTTACATAACATAACATAACATAAACGTTCACGCCGAATATCCCCGAAGGGGTTGGCAGAGGTACTAATACTTCTGAACATCACTAGACATTGTCACTTGGTGTTCAGAGTACCCACGTTTTGCATGGACAGTGTACTCACGTGATAGGGGGCAGGCCTATCGCCGTTTTGTACGAATACACTGTCACATGACTAAGTACAACTCAGCCATGTGGGTTTCCTCACGATGTTTTCCCTCACGGTTAACAACCTTGATAAATTAACCACACATATGTCTTTAGAAAAGACAAATTGGTGTAGGTGTTATATATTTGTCAGAATAATTATATGTATTATAAGTATTAATTTATTGTATCGTATGTATTTATATGTTTGTTAAAAGTTTATCATTTTATAACTAGATGTTACTATGACTGGATTGTTGTATTGTTTGTGTAGATTAACGCATAGTTATCAGTTTCACCATGTTGTTGTACATCTTTCTCACATGACTATAATTTATTGACCTCTCCATTCAAAGGTTGTCTGGAAGAGATCGCTTTTAGTGATGTGTATTTGTTTCTCCACATTTAATGAGCAAAGAACAGTTTTTCTATTCTTTTCTATTCTATTAGCAGTTAAATGTGTCTGTATACCTATTGGGATATATGTTTAAGACGTTTGTTTTCTTATAAATAAATATAAGAGCATTAACACATTTTTGCTTTTTGGGGCCTTTTTGTGTTATATTTCACCTTACAACTTTCAAAAATGGAAGACATACATACATATACTCACAGCTACAAATCTCCAGAACAGGTAGGTTGAGGAAGTAGTCATTCCTCAGTCTCACTGTTGGGAGAAGTGGAGTAAAGATGGTAAAATATAGGTTGTTGGTTATGGGTCTCTAACCGCATGTCCCAAAAAACCATTAAGTCGCCTTATGCAGTCCCACGGGAAGATACGAGGTAGTGCTATTCTAAGACGACACTGCATAGTGAAGGAAAGTTGAATAATTAAGTAGTATTATATTTTGAAATTCTGAGTTGGAATGTGTGTTAAAGGTTAATGAATGAGTTTTCCGAAAAAATATTTATCCGACATTCTTAGTTTTTTCATGATAAAACTAACAACAAGAAAAATACAAATGTTATAAACGACACAAATACAGGTAAAAAAGTTTTGTGCTCAACAGTGCATATAAAATAACTATAACAAACTCATATAGGACACGAAATTGTGAACCTTTATAAAAAGTTAGTAAAAGTATTCGGAAGTAAGAAGAAATAAGTTTTGTTTATTTTTCTGGTTTATATGCAGATACAGAAAACATTATTAGGAAACTTTCACTTAAGCTATGTATTTAGTTTAGTTATGCTGCGTAGTGTCGGTTTTGAATAGCACTGCCCTATTTCCTCCCATGGGTGATCGTAAGATGCGGCTTAGGGTATTGGGGCTTTTTAAGTGATTTTTTGGCGATGCGGTGGGAGACCTATCACCAAAAACATTTATTTTGCAATCTTTTCCTAACTTCCAGAAGTGGCTGAATAATTTTCTAATTCTGATTTCTCTGACTACTCATTTTAAGAATTTATAGCCGTGAGTATATGCATGTTTAGTTAAGTTATACAGAGTTATGTGACATAGTGTTTGTACAAACAGAGTGCTTCCACAAGTCGTGCTTGCCAATAAATTTCGTCTCCACTCTACAAGTCTGTTTCTATTTCAAATTCGAAACTAGTGTTATTGTTTTGAAGTTCCACCAGTTTTATTAAATTAACTATACGTTTACAATGATGTGCACATAAAAAAATATTATTATGTATTTTGGAGCATTAACAATACTGAAATTATTTTTTATGTAGTGTCGGAAACTATATGGTCGTATTAAAAACATATTCCTGAAGTAATTGAGGGAACTATAAATAACTGAAGGATAATTAAAAAAGGATGAACACCGTTGCTGTGTAGTTGTAGTGTGTTGATTTGCTGTGTAGTGTCGGCTTCGAATAGCACTACCCCATTTCTTCCGGTGGGTGTTAGTTAGAGGCGACTAACGGTATTGGGGCTTTTAAGAAATTTTTGGGCGAGGCGGTTGAAGACCCATCACCAACAATCTTTATTTTACCATCTATTCCCCACTTAACTTTCCAAACGTGGTTGAGGAATTTCGAATTCCTTAGCTCTGGCTACCCCTTCTAGGGATTTAAAGTCGTGAGTATATGTATGAATGTATGAACACCACAGTTTATCTTAAACAGAGAAAAAACGTATTATGTCGGTGATTTGGTTTCGGTCAGTAAGAAGTTCCACACAATACGAGTATAATACATTTACCCACGGCAGTAAATACATAAAGGGATAATCAGAGGTTCAGATAAGAAATTCTGCTGCCACATTCGGAAGCAGAATTTCCTTCTGAAAAAGAGTTCAAAATAAAGAACACATTTTTTGGTTTTGGGGGCTTTTTTGAGTTATATTTCCCCTTACAACAGAACGGGTAGGCAGAGGAAGTAGAAATTCCTCAGCCACTGTTGGAAGAAGTGGGGAAAAGATGGTAAAATATAGGTTTTTGGTGATGGTTCTCCAACCGCATCGCCCAATCTAAGGTGCCTCCTACAACACCCGCGGGAAGAAATGGATTAGTGCTATTTTCAACCAACACTCCACGAGTATAATCTTATTACTTAACAGATACACTTCTAGTGAAGTGTTAAACGATACCCTAAATTAATAAGCAAATTGAACTAAATTATCTGAATTAATGAGCAATGATTTGAGTAATTATTCACAACAATTAATTCAATTACCTAATCCTCTTCATACCTCGTGTATCGCATATTATCATCAATTGCTGTTGCAAATCGGAATCATGAAGGCTTGTTTTCTGGTAAGATTAGTAAATTATTTTTAAAATATATTAAATATGCATAATTCAATTAATATAATAGTAACCCCTCGCGATTCATTAGGTTGATAACGGTTATATATAACATGGTGACGAAAACTGAGTTGTATCACAGATAATATAATATATTATAATATACTGCCGTGTAGTGCTGGCTTAGAATGTCGCTACCCCTTTCTACCTACGGGTGTCGTAAGAGGCAACTAAGGGTAATGGGGCTTTTTATTGGATTTTTGGGCGTTGTGGTTGGAGACCCATCACCAAAAACCTTTAGATTTACCATCTTTTCCCCACTGAACCTCCAAAAGTGGCTGAGGAATTTATGATCACTTAGCTTAGCTCTGGCTACCCCTCCTAGGGAAATATAGCCGTGAGTATATGTATATGTATGTATGTATAACATCATAAAAGTATTAATATTATTAGTAGTATTAGAACGAGATCTGTGACTTAATAAGAGATATCTAACGTCTCGCCAAAGCTATAGAGAAGTAAGAGATTATAAAAAAAAATACGTATCGAATTGAGAACACTTCTTTTTTTGAAGTCGGTTAAAAAGTATAGAATCTCTTAATTTAAATTTACGTTGCGTCATCTACTTAATTTTAACGTTAACTATCATGATAAATTAACCACAGATATGACATTAGAAAAGACAAATAGGTTGTCGGTCCGACCCGGGATTTGAACCCCCGCCTGTCTACATGATATGTGAGTGTTCTACCCTTTAGTAAGGCAATCGCGGTTGTATTAAACTTTGACAAATTATAAAGTAATGCACAAATGTACTACAAATTGGACGGGCTGTAACAAGCAGTACATTTTTTTTATATTTTTTTAGTATTAGTACCCTGCCACTCCTGTGTGAAAGTTGTTAGAAAAGTATCATCCAGGAAAATATAGGATTTGGTGTTGTGTACGTCAATTTTGGGCGATGTATATAAAAAGCCGTGTAGTGCCGTGTAGTGCCGGCTTAGAGTGTCGCTACCCCTTTCTACCCACGGGTGTCGTAAGAGGCGACTAAGGGTATCAGGGCTTTTTATTGGATTTTTGGGCGATGCGGTTGGAGACCCATCACCAAAAACCTTTATTTAACCGCCTTTTCCCCACTGAACTTCCAAAAGTGGCTAAGGAATTTATAATTCCTTGGCTCTGGCTACCCCTTCTAGGGAATTATAGCAGTGAGTATATGTATGTATGTATATAAAAAGCTCATAAGCTTTACGCGCAAATTTTCCTCTCTGAATTAAAGCTAATACAGGTGAGGAATCCGAGTTCCGAAGCTCTGGCTGCTCCTTTGGGATAAAAGTCATTAATATATAAATGCAAGTCGCAAGTGAAGAATTCCGTACCATTCCTGGACAGGAAAAAACATCTTTTCCTTCTTTTTCTTTTCTAAACAAAAACATAACATATAAAACATAAACATTCACGCCGAATATCCCCGAAGGGGTTGGCAGAGGTACTAATACTTCTGAACATCACGTGACTTTGTCACCTGGTGTTCAGAGTACCCACGTTTTCTAAACATTTATTTCAATTTATTTTAAATAAAAATTGGTGACCGCAGACAGCAAACGCTTAGAAATAGGGTCCCGTTTTACCATTTTCGTTTATTCTGTAAGACCCGTTCAGACGGAACCCTATAGTTTAAAAGTTTTCTGACAAGTTATAACTAGTTCCTGGTAATTTTCAACTTTAACATTCCTAAATCTGAAATGATCTGGTTTAAAACTATTCCAAACTTTTCGTTGAGTAGCAAGAAGGAATTTAGAAAGTTCAATGGCAGAGCATTTTAAAATTAATGTTCATTTTAGAGACAGACTTCAAGAAAACTTTATGATTACAACTGGAAAGTATATTCCGAAAGAATATTTTTTTCATACTCATACTTAAGTAAAATCATTTTAGGACAAAAATATATTTCTTTAGTTATAGTCATATTTATAGTATGTTTAATATAATCAGCACACATCACACGTGATAAACATTGGTATATACAGTGTGAATAGTATAAGTGACAATTTCGAACACCTAATATTTTTAGATAAATATTTGACAAACAATTCAAGATTTTGATTAACCGCGCAGTTTATACTTGAGCTTCTCGAGACGTGAGGATATAATACACACGACAAAAACGATGCAGATGGATATTTTAAACATAGTTTTAGTTCCCAGGGAAGGCAGACACCATTGATCGCCACTTTCTACGATCTTGGAAAACCTCTCCAGCTCCATTTAGATCCCTAATATTTTTCATACATGCTCTTTTATTTCTCATACTTCGCACACGCCTTTTTGAGGCCTTTCCCTTTTTGATCTAAATATTTCGTCCTCTACTGACATTACCATCGACATTATATATCATCCTCTGAGATTACCATCTACATTATTAATCATCTAGATACCTTCCAAAGGTTGTCTGGAAGAGATCGCTTTTAGCGATAAGACCGCCGATTGTACCTCATTGTAAAATGTATGATAATTTCTTTTGTTAATTTGTGTTTGATGTACAATAAAGAGTTATTCTATTCTATTCTATCTCTTTAAATTCTATATTATTACAGATATTCTTGTTAATATCGGCTGTAGCCGCCAAACCAGAAGGTTACGGATACCCTGAAGAGTATGAGTACCAGGAACATGAGCCCTTGGTCCTAGGTCGGTTCGGTCTCGGGTTCGATCACCGGACCAGCTCTGCCTCTGGACTCTTACGACCCTTCACGCTGTATTCTTTGGAAGTCGTTGGCAAGGACTACTGGGAAAGATACCATAGAAGACACGGAAGGGATGAGAAGTAGTAATTGATGTAAAATTAGTGTTTTGTTTATTGCTATAAAAAGGGATTTTGGTTTAAATTACTAACATTGGTATAATGTTATTACTTTGTCAGTTTGTAATCTGATTATTATAAGCAAATATAATAAACGCTTCCATTCAGTTTTTTTTATTTAAAGAGGTTAATGAGACATTGAATTATAGTAGTCAAATTTTTAAAAACATAGTCATCATACACATACATATATAATACACATACTTTTAGCTTTAAATACCAAAAAGTAATACATAGAGTTGGATATTTTGAAAGTTTAGTAGGGAATTTCAGGCACCAAAAATAAATACATCTTTTATGGGGTTATGTGTAAAAATTTATAATAAAATACCTGATGACATTTTGAATCTTACAGAAAAGAAATTCAAAGTAATTATAAAACGCAGTGTTCATTTAAAAGCTTATTACAGTTTAAATGATTATATGATAGATGAAACTGCTCGGTGTCACCAGGGCTCTATTCAGGATATTTCCAGACATACACCAATATTGTAATATGACTAAGAAAAGATGTGTGTTGCTTAGTTTCTTACGGGTTCTTCTCGCAACAATACACCTTCCGAATCCGAAGAAGAGTCAGTAGAGTAAGATTTATTTAACTTATACGTAAGTTTGTGACGTTCAAAAAGTAGAGAACATTTTTTTTTATTTTGAAATAAATATTTTTTATCTTTTATCTTTATCACTTACCTTAATCTTAGGGTGGTTTCTGATAAGTGTTCAACCACATAGCTCAACAATCACGTACAAATCCCCAAAACTCCAAGTTACCCAATACGAAACCTTTGGTAAGAGATGAGATAATGCAGTTATATGCTGACTATGAACATCTTTCAGTAGATCAACATACATACATACATATACTCACGGCTATAAATCCCAAGATGGGGTAGCCAGAGCTAAGGAACTAGAAATTCCTCAGCCACTTTTGGAAGGTGCGTGGGAAATAGATGGTGAAATAAAGGTTCTTGGTGATGGGTCTCCAACTGCATCGCCCAAAAATCCCTTAAAAGCCCCAATACCGTTAGTCGCCTTTTACGTACACCCACCGGAAGGAATGGGGTAGTGCTATTCTAAGCCGACACTACACAGCAAGTCGTTCAGTAGATTAAGTAGTATATAACATAAACATAACATAAAGGTTCACGCTGATAGGTTCCGAAGGGGTTGGCAGAGGTACTAATACTTCTGAACATCAAGTGGACTTTGTCACCTAATATTCAGAGTACCCACGTTTTGCTTGCACATTGTACCCACGTGATAGAGGCCTATCGCTGTTTTGTACGAATACACTGTCACATGACTAAGTACAACTCAGCCATGTGGGTTTCCTCACGATGTTTTCCCTCACCATCAAGTAGTATATGTAAATATGTAATACAAAACCTTAGTGTTAGATCATTATATGCAATATGAGCACTGAAACAAAGCACAGGCAAAGAATAGGTCGGCTGCTCTAAGCTTAAAACAAGTATGTCGATTTTTGAGCGTTTGCTTTTTTTTACACCGTTGGATTCGTCATAGAAAAACCCTTATTTCTACACTAGTGGATCGTCCCAGCTTCGCACGGGTAGCGTTGTTTTTTTAAATATCTGAGGTTTCTTTCTTCAGTCACTGCTCAAGCATTGTGAAATTCAGCGCAATGTTTTCAATTAATTAAATTTATAGCACTCCCTAAACAGTGTAGTTTGGTGATTTTAAATGCGCTTTAATGAACGGTTCAGTATTTTCGTTTAATAGCAAATTTTGGAATAAAACGCGATGAAGTACTTATACTAAACAATAAATCATTACGTGATGTAGGATGCAACTACTGGCGCCATCTAGTATGTTATATGTAAATTAGTAAAGATTTGGTTTTGATCACGGGCGCGATGGCTTATTTTATGTATAATTTCGATGTTTCTCTACCGATTTCTATGAATCTTTTTTTATTAAATAGGTAATAATGTTACCTTTTTTAAATTAGGGATGAGTGAGAGGTTTACAAACGTAAGAGTAAACAAATTTAATCAGAATGTTCCGAACTGCTAAGCTATCAGGAAATACACGTGTTATTGTGAGTCAACCGTAAAAGATAGACATAAACTGTTGAGCATTTTTTTTTAGATAATTTTATGAAGAATATTTCCGTCATACATGATTTCTATGTAAGTTTAACCATTAAGGCTGCACACGCGACGGAAGCTTAAAAAATGGAGTAACTTCTCCCGTTTTCCCAAAAATTCCCAAAATTCCCCTTTACTACTCTGCTAGAAAGTATACAAAAACCTGCGCAGGAGTATGAAGGATAATTGTACCAAGTTTCGTTAAAATCCGTCGAGTAGTTTTCGTTTCCATAAGGAACATACAAACCGACAGACAGACAGACAGACAGACAAAAATTTTACTGATTGCATTTTTGGCATCAGTATCGATCCCTAATCACAACCTGATAGTTATTTTGAAAATATATTTCATGTACAGAATTGACCTCTCTACAGATTTATTATAAGTATAGATTATTAAAACTCAAAATATCTTCTTATTTAAGGCGCTATTGATAAAAATAATAGGGTAACACTATGCTAAAAGCATTTTCATTCTGCATTGGCGTTACTGTAAAGGTCAAGTTAAAAAACAATAAAAAATTTATTAGGAAACTACATTACGTCGGACATATCCAAAAATCATCAAGATCCGACAATCACTTTAGGAAATATTTAAATTTAAAGAAAAATAATGTTTTTTCTCTCTCCTTTAAAATTTGCCGAAAACGACATACTTGTTTTTAGTTTAACACAGCCGAGGTACCCCGAACGCTTCGTGATTAATATACGATTTTTCCAATAACTATCTTACTACTCTCGTTACTACAAGAACTATTGTATAACACAAAAGTAATGAACAGTGAATTGAATTTTCACCTTACGCCGATGTTAATGTAGCGAAATGGCCAAGCCACATATTTTGACTAAGGTGTAGAGTTTGTGAAGTTAGGCCTTGTAGAGTTAGGGCGTGTAGTGTTACAAGCTTGGCTCTATATGAGATCTGATAACTTTTTGACAGTTCGAGTCATATGGGCTCGTCTTGGCAAAATTTTACATGTAAATGTTTTTGGTGGGATTACATATTATTCATTTGAACATATTGAGGGTAACAAAGTTAGTAATATGTGATCAATGCCATATTAATACTCAATTATTTATTGCATTCATATTTAGCGGTGTAGTGTTGGCTTAGAATATCACTACCCCATTTCTTCCCGTGGGTATACGTAAGAGACGACTAAGGGTATAGGGGCTTTTTAAGGGATTTCTGGGCGATGCGGTTTGAGACCTATGAGGAATTTCTAATTTCTCGACTCTGGCTACCCCTTTTAGGGATTTATAGCCGTGCGGATATGTTAATGTATGAATGTATAATGTGTATAGCAGTTCTTATTCATAAATACATTCATGGTTCTACATTAAAGACCCGGTAGGGCACAGCAATATCTTATAAAAATCATTGCCCCTTCTAATCCTCTAAATCTGCTAACGAGGTAAACAGTATAGATATATTTGAAACTGCCCACTGAAACACGGCTAATAAAGAAGGTGCGTTTCAATAAAATTTTATAGTCTCAGTAAAAAGTTTATATCTCCCAAGGTACCGTGCGAAATGAAACGTTAATCCCGTGAGCAGTTTTTACAGACAAGCATTTGATTAACTTTTTAATTGCAAGGTTTGAATCAGCTGATCTTTTCAACTAGCTACGTATACCTACGGCCGTTATTTAGCCCATTACATACATACATATACTCACGGCTATAATTCCCTAGAAGGGGTAACCAGAGCTAAGGAATTATAAATTCCTCAGCCACTTTTGGAAGTTGAGTGGGGAAAAAATGGTAAGAATAAACATTTTTGGTAATGGGCCTCCAACCGCATCGCCCAAAAATCCAATAAAAAGGCCCAATACCCCTAGTCGCTTCTTACGACACCCGTGGGTAGAAAGGAATAGCGACATTCTAAGCCGGCACTACACGGCCATTAATAAATCCTATTTAGTGGTTACCCATACACAACACATACTTTGCCTAGTGCGAGGGACAAGCAGAAATACATTACATACGTAGTAAAAACCGTGTAGTTTCATACGTTGTTTTAAAAACCTGAGGCTGAGAATATCACTACCCCTTTTTACCCGGGGTGTCTTAAGGTCGATATGGAGCTTCTTTAAGTGGTTTTTGAGCGATGTGGTGGGAGACCCATCACCAACAATACTTTATCTTTTACCATCTTGTCCCCTATTAGCTTCCAAATGTGGCTGAGGAGTTTCTATTTTTTTTTGGTTTATGGCGGTGAGTATATGTATGTATGTATGTTTTAAAAGTAAAGCTGAGCTCGGCTTAAATATCACTTACATATTTTTCTACTTTTTTAAAAAAAATATTGGGCGATGGGATCAGCAACCATACTTTATTTTACCATCTTTTCCCCATTCCACCACTACGTGGTTACAGTTTTAAATTCTGAGGCTCGATACCCCTTTTTTATCAATCACAGCCGTGAATATATGTAGTCTGCCTAAAATAATAAGAAAACTAAATTAATTTGAATTTGATAATGAGGGAAGTTATTATCATTAATGTGTTTTCCGATGACGTGTTTAGGTTGTTAATGAGGATTTGACAGGCAATATGAGTGACATTAAGACAGTGGACGGTGAACATGGAGGTGACAGCACAGGTAAGTGGTTTTTGATTTAATTATTTTGATTACTTTAGGTGTATTTAACATAAGTTTAATATTATTAAACCCCTTTTTGGGATTTAGGGCAGTGGGCAGACATAGCTAATTATTGCATTATATTGCTATTTGTATTACTCACTTCGGCATAGAAATAAACTGACCCTTCCAATTTCAAAATGTAAATTTCCAACGTCTAGCCCATTAGTCATGTCAATTCAAATATATAACCATCTTCCAAACACGTTAAAAAATATAGAACCGTATGCAAAATTCTCAACAAAACTACAATTTTTCTTGATCAGTAAGTGCTATTACAGCAGAAGAAATTTGGGATGAAAGAGTGCTAGAAACGTCCAATATTACATGATAATTTATGTGCTGTAAAGTTGTGCTTGTGTTTGTATTTGTTTTTTGTGTGTGTGTGAGAATGAAAGTTATAATTTCTTCTATAGAATTTTCTCCTCATCTCCTATTTTCCAATTTAGTTTTATTGTAAAATAACATAGGTATAAGAAATTAGTCATGTGACAGTGTATTCGTACAAAACGGCGATAGGCCTGCCCCCTATCACGTGAGTACACTGTCCATGCAAAACGTGGGTACTCTGAACACCAGGTGACAAAGTCACGTGATGTTCAGAAGTATTAGTACCTCTGCCAACCCCTTCGGGGATATTTGGCGTGAACGTTTATGTATGTATATGTTATGTATATTAATAATGACAGCAGATGGATACCTAATATTTAGACAGAATGTTGGGATATTAAACAAAAATATCTCAGAGGGCCACATACGCTGAGGGTATTGGGGCTTTTAAGTGATTTTTGTGCGATGCGGTTCTAGACCCATCGCCAAATCCTTTTTTATACAATACATAAGTACATACATACATACATATACTCACGGCTATAAATCCCTAGAAGGGGTAGCCAGAGCTAAGGAATTAGAAATTCCTCAGCCACATTTGGACAATTGAGTGGGGAAAGGATGGTAAAGTAAAGGTTGTTGGTGATGGGTCTCCAGCCGCATCGCCCAAAAATCCCATAAAAGCCCCAATACCGTTAGTCGCCTCTTACGTACACCTATCGGTAGAAACAGGGTAGTGCTATTCTAAGCCGACACTACACGGCAATACAATACAATCTTATCCCCACAAAACTTACAAAAGTGGCTAAGGATTTAAAGTATCTAAAGCTCTGGCTACCCCTTCTAGAGATTTATAGCCCAGAGTATATGTATGTATGTACTGGACCGGTTTTAAATATTTCGCTGACTTAACTTGCGTACATTAGAGGGGAGATTACATTTTAAGTTCTGATATTCAACGCTTAGGGCTACCAGAAGTATGTTATCCATCCGATGGGAATGATTGGTCTATTTAGAAATAAGTGTAGGTTTCGTTATGTGAATGGGTATTTATTTCTAAGAGGATCGGCACTGATAATAAACTTTATGGCTATCAATGGTGATAAATTTGGATTGAGTTAGATGGTACCCATTTTTTCTCTCCATATAAAACTTATAAATAAAGGATAAATAAAGGAAAGAAAAAAATTTCGACACTAGCGGGGATCGAAGCCGCGACCTTCGGGTATACGCCCCCGTCGCTCTGCCAATTGAACTACCGTGTCAATGGCTTCTAGTGCGAAATTGTTCTTTCCTTTGTTTCTTTTACACTTTTTAAGTAGTGTTAGCGTTACCTACCTCCGATTTTTTTACAAAATCGGAAGGCCACTTGTCTACCTTTACAGATAGAATGCTAATGGTGAGAACGCCTACCTATTACATAATTGGAATGTTGTTCATGATAACTTCGGGTGGGGATTATTACTAATACATAAAGGATAAACAAAGGAAAGAAAAAATTTCGACACTACCGGGGATCGAATATTAAATCGAAAAAAAATCCTTTCTTTATTTACCCTTTATTTATTAGTAATAATCCACACATGAGGTTTTCATGAACAAAAACATTCCAATCCATGTAAAAGTGTTCTTTATTTTTTGTTCAATTTAAATTCTTATTTTGCTGCGTAGTTCTGGCTTAGAATGTCACTACCCCTTTCTAACCTCGGGTGTAGTAAGAGGCGGCTTAGGGTATGGGACGTTTTAAATAGTTTTTGGACGATGCGGTAGGAGACCCATCATCAACAATACTTTATTTCTACCATCTTGTTTCCTATCAACTTCCAAATGTGGCTGAGGAGTTTCTAGCGCTAAAACTCTTGCTTTTTGGGATTTATAGCCATTAGTATATGTATTTAAGTATGTATGTATCATAAATATCATAATTCATAATGTATGTACAAATATACTCCACCACTTACTCGCCTCTTCCAACACCCATGGGAAGAAAGGGGTAGTGACATTCTAAGCCGGCAGTACACGGCATCTCTCAAAGGTTATCTCAACAAAATTCAATTAAACCTTCACAAAAAGAACAATTAACTCACAAAGTTTTTCCAGTCGTTAACTGAACTGAATTGATTGAACTACAGTTTCATTTCCTTTGTCCCGATCAAACTGGATAGCTTTCTTTTCAATATCAGTTTTGTGAACTGCATAGCTAGTACGAGATACCGTTTAACTAGATATCGAAAAGAAAAGAAATAATTTAGGGAACAATAAAACATTACAATTAGTACAAAAAATACAAACAATTTTAACAAAGAACAAAACAAAAAATATAATTAATAAAACATTTAGAGATAAACATAATTAATCCCCTCATAGGCAAGGAAAAGGTTTTCTGACTCAGCATTTCTTAAAGGCATAGCCTTTAAAAGTGATTTTTAGTCATAACCGTTTACCGTGGTTGAAAACAGCCATCTCTTTCGCACTTACTTGTACATAGTATCGTATACTGTCATCCCATTCTAACCGATATGATGGCGATATAATAACGCTCGTGATAGGCCTCCAGATGTGCTGAGTTTCATAATTTTTCCTCGGAATTTCATATCCAATTGAGGGATTTTCGCGATATTGTTTGGGCTTAGATGAGCAATAACTAAGCCCTGTCGATAATAACAATTTCCCATTTATTTGTTTGATCTAGAACCCTTGATGGTTAAATTTATCGCTTTAGTTTCAGATAATAATCATTCTGAGTCATAAATTCGGAAAGATAATATTTATTTAGTTATGCAGTGGATATTAGTTGCGGCCAATATTACAACTAACCTATTTCTTCTTTTTCTATTCTCAAAACTTGCCTACCTTTTTCGGGATAGGGAGTTTTGAGTACATTTATGTATGTACTAGTGGATCGTCCCAGCTTCGCACGGGTAGCGTTGTTTTTTTAAATATCCGATTTTTATGAGTGAGAGGTTTACAAACGTAAGAGTAAACAAATATAATCAGAATGTTCCGAACTGCTAAGCTATCAGGAATTACACGTGTTATTGTGAGTCAACCGTAAAAGATAGACATAAACTGTTTAGGATTTTTTTTTAGATAATTTTATGACGAATATTTCAGTCATGCATGATTTCTATGTAAGTTTAACCATTAAGGCTGCACACGCGACGGAAGCTTAAAATATGGAGTAACTTCTCTCGTTTTCCCAAAATTTCCCAAAATTCCCCCTTTACTACTCGGTTGGAAAGTATACAAAAGGAGTATGAAGAATAATTGTACCAAGTTTCGTTAAAATCCGTCGAGTAGTTTTTGTTTCCATAAGGAACATACAAACCGACAGACAGACAGACAGACAGACAGACAAAAATTTTACTGATTGCATTTTTGGCATCAGTATCGATCCCTAATCACAACCTAATAACCTCTACAGATTTATTATAAGTATAGATGGTAATATGCCATATGAAATTTTAATGTGTTTTGGTTTTGCGGTTTTTCGTAAAGTTTGACTAGTTAAATGTCTTTTATATCGTATAGGTCCATATTTATTCCCCAATTTTGTAAATTGAAAATTGTTTTTGTAAAATAGTCATAAATACCTATTTCTTCTCTCGGGTACTAAAAGATGCAATAGGGCGATGTGGCTGGAGACCCATATTCTTCTTCTATAGGTAATATAATTTGTCAAAAGTAACTGAGGAAATTTGATTACTGAAGTTCGTTTTTTTTACTTATATATGTTCTTTCTTGCCTGTTCTTTCACCAAAATTATACTGATGTTTGCTATTGAGACACTATTGAGTAAGCAGAGGAGGAAAAATTGTATAGAAAAGTATATATAGTGTCAATTTAAGATAGTTTGGTAGTTGTCAACAAAATACACGATTGTTTATGTTTAATAAAGCTATAGTACCTACTTATTCTCAAGACAAAAGTCATCTACAGAGAGAACTACTATGATAAGTTTTGTATCTCATAGGCTTAGGTTACACAAACATCTTATTAGAAGTAAAAACCTTGTTTTTTAATCATTGGCTTCCATTTTAATATCATTAGTTTCCCTTCTGTTCCAGATATGTATGCTGCTTTTAAGCTGCGTTATATTGCAAACGGAAACGCTGCCAGCTAGGAGGTATTTCAATGCTGATGCAGCAAGACCAGGATTTGGAAATTTTGATATCGACAATCACTGGCCATACAAACGGCCTTTTGATACAAAACACGATGTTGAACCACTCCCAGTTAAGTCTAAGACAGAAGAAATAAATCTACGTAAACCACAGAATGATATAAAAGATGCAAATAAAAATAATACAGTTAAAACTAATGTAGGTGAAATTAAACTTCATGATAATGGTTTGCAAAAAGGCGACTTCAAAAATGATGAAACTTTAAAATTTGTTGATGATTTAGAAAAACTGTGGAATAAAAGTGAAAATACTACTAATTTAAATAATGAGAGTATTACTGATACAACCGATCATAATTTTATGGATGATAATGCAAATAAAACAGATTCAGACACATTTAATTTTGAAAAAGAAAATTCAGCAATTGATGGAAACAACACACAAGATTTGACAAAGAATTCTGATATCCTATATCTACCATCAAACAATCCTATACAAAATATGCAAGGGCAAAATTTTATTACTCTATCATCAAATCCGATATTACAACCATCCAATCAGATCCAAAATGTAAACTCTATGCAACAAAGTGCTATTTTACCAATGAACCAGTTTCCACAACAACAAATGTTGATTTCAAATACTAACCAGCCAACTTTAGTACCAAACGCAAATCAACAAATATTCTTTCCTAACCAATTACAGCAGCAGGTACTTCAAAGTTCTAATCAACAAATATTAACACCAAATGGAAATCAGCAAATATTCTTCCCAAATCAAAATCTGCAACAGTTTTTACAGAACACAAATCAACCAATATTAGTAAGGAGTAGAAATCAGCCAATATTGATGCCAAATCAAAATCAACTACAGTTACTACAAAATCAGAACCAGCAAGTATTGGTAACGAACGGAAATCAGCAAGTATTAGTGCCAAATCAAAACCAGCAACTTCTGCTACAAACCCCAAATCAGCAATTATTAGTTACAAATGGAAATCAGCAAATATTGGTACCAAATCAAAACCAGCAACTGTTCTTGCAGAACACAAATCAACCACCTCTAGTAGCAAACGGAAATCAGCAAATATTTGTTCCCAATCAAAACCAGCAGACATTAAAATCGAACGGCAATCAACAATTTATTATTCTACCAAACAGCAATAATCTTAATATGGTTAATCAAAATCAAGTTCCTCAAAACCAAATACTTCTTACTAACAATGTTCCTAATTTACAAACGTTGGGATCAAATGTAAATGGTGCTCAACAAATGACAACTAATCCAGTATACTTTGCTAATAATGGGAATTTCCCAGGATATAATATAGTTTCTCTTAATAATGGTCTTATAGCACAAAATCAACTACCAATAAATGATGGACCAACGACTCAGAATCAAAATGCAAATCAAGTTATAAACGATGGTTTGGTACAAAATCCGAATGTCAATGGTGAAGCAAGTTCTCATGGAAGGTGATATTTTATGGTAACAAATATAATAGGATTAACGTTACTTTTTTTGTAAATTTGGTTGTAATCATATACTACCTATTAAAAAGTATTTTAAATGTTTCTTCTTTTTCATTTTATCATCTTATTTATCATTTTATTTATTAACTAGTGGATCGTCCCAGCTTCGCACGGGTAGCGTTGTTTTTTTAAATATCTGAGGTTTCTTTCTTCAGTCACTGCCCAAGCATTGTGAAATTCAGCGTAATGTTTTTAATTTATTAAATTTATAGCACTCCCTTAACAATGTAGTTTGGTGATTTTGAATGCGCTTTAATGAACGGTTCAGTATTTCCGTTTAATAGCAAATTTTGGAATAAAACGCCATGAAGTATTTATAGCAATCTAAAAAATAAATCATTACGTTATTTAGGATGCAACTACTGGCGCCATCTAGTATGTTATATGTAAATTAGTAAAGATTTGGTTTCGATCACGGGCGCGATGGCTTATTTTATATATAATTTCGGTGTTATGTAATAATGTAACCTTTTTTAAATTAGGGATGAGTGAAAGGTTTACAAACGTAAGAGTAAACAAATATAATCAGGATGTTCCGAACTGCAAAGCTATCAGGAATTACACGTGTTGTTGTGAGTCAACCAAAAAAGATAATCATATACTGTTGAGGATTGTTTTTTAGATAATTTTATGAAGAATATTTCCGCCACACATGATTTCTATGTAAGTTTAACCATTAAGGCTGCACACGCGACGGAAGCTTAAAAAATGGAGTAACTTCTCCCGTTTTACCCAAATTTCCCAAAATTCCCCTTTACTTCTCTGCTGGAAAGTATACAAAAACCTGCGCAGGAGTATGAAGAATAATTGTACCAAGTTTCGTTAAAATCCGTCGAGTAGTTTTTGTTTCCATAAGGAACATACAAACCGACAGACAGACAGACAGACAGACAGACAGACGGACAGACAGACAGACAGACAAAAATTTTACTGATTGCATTTTTGCCATCAGTATCGATCCCTAATCACCACCTGATAGTTATTTTGAAAATATATTTCATGTACAGAATTGACCTCTCTACAGATTTATTATAAGTATAGATTTCTCGACGTTTCTGGTCTAGTGGTAAAGCAACTCGCTTTTAGATCTGGTTTTGCAACTTCAATTCACGCTGAGGATAATCATGAGTGTTTCTTAGTGTTTCTTACTCTTGGATAGCATTTATTTGTATATTGTATTGTAGCTCTGGTTATCTCTTGTTGGGCTTTATAGCCGTGAGTTCTGTATTATGAAATGTGTCTTAGTGTTAGCTCAATGTTAGATTAGATTAGTTGATTGGTTGCCGCATATAGCTCCCTATTGGAACTT
Organism: Bedellia somnulentella; assembly: GCA_963576735.1. Classification (NCBI taxonomy): domain Eukaryota; kingdom Metazoa; phylum Arthropoda; class Insecta; order Lepidoptera; family Bedelliidae; genus Bedellia; species Bedellia somnulentella. The sequence continues at coordinate 12,824,108 of OY755190.1, forward strand.
TTGTACGTGGCCCCTAGCCGTTTTTCTCAATCCACCCTAATTAGCTCAATGTATCATCAAATATATCTTTGAGCATTAATCCTTTACCACAAGTCATTGTTGTACTTCTATGAGCGCTAACTTACTTTTTATATATTATTTTATTTCTAAAGTTGTGCTTGTGTCTATTATTTTTAAAGTTGGGCTTTGTCATGTGGCTGTGTATTTGTACAAAACGGAGATAGGCCTGTTCTCTAATAACGTGAGTACACTGTCCAAACAAGACGTGGGTACACCTGACACCAGGTGACAATGTCACGTGATATTTAGAAGTATACCTCTGCCAACCTTTTCAGGGATATACCACATGAGCGTTTGAGTTGAGTTTGAGGTTCGTTAGTGATAGGTTTTCACTTTATCCTTACCCTTAATGGTAATAGTTTCAAAAACTCTGTTAAACAATAACGATTAATAAAATAAAAGCACTATCGATGTATTGAGTATCGAGGACTCCACAGAATTATTTAAACATCACCGAATAACGGAACTAGGTCAACCAAATAAGACCTGTTTAAAAATTTGTCGGATAATTATTAGAAGCACTGTCTGAGCCTACACATCTCAGATGATCAGTGCGATAGAAAGCTTATGGATCTTCGAAGTGACTCTCTGTCAATAGAATATCTACCTACCGGCATATATATACTCACGGCCAAAAATCCCCAGAAGGGGTTATCAGAGCTAAGGAATAAGAAATTTCCTCAGCCACTTTTGGAAGTTGAGTGATGAGAAGATGATAAAAAAAGGTTGTTTGTTGGTGATGGGTCTCCAACCAAATCGCCCAGAATCACTTAACAAGTCCCTATACCTTAATTGCCTCTTACGATTACCCACAGGTAGGAATGGGGTAGCACTATTCTAAGGGCCAGTTTCACCACTCACAGATAAACCCTCTGATAGTCTATTCGGAACTTATCTGCCGGATAAACAACAAGTTTCAGTTTCACAGGTTTCAGATAGTAATATATTGCAGATAAACTTCCTGATATCTTATCATTATCAGTCACATCAAGTGACTGTTACATTCTTATCCGGAAGATAAGAAACATTTTTCACATTTTTTTCATAACTTACCGCCACTTGTAGACGGTAAATTATGAAACTGCTTTGCCAATGTTCAAATTGTAATAAAAAGTGCTCTAATATGGAAATATTTCAATTTTCGGAATAATTTTTAATATATATTTTTGGCCTCTGCAAGCAACACCAATAATTCCGTTTCTTTCTGAGTGAAGTTAACGTTCCTGCCACGTTTTTTTCCATAGTAAATTATAAAAACGAAACTCAACACCGCAAAAAATTAAAACAAAGTTGAACAAACAAACACTTCACTCGGTTGCCCAACAACATATGCGTTGCGTTTCGAGATTCCATTTCTCACGAAAGCTCTTAAATCGTAATTCATAATTGTGTGACATATACGGTAACAAACATTTAAAAGCATTTTTCTAAATAAAAAACATTGTTTCTGATTGTATTTTTAATAAAACTGTTGGTTTTATGACAATTCAAACTGTTTTTAATAAGACTTAATTTACAAATATTAAAATTAAACGCATAAAAGCGACGTTGCCGTCTTGTTTATTCTTATCGGGCAGGTAAATTTAACTAACGGGTAATCTATTTGATAGATAGATGGTGAAACCTACAAAATATATGAGCCACTTTTATTCATCAGATAACGTGATGTGTCAGATAACTATCTGAAACGTTATCTGTTAGTGTTGAAACTGGCCCTAAACCAACATAAACATAACATAACATAAACGTTCACGCCGTTTATCCCCGAAGGGGTTGACAGAGTCACCAATACTTCTAAACTCACATGGCAGTGCCATCTAGTGTCTAGAGAAGGTACCCACGTTTTGCTTAGACAGTGTTCTCACGTGATAGGGGGCAGGCCTATCGCCGTTTTGTACGAATACACTGTCACATGACTAAGTACAATTCAGCCATGTAGGTTTCCTCACGATGTTTTCTCTCACTGTTAACAACCATGATAAATTAACCACACATATGACTTTTAGAAAAGACAAATTGGTTTAGGCCCGACCCAGGATTGGAACTCACGAAATTCTGTTTACGGGCGGGTGTTCTGCCTACTGTACTATCATGTCGTCTAAACCAACACTACACAGTGTACCGGCAATAACGGTATTGTATCAGAAAATTGTTTAGGTAGGTTTAATATTACTTTGAAGGTCTGTCTCAGGTTCAATCACCAATCAAAGCCAGGAGGACAAACTCAAAAACATGAAGTGTAACATCTTACCGAGTTTGTATGTATATTAAATACATAAATTATATTATTTTATTTATAATATTTATTTGCATAATGCAATTTTGAAATAGCTACCATCTATAGTCAAAGCTAACTATAGACACCGCACGCGTGTATAAGTCTAATAAAAAACGTTTTATGTCAAATTATTATCAATCCATACTAATATTATAAATGGGAAAGTGAGTTTGTTTGTTTGTTTGTTCCGCTTTCACGCCGTAAATACTGAACCGATTGCTTTGAAATTTTTCAGACGTGTAGTTAGAAGTCTAAATTAAATAATAGGGTACTTTTTATCCCGGAAAAAAATATGTTCCCACGGGAAATCAAAAATATTGTTTGCTTACTAAATGCATTGGAGATGGCGCTGTGTATCGTTTAAAACAACGTAAAATATTGTAAACTAATATAAAAAATCAAAATTTAGAAGCTTAATGGTACGGTAATGCATCCCCGAAAATAAGGAACTCCCGAGCCATGATGTACTATTTTTTTATCGTATACATTTTTTTTTACATCTACTTATATTGCAAACGAATATTAACATGTAAATATAGAAACTAAATGAAACGACGACGATTCCTTGAAACTAAGGAATCCGCAAGAGTTCTCATAGGAACATCAAAAAACCTTAACTCATATATGGCTCAAAATATTGCAGCGATTATTTTTATCATCGATGGAATTCACATCAGACACTTTGTTAATGTTCATTTTGGAAAGATGAAGGGGTTTCATCAATTTAAATGACAAATTTGTTTATCAATAGTAAGACTAATGTGAAATAAAGCGTAATAAAAATTTGACACCGCCCCGGTAACGTCTCCGTGGCGTAGCGGTATAACTAACTACTATGAATATTTAATTAGAACTATTATGAATCAATCGTCCCGGGTTCGTATCTCAGGTAATTCAAGCTTTTTGTAAAAAAAAATTTTGTCAGCTTAAAATAACACTATATATAATAATAACAAGCACTATCCCTTCAATTTAGCGATTATTTTGGAAGGAGATCCACCACTAATCATCCCTATATTGCCGAGCAATCGCTGCAAGCTCTCCCACTATCACCAACGGTCAGTGTAGGGGGCAGCACCGGGCCGTCGCCGCAGCGCCAAACTACTATCCGTATCTGTACTTACTAGAGATATTCTCATTTCTGAACATAAAAACTTGGTATATTTGTTTCATGATTCTTATGAACAATTAAAAAGGAATTTTTGGAACTCATCCCCTAACGGGTTGATATAGCAAATGAAAGTTAATATAGAGTTTTTTTACATTTTATAATAAAACTTGGTGCGATTGAATTTATGAAATCCAACTATCAATCATTCATGAATATATGCTAACAACCATAAATTCCATAAAAGGGTGGCCATAGCTTCGGAGATACTAATTCTTCATCCAATTTTGGAAATATATTGATAAAAGATAGGTTAATAAAGGTTGTTAGTGATGGGTCACAAACTGCATCGCCCAACAATCACTTAAAAAGCCTCAATGTCCTTTATGTCATTTACAGCGCCCGCGGGATTATAAATATAAAAAACAGAAGTTGAGACAGTGTTTCGGTATTTTGGTATTATGTAAACTGGATGCAAAAAATGAAGTCCACGCGGACGAAGTCGCGGGGCAAAAAGCTAGTAATTAATAAATTCGATACCTGCAGAATCTCAACTCAGCTCAATTTAAACGTTTACGCCGCGCATAGGTACTAATACTTCTGAACATCACGTGACATTGTCACATGGTGTTTAGAGCACCCACGTTTTGCTTGGACAGTGTTCTCTTCTCACGTGATAGGGGGCCAGGCCTATCGCCGTTGTGTACGAATACACTGTCACTTGACAGAGTACAACTTAGCCATGTGGGCTTCCTCGACATGTTTTCCCTCACCGTCAGCCACCATGGTAAATTAACCTAAGTAGGTGCGTAGCTGTTAGTGCCAAAAGTGGTTTAGACTGAGAATACCTCCGAGATGAGCTTAGTTAATGTGTTTTCAGAATTTGTAAAAAAGTTGCTGCGTAGTGCCGGCTTAGAATGTCGCTACCCCTTTCTGCCCACGGGTGTCGTAAGAGGCGACTAAGGGTATTGGGGCTTTTTATTGGATTTTTGGGCGATGCGGTTGGAGACCCATCACCAAAAACCTTTATTTTTACCATCTTTTCCCCACTCAACTTCCAAAAGTGGCTGAGGAATTTATAATTTCTAAGCTCTGGCTACCCCTTCTAGGGAAGTATAGCCGTGAGTATATGTATGTATGTATGTATGTAAAAAAGTCGGAGGTAGGGAACGCAAAACACTACTTAAGTGTAAAAGAAACAAAGGATAGAAGAATTTCGCATTGGCAGCCATTGACACGGTAGCTCAATTGGCAGAGCAACGGGGGCGTATACCCGAAGTCGCTGGCTCGATTCCCGCCTGTGTCAAAATTTTTCTTTCCTTTATTTACTAGCTTATGTGTATTAAAAAACCAAACTAATAACTTCATTATCTTAACATTCCCTTACCTATACCTAAGAACAGTATACTTTACAATACACAAAACGTCAAGAAATACTTGTTTTGTAGTCTCGGCTCATAATAGCACTACCCTATTTCTTCCCATGAGTGAGCGTAGGAGGCGACTAAGGGTATTGGGGCTTTTTAAGTGACTTTTGGGCGATTCGGCTGGAGACCCATATCCAAGAACCTTTTTTTACAATCTTTACTCAATTTCCAAAGGAGGATAAAGAATTTCTTATTTTGTAGCTACCACTTTTAGGTATTTAAAGCTGTATGTATATATATGTATGTCAGGAAATGTATGATCATATTAGTTTATACTTTCCTTAAGTATGCAATAATATTCAGCAATTAATAAATTGCTGAATGGAAAGACCTTAATGAATGTAAAACTGAGTCAAGTGTGAGTCAAACATGAATGGTTACGTAACATTATCTATAAAAACAGCAAAAGATAATAAATTATGTTCTTCCTATTATCTATATTAGGTTATTTATTTACAGCTGGTCAAGTATGTCGAAATTAATGAAATACTACCTCTGCTTCAGTCTGGCTTTCCTAGAGGTCGTGGTACTGTAACTGCATTACTGGACGTGACTGATAATATACTGGCTGACCAAGATAATGGACGTGGTACACTCTTAACGCTCCTTGATTGCTCCCGAGCATTTGATTGTATTTTTAGGCCACTTATTGTGTCAAAGTTGTCATACTACGGTCTTGACTTAGCATGCATAAACTGGTTTGACAGCTACTTGAGTGAGCGGATACAATCTGTTAAACTTCAAACGAGTAATGGAGAACAAATGGTCTCACGACCAAGGGTAGTTACGCACGGTGTTCCACAAGGATCTATACTAGGCCCTCTCTTGTTCATAATTTATACGGCTGACATAGTGAAATGTATAAAAAACTGCAGATTTCACTTATATGCAGATGATGCTCAGCTTTACATATCGGAGGTGCCTAGTAATATACAATGTGCAGTCTCTGACATGAACGAAGATCTTGGGTCAATAACAACGTGGTGCAACAGAAACGCTCTGTTACTAAATCCTCTCAAATCGAAATATATGGTTCTAGGTAGTAAAACGCATATCAGCAAAATTATTTCTCAAAATTTGGATATTCAAATTGAAGGCCAAGCAATAGAACGTGTTGATAGTGCAAGAAACCTAGGACTCGAGTTTAACGGATCATTACGTTTTGAAAAACATATAGATAATTTGATGCGAAATTGTTTTTACCGTTTAAAAATATTATATAAAATAAGAGACTATTTGACAGTAGATGCACGCGTTACTCTTTGTGAGGCTGTGGTTTTATCGAAATTTAATTATGCGGATGTTGTGTACGGGCCACGTCTTTTAGCAACGTCAGAACGTCAGATTCAGCGAATCCGAAATGCTTGCTATAGATTTTCCCATAGTATACCGCCACGTTGTCATATCTCACCTTACCTGAATAGTTCTTCTTCACTTAACATGAAATCCCGTAGGCACTTACATATGGCTTCATTAATGTTTGATGTAATGAAGTTCAAATGCCCAGAATATCTTTTTAACAAATTGAAGTATTCATCATTTGGAAGTTTCTATTGTGTTCGTAGCCTGCTCCCACCTTTATCACTGATCCATCATCGTACTGTAGCTTTTACTGGAAGTTTTCGTTACAATGCAACTAAGTGTTGGAATAATATTCCTCCACCAATGCGTGAAATATTAAATAAATTTAATTTCAAAAAACAGTACATAACGCTCCTTCTGAATCAACAAAAAATTAATATCTCAAAGACTTTCTCACACGTGCAAGTAAACTTCCAGTAAAATAATAAAAATAATAAAAATAACTAATGTATAAATGTATTGCTTGGTTTTCTCATGTGAAACTTTACTTGAGAATTTGTGAATACTGATAATTTTTTCTTGTTCTTTTAATTATTTAATGTTCTGAGACTAAGCGAATATGTTTAAAGATAATTTTAAAAGATGTTGTTTTTTATTTTATTTTTTTTGTTGTGCATTTGTTTAGTTTACTGTCTGTTCCTTTACTATTTATTCAATTTTGTTTACTTCAAATGTGGCAGACACAGATTATTTTGTTTATATATTAATTAATTATGTGTAGTGTAGTGTAGGCCTTAACTGAAAACCAGTGTTTTGCCACTTGGCAATATCAAGCACTGAGTTAGGACCTAGTTTGTGTTACCATAGCACTAATTTTAAGTTTAAAATATTGTTTTTTTTTCACTTTATGTATTGTTTTTCATATTGTATGTGGTGTTATGTTTACATTAATAAACGAGTTATCTATCTATCTATCTATCTATATAACAAATAAATTATTGTAGGAACCATGAATGAAAGATATGTTGGTTGTGTGGGAGACCCCCGTGAATGTTAATTTTATTATGTTTTGTTAGGATCTGCTCTTAAATCAGCAATATTAAAACAACATCAGAAAAAGAACAAACACTGTTATTATCGCAATTTATAAGATACATCTAGGCAATAGACAGACAGACGGCTAACTCTTAGTTTTATAATTTTGGTACGGAACACTAACTTCCGGCGAGACACATATACTCACGGCTATAAATCCCTAGAAGCAGTGGCGTAACTATACCGTTCGAGGCCCGTGGCAAATTCATCGGATGGGCCCCCCCCCAATATAAAAAAAATGAACCAACAATAATAATATTTTTTTATTTTATAATAATTATTTATACACTTTTACTTGTAAAAATACAAAAATAAATCACTTCGTTAAGTAGGTACACACAAACTTTATAATTATACTTAGGTACTTGATTTTCTAATAATTCACTTTAAAATAAAAATACCTAATTATAACCCTGGGTGTTTCAAAAGTAACGTGAATAGGCATCTTCTGGGTAAGCTCGCTCCATCGTAGACCACATCATAGCTTAGACATGATTGTGGTCAAGAGCAAGCCTATTTCAAATATAAAAAAAAGTACAGTCAGCATCTTATTGATATGGGCACATAGAGTAGTCAAAATGATTTGAACATCAAAAAAAGGAATTTGATATACGCAGTCCGAATAATCATATTGTTGAAAGCACACAAGTTGTTCAAAATATAAAATGTTAACTATTAAAATTCCTTCCTTCGGACTTTCTGTTCAGCAAAAGTGGTAATGATATCATCAAAGTTCAAATTTCGGGCCATAGAATTTTCGATGGATAGAATAGCTATAAAGAAGTTGCTTAACCTGTCTTGTCCCATAGAATTTCTTAAATAAGTTTTTATCAATTTCAGTCTTGAAAACGATCGCTCGGCACTAGCCGTAGTCACAGGAATGGTGAGAAATAATAGAAGTGCAGTGCACACTTCAGGAAAGCTGGAAGATATAGAACGATTTTTTATTATTAATAAGTCAGCAAGTTCTCTTATAGAAGATGATGTTTCTATTTCGTGTCTAAAAGAGGATCGAAAACTGAGAATTTCCTTGCAAAACGAGATGGACTTCTTTATATAGATGGACAAATGCTAAAGCCTTCTCCAATAAATCAGTATCGTTCAAATTTTGTAAAGTGGCCGGTTGCAAGACACTGAAATTGGAAACAATTTCATTCATTCCAAGGAAACACGATACATACATACATATTCTCACGCCGTTAGTTCCCATTGGGGTAGGCAGAGACTATCGATCGCCACTTTGTACGATCATGGCAAACCTTTCTAGCTTCATTCACATCCATCAATCTTTTCATACATGCTCTTTTATTCTTCGTACTTTGGACACCTGCCTTTGTGAGCACATTTTCTATTTGATCTAAATGTGTCCTCCGAGGTCGTCCTCTACTAAAATTACCTTCCACATTGGCTCTATAGATCTCTTTCACCACTTTACTGTCATCCATCCTCTCTATGTGCCCAAACCATCTCAACATTCCTTTTTCTATCTTTCTTACAATATCATCTTTTACACCACAGTTTTCACGAAACGCGATCTCAGTTGATTAATGATTATGTCTAATACACGATAGAATACGTTCACTTTAAACAAGCTTTCAGGATCTTGGAGACGTTCATCCTCACAAATTTCATCAAAATGACGTTTCACTTTTCTCTGACTAGTTTTAGGAAATTCAGGGTTTATAGACCATTTCGTTGCAATACTATTTGCCTCCATTTTTAAATCTTCAAATTTATTTCGATACTTTTCAAGTTGTTCTAGACATACTTGGAAACGCTTTGAAGCACTTGAAAAATCGATGGCTTTAGACTGAAGTGCTTTAGAAGCCGCGTCTATAGTTTGCAAGACTTTGCAATGGAAAACTAACAACATAATAAAATTGTATTTTTCTATCTTATTCTTCAGCAAGTTAGCTTCATTTCTCTCATCTGTTTTGGAATTTAATAAAATAGTTTTTGTAAGCGCTTTTTGAACATCAACAAACCGAACTTTTAAAGCAAACATGGCATCAAAGCATCCTTCCCATCGAATTGGATTCATTGTTTTTAATGTTACTGAATTTGTTGATACCCCGGTCTCTCCTTTATTGTCAGATATAAAACTAGATAATATATTACATCGTTTAATACTATGGCCAAAAAAATTATAAATTTGTTGCACAGTTTCGAATAATGTTTGTATTTCTATGACCTCTTTTACTGCATCATTTACCACCAAATTTAAATTATGAGCAGCACAATGGACATAAACTGCATTTGTCTCTATATCTCTTATATGAGTTTTTGAACTCCGCCATAAGTACCTTTCATGGTATTAGCTCCGTCGTACTCTTGTCCACGGCACTTATTGAGCTTATTAACTTAACCTCATGAAATCTTAAAAATGACTCTTTAATTACAAGAGTCTTTGGAGTTCCATTTTCATCTTTCTCGATTATACAGTAACGGTAAAGCTCACACAATTGATCTGTTTTGGAAATATCTTAAGTAGTATCAAATAAACATATAACATAACATAAACGTTCACGCCGAATATCCCCGAAGGGGTTGGCAGAGGTACTAATACACGTGACTTAGTCACCCGGTGTTCAGAGAACCCACGTTTTGCATGGACAGTGTACTCACGAGATAGGGGGCAGGCCTATCGCCGTTTTGTACGAATACACTGTCACATGACTAAGTACAACTCAGCCATGTGGGTTTCCTCATGATGTTTTCCCTCACCGTTAACAACCATGATAAATTAACCACACATATGTCTTTAGAAAAGACAAATTGGTGTAGGCCCGACCCGGGATTTGAACACTAGTCGCTTACACGTTAACCGGTGTTCTACCCATTGAGCTATCACGTCGTTTTTCAAATAAAATGGAATAAAATGGTGCGGTTACTATTTAATTTAACAGAGCATTTTCCACTTTTTGAACCAGAACAGCAATGAGCTCATTTTGTATTTTTGGACTTAAGTATTTAATCTGGCCCTTAGGTTTGCTTAGCAACTCTTGTAAAATAGGATCGTATTTGGCTAATAATAACTCAACAATACTCAAAAAAAATCCCTTTGGACCTGAATCGTGGGCATGCACCAGTTCTCTGTGGCCACGAAAAGCTAAATTACAAGTTGAAAGTGTTAGAGTAACATCAAGGAGTCTAGTAAGTACCTGGCGCCAAAAATGTTTTTCTCTCTTGATAATGGACTTCATCTAGTGTTCCATGTAATTGCCACTGTCGATGTACAAAGCATGAATGCAAATGTTCTTTCGATGTCTCATGTCTTTCTAAGGCTTCCACAATATGTTTCCAATCATCGTAGCCTTCCATCCAAATATTTTGTATATTTTAAGATGCCCTATTTGTGAATAACCAACATGGTCCACAATATGCTTTTTGCAGCAATAGGGAATATAGCATAGCCACGTACGTTCTAACTTTAAGCCAGATTTAGAAATACTGTAATACTATCTATCCAAGAAAGATCTTTTGTTACTACTATCCCTTAAAAAGGAGCATTTTGGTTAAAGGGTCCGTTTTCGATCACAAACCGTTTTACTTGATCATTGAGTTCTTTGAAGTTACCTTTATCAGTAACGTACGGTAAAGATTTTAATTTTTCTATATTCAAAAATGATTCGTTTTCTATATTAAATATTCACTGTTATCGGGCTCTGCGATATTACCACTTATGACGACATCATTTTCTGCCCTTCTGACGCACTGTTCATTTGATTGTTCTTCTATACTATCTTGATTCTTAAAGTACTGACTTATTTTAGGTAACTTTTTGTTTTGTTCTTCAGACTCCTTCTTTCGCTTTCGTTTTTCGCTTCCACTCTGATAATTTATCAAACAACACCGTAAAAAGTTTGTAATAATACTATAGTTTTTATTAAATGAAAAATCTGATTGCTAAGAAATGCCAAAAAAGCGACCATACAATGTACGTAACGAAAGTCCACCAGTTTGTTCAATGCTTAATTCAAGCGTGCAATTTTATAATTATTGAAAGAACGATGAACATAGGTAAATAGTTTTGGTAGTTACGAAATATCAAAATAGTGATTTGTGCTTTTATAGGTAGATTAAAAATTAAAATGATTGTTATCTTATAAATTATTTTAAATATTAGAATAAAATTCTTACCGCGTAGACATAGTCAACCTATTTTCCCAATTGACTTATTAAATATATTCTCACTTGCAACAAACACCCAATTCTTACAACAATAAACAGCTAACTGCTTGAGAGCTTGCGTAATAATAGAATAGTAGAGTCTTTCTTATATACACACTTGAATCAGGGATTCCCCGAAATCGTCAAATTGTCGGGACGCGTAGGTAAGTATACTCAAAGCGCTGTTGACCGAAACTTACAGCGGGAATTCCCCGAACATCCGCAGTAATACCAACACGCGTGGCGTCGGATACGTTCTAAAACTGGGTTATAACTTTTTTTTTACAAATCCTTTGAATTTTTAATACATTTTTGAACTTGCTTATGCAACTCAGTAGGTAAAAAAAATTCAAAGACAAAATTTTTTTTACTAAACATGTATGATAAATAATAAATGCTGGGAGTTGGGGTTCTCCTCTGACCGGGGGCCCCTTCCGGCTGGGGGCCCGTGGCATTTTGCCGACTTGCCACCCTGTAGTTACGCCACTGCCTAGAAGGACTAAGCAATTAGAAATTCCTCAGCCACGTTTGGAAATTTTAGTGGGGAAAAGATGGTAAAATAAAGGTTTTCGGTGATGGGTCTCCAACCACATCGCCCAAAAATCCCTTAAAGCTCCAAATCCGTTAGTCGCCTCTTACGTACACCCTCCGGAAGAAATGGGGTAGTGTTATTTTATGCCGACACTACACAGTTAAATGAGCTAGAATCTCCTCGGTCACATTTGGAAGCCGATAGAGGAGGGCAACCGTGATAGCCCAGTGGGTAGAACACTCGGTTATCGTGCAAACGACTAGTGTTCAAATCCTGGGTCGGGCCTACACCAATTTGTCTTTTCTAAAGACGTATGTGTGGTTAATTTATTATGGTTGTTAACGGTGCGGGAAAACATCGTGAGGAAACCCACATGGCTGAGTTGTACTTAGTCATGTGACAGTGTATTCGTACAAAATGGCGATAGGCCTGCCCCCTATCACGTGAGTACACTGTCCATGCAAAACGTGGGTACTCTGAACACCAGGTGACAAAGTCACGTGATGTTCAGAAGTATTAGTACGAGTACCTCTGCCAACCCCTTCGGGGATATTCGGCGTGAACGTTTATGTTATGTTATGTTTATTATATAAAAAATAAAGTGTTGATGGTGATGGGTCTCCAACCACATCGCCCAAAAACCATTAGAAAAGCCCCATCATACCCTTAGTCTCCTCTTACGACACCCGTGGCTAGAAAGGTGTAGTAACATTCTAAGCCGGCACTACACGGCGCTATTTTATATGACTACAGAAAATATCCTTGATTTAAATTCTGGTTTAAATGAGTTAAATTCTTTTTATATTCCACTCTAATGACATCATCATCATCATATACTCACGCCGTGAATTCCCATTGGGGTAGGCAGAGACTATAAATAATGACATCTTAAGTATTTAAATGCATCGAGTTAGGAAAACATTTAAACACCACAGGTACATACATATATACTTCAGGCTATAAATCCCAAAAAGGTTTAAAGCATAAGGTTCCAAATAATAAACTCAAAATTCAGCTACGATAAAATATAATTTCTTAGACGCTATTGCAATCTGACGTTTAATATTCCTGTAATTGGTTCAGAACACTGCACAGTGCACTGAAACGTAAGCAAAGATTTGAATTCGGCATTTATGTTGCTGTGTAGTGTTGGCTTAGAACAAAACTACCCCATTTCTGCTGGTGGGTGTTCATAAGAGGCGACTAACGGTATTGGAGCTTTTAAGGGATTATTGGGCGATGCGGTTGGAGACCTATCACCAACATCCTTTATTTAGCCATCTTTTCCCCTCTCAACTTTCCAAAAGTGGCTGAGGAACTTCTAGTTCCTTAGCTCTGTCTACCCATTCTAGGGATTTATAGCCGTGAGTATATGTATGTATGTATGTACGGTCAATTTGGCCCTATCAATCCAAAGTACAACTCAATTTTTATTTTCATTAATATTGATTTTTTAAATCTGAAATAAACGTTTTTTTATGTCTCATCTCTTAATACCCGAAGCCTGGCAAACGCGAGTATGTCATAATTACATAGATACATAAATATACTCACAGCTATAAATCTCTAGAGGGGGTAGCCAGAGCTAAGAAATTAGAAATTCCTCACCCACCTTTGGAAGTTTAGTGGGGAAAAGATGGTGAAATAAAGGTGGTTGACCCATCAGGGTCTCCAACCGCATCGCCCAAAAATCCCTCAAAAGCCCCAATACCGTTAGTCGCCTCTTACGTACACCCACCTGAAGAAATGGGGTAGTGCTATTCTAAGCCGAAACTACACAGCTATCATAAAACTGTCATAACTATATAGACAAAGTCTCGCCTATCGGCATTAGATTACCCATCAATAACAGCAATTCCCGGGTGTCTTAGCACTCTTCGGGAAAATTGACAGGTCCCGATTTAATACCTTCGGGGCTTTAAAATTGATTGAACTCGAGTGAATTGTATTTTGTATCCTGTTTCGCAAGATAGAGATTGAAAAAATGCTTGAGAATATTTTTTAGTATGTTTATTCTTTATAGAACAACTTCCATTGAAGAATTTACTCTCTTTCGAGCGCATAACAGCAAAAGAAAATTGTACATTATCACTTCATATCGATTTCTAAAGCAGAAATTATGTTATATTTTTTTAATAATACCTGCTCTAGATTAAACTATAATAATGTAATTTATGAGTTTTTTGATATATTTTATTTATTTGACTCCCGTATCGCTGACGAGCACAACTATTAGTGATAAAAAACTTTATAGTCTTGCAAATATTGAAGTAATGTTAGGAAATATATAACCTGAAGCTGCAAGAGGCTTGCAAGGCCAAATTTCAAAAACTTTGGAAAATCTTTAAAAACGGAATTAATTTCAATAACCAAATTTTTTTTTTCTTAAGTTTTAGGTAGTTAATCTAGTTCTAGACCTGAAAACCAAAAGAAACATTGATTCCCTTTTTAAACAATGGATTTTACCGTCCTAAACCCGGTTTGAATTCCACTAAGGGAAAATATGCCGAAACATAAATATATTTTTTAAGATACTTACCTTTTGTATCGCGCACAAAACCAACAACCTTTTCGGATGTCTATAAATATTAAATTCTTCGGAACAATCGTAAAGAAAATTCCCTTATACCGCGTAAAGGTTCTTCTATCTGAAAAATGTTTACTCTTTGATATTTTGCAAATAGTGTGCCCAAGGGAAATCAAAGATCTTGTAACTCTATAAGACATCCCAGAGGTGACACTGCAATCTATGAGGTCAGTGCTTAATAGTATGTGTCTTGGCGACGTCATGGCTCTTGATTCCAATAAATTTGATATATTTTCAGAACAGGAATACGATATTAATAAGGTTTTAAAATTATCTTTAAGTTATCATTTTAAATTTTAATCCATAATATCTAAAAATTTATAATATCGGCTAGGAATAATACTAGATCATTTCTTAATTTTTTCCTATGTTTGGCGATGTGGCTTACTAACTAACATAAAATTTTTTTCTGTCCTTTCCCATTTAACTTCCGAAAGTGACTATTAAATTTAACAAATTTATTTTTTAGTCCATAAGCTCCGACTAGCTCTTTTAAACCGACTTAAAAAAAGGAGTGTTCTCATTTCGACCGTTTTTTTTATGTTTGTTCGCCGATTACTTCGCCATTTATGAACCGATTTTGATTATTATTTTTTTATTAGAAAGAAAATACTCCCGGAATGGTACCATCATGAGGATATCATGGTTTGATGATGGGATCCTGGAGAAATCGAGGGGAACCCTCAAATTTTACAGGCATACGTACCGCGTTTTACATATTTTCTGAAGTTATTAAGTTAGCATTTGCTTCTGGAAATCATAATGTTATGCTGCTGAGCTGATGAACGAAGGTGTAGGTCTGCAATCACTAGGAATTAGGAAATAGTTCTTTCAACATTAATGTATAGATTTATACTCCTCTTCGTAGCTTTTATAAAGAGAAGTACAGGTTCACTAAACATTTCTTTTGTTATGTTATTGTTAACGCAAAAGTACCATGAGACCAGGATCTGATGATAGCATCCCAGAAAATTGAGGGAACTGTCGAAACTCACAATCATGTGACAGTGTATTTGTTCAAAATGCCGATAGGCCTGCCCTGTATCACGTGGGTACACTGTCCAAAGCAAATCGTGGGTACTCTGAACAACAGGTGACAATGTCACGTGATACTCAGAAGTATTATCCTCTGCTAACCCCTTAGGGTATATTCGGCGTGAAAGATTGAGTCTTTTTCAAGTCAAGATGTTGAATTGTAGACCATCGCCTTTCGAGTGATTTCAAGAACAATGTAAAGTTACATATAGTTGAGCCTATTTAATACTGTGCAATATGCCAAAATCCTCAATTCGTACAATAATAGACATACCGGAAATACGAAGAATAATGCAGTAACCGTCGCTTCCTCATCCGAGAGGCATCTTTGCCAGGTCTACCCATCTCTAAAACTCGTAAAATAAAATAATTTTAAACAAAAAGATAATATTTCTTACTTTTTGGTACTTGATTGCTTATTTTCGGTTGTTTTTTCAACTATGAAGTCGGTTTTCTTCTTGTTAAAAATATTTTTCTATTTTATCCTTAAGTATTGTATGTTTTACAATGTGCCAAATTAGTAGAAATAACAAAAGTGTGCTCAAAAAAGCAGGTTTCCAAACTATGAGAAATAAAAGAGCAACTCTGAATTTGATACAAGTAATAATATAATTAATACGTCTTAAATCATTGCAATATTTCCCCGTAACCCGGATAAATTTAATTCCACAGGGAGCCATACGGGTATAAATTTATCAAATTGAATTTATGAGTGTCCCCTGGAGAATTCAGGTCGTGAGCGGTTGGACCGCAGTGGCGGTAATTATGCAGGAATAAATATATTAAGCCCACTCTTCAAATTAGCTTTCAAGTTGTATTTTAGGTGGTTATTTAGCTGCCTAGTTATTTTTATACATTTTTTTTATTTATTTATTTAAAGCCAACCAACAGTTCAAGAACAGAAATATCACATACATAAGAACAGGTATATACAGCTGGTCCTTAAACCAATTACAGGTCAGCATAAGAAAATACAATTTTGATAATTACGCACATAAAATTTTAGTGAATTCTAATAAAAATAGAATTTACAAAGTAAGTTAAAAATAGCAATAGTTATAACATTAATTTTAAATTGACATCAAAGGATATTATTCTGTGAAATCAAAATTTAAAATAAATTATTAGGCATGACAATTGAAACTTAAATAAAATAATAACTAACAAAAACGATAATAATCAAAAATATTAATAAAATAAATTAAGTTTCGGAATTCTGATTAAATTTAATGTCAGATTGGGTAAGCAGAGTAACCTACAATAAAATAAATATAATACATACATATACTCACGCCTATAAACCCCAAGAAGGGTTATCCAGAGTTTCAGAATCAGTATTTGTTCAGATACATTCGCCCAATAATCATTACTTACCCCAATACCATAAGACGCCTCTAACAACCACGGGAAGAAATAGGGTAGTGCTATTTTAAGCTATAAGTCATCAATGCTACGTCATTGCATTACGTATTTTTTTTGTATGTTTTAATATATATATGTGAAATAACGAACTATATTATTCTATTCCCGCTGTGCAGTGTCAAATTAGAATAACACAACCCTATTTTTCCCATGGGTGATCGTAAGAGCCCACTTAGGGTATTGGGGTTTTTTAGGGGGTTTTTGGGCAATGCTGTTGGAGACCCATAACCAACAACATGTATGTTAAAACCTTTCCTCTTATTGTCCTCCTAGTGGCTGAGCTCTGAAGCTCTGGCTACCCCTTTTAAGGATTTATAGCCGTGAGTATAGTTTGTCGTAATTCAATAGAAAGCTTTTCCAAAGAATAGAAGGTCATCATGTAAATATTGTCTAGATATTGGCTCAGGTCCAATTTCTCTAAGACACGGAAATAGAATAGCCTTCATTATCTTGTTGTCAATATAATGCTGCGTCAGCAATTTTTTTATATTGAAAGGGTTTGAGACATTCAATATGTATTTAAAAAAATTAGTAAGTACCAAATATCTAACTCGATTACGAAAAAATATTGTAAGTAGTTCGTAACTCTCTCGATTTCCAGCTCCCGAGACTCCATGGTAGACTATTAAATAAGTAGGTGAGCTTTTACGGTAATTTAAATCTTTTTGTTCATGAAAACCTCGTATGGGGATTATTACTAATACATAAAGAATAACGGCGATAGGCCTGCCCCCTATCACGTGACTACACTGTCCATGCAAAACGTGGGTATTTTGAACACCAAGTGACAAAGTCACGTGATGTTCAGAAGTATCAGTACCTCTGCCAACCCCTTCGGGGATATTTGGCGTGAATATTTATATTTATGTTTATGTTATGTTTATAAAGAATAAATAAAGGAAAGAAAATTTTCCCCGCCTGTGTCGAAATTTTTCTTTCCTTTATTTACTAGCTTTTACTGAGTTTTGATCTCCTATATTGATATGTTTATTGAGTATTATATTTTACATAATACGTATGTAATGTATTTGTTTGCTGTGTAGTGTCGGCTTAGAATAACACTACCCCATTTCTTCCCATGGGTGATTTTTGGGCGATGAGGTTGGAGACCTATCACCAAAAACATTTATTTTACAATCTTTTCCCCATTTCACTTCCAAAAGTGGCTAAAGAATTTTCCAATTCTGAAGCTCTGGCAACCCCTTTTAGGGATTTATAGCCGTGAGTATATGTATGTATGTATGTTGTAAACCAGTATTTAGTTTATGTGTAGTATTTAGTAAATAAAATTATCTCTACTTCATTTCCTCTACGTATTGTACATCTAACTATCGTTACACATTCATCTACTGACCTTACCATCCATAGGTTTTCCTGAATAGATTGTTTTAAGTTATAAACCCGCCAATTGTAGTTCTATCCAATTCAGTACTTTCTCTATTATGTTTTAATGTTGAAGTGCAATAAAGAGTTCTCTATTCTATTTCATTCAATATTGTTTCAACTTCCAAAGTTGCAATTGCAAGAGCTCTGGCTTCCTTTTAGGACATACGCCGTGTAGTGCCGGCTTAGAATTTCGCTACCCCTTTCTACCCACAGGTATCGTAAGAGGCGACTAAGGGTATTGGGGCTTTTTATTGGATGTTTGGGCGATGCGGTTGGAGACCCATCACCAAAAACCTTTATTTTACCGCCTTTTCCTCACTCAACTTCCAAAAGTGGCTGAGGAATTTATAATTCCTTGGCTCTGGCTACCCCTTCTAGGAAATTATAGCCGTGAGTATATGTGTATATGTATGTGCTTCATAGCAATGGGTAAATTCTTCATATGCATTTATGTTACGAAGGTGGAAAATCATATTTCTAGAGAGTTAGTATACGAAAAACAATTGCGTTTATTGTAAATTTCCTATTGCGTATTGGGGCTTTTTAAGTAATTTTTGGGCGATGCGGTTGGAGACCCATCACCAAAACCTTTTTTGTTACAATCAACTTCCAAATGTGGCTGAGGAATATTTCGAATCTCTAGCTACCCCTTTTTTGGATTTGTAGACGTGAGTATATGTATGTATGTATTAGATTTATGAGATACACAAAAAATTTTTTTAGGCCAATTTTTGAAAGGAACTTGGAGGACAACGTACAAAATCATATGTTATTTCTGCTGCTGGTCATTCTACAGACAAGTTGGTGGATTTAAGCGAAATCAATATTTAGTTATAATCAGTGGCATATTGAACATATTACAGCAAACTGTGCATTATAATTTATTATCTAAGTGGGCCGAAGGGAGCAAGTTATAAATAAAACAGACAAAGAATTTCAAAATTCTATAATTCCACAATAAATTTGAAAAATGACAAAGGGTTCAGATTACTTTCATAAATTGATATTCGTTAATTATTTAAATATAAACTCTCTTCCATTTCTAGATACCTTAAAAAGCTTTTTATATCCGAATCTTTCCCTAAAATTCCTATCACAACATTTAAAGGCATTATAAAATTGGACCTTTTGCTTGCAAATTAAGACTACAATAAAAAAAACCTACACCTAAATAAAAGGACCCTGTACAATGAACATTATATAAGCTTAAAATATTTAGTTTAAAGTAAGTAATTAAATTTTATCAGGATTTCTAGAAGATAAAACTGCAGTCTATGTAAGGTGAACACCATAGAACACGAGATAAAAGGTGAGAATGAAAAAACAGTCTACATTTCACTTTTTATACCATCGCGGTTTGTAGACATTAATAAAAAAAACGGAATTAACGACAATATTTTTAAATTATTTACGTGATACCAGTCAATCCGTGATCACGGCACCAGTAGGTATGCTGAAACGTCGGGCAAACATATCATGTAAGTGATTTGAAAAAAAATGTCGTTGGTTAAACCCGATTATTATATATTAAGTCTACATTTTGTTCTCTTACCAACTTCTTCAAATGGAAGCAATACCGATACACTTGTTTCGTTATTACTACTATAAAACTAATGAATATATATTACCTTTTTTAAATTACTTAACGACAAAAACATAGTTTTATGCAGATACAAATTTTTGCTTTAGTGCTCACCATTCATTATGTGTTCTGTGGTGAAAACCATTCCATCAGCAGTCAGCCTTACTTTTTATTTTCTTTACCATGGTTTTAGGTAAAAATAAAGATGGGACTTATACTAAAAGATTTTATAGACAAAGCACAACTAAAGAGCTTATTCCATTTGTCTGAATTCAGACGTCTTTAAGCGCGTGCGTTAAGCTGGCGTACCATGAAGCTGTATCGAGCTGGTTACTATGTCAAAAAACTCTGCCTAAATAGTGAAAACGTACACAGTGAAAATGGTGTTTATTTCCTAAACTAAAGAGGCACAATTTTTTTTAGTTTTACACTAATTAGGCACTATTTAGGCAGAGTTTTTTGACATAGTAACCAGCTCGATACAGCTTCATGGTACGCCAGCTTAACGCACGCGCTTTCAGACGTCTGAATTCAGACAAATGCAATAAGCTCTTTAAGGTCATTAAGCTTTATAAAGAAACTAAAGCCAAAGTGATATATTAAGATTTATGACTTTGGACAGAATTCAATATTTTGTGCATAATTTAAAATTATCTATACATTACTCTAGTCAATTACATAATTAGAAAATTGGTCATTATCTTAATTATTTAGAATTCAATTCGATTTTAATTAGATTATTGTTCTATTGATTAAAATGGAAAAACAGTTGCAGACTTTTAAATAAGCTATAAATGTTTAATTCAAATGGTATATTAAAAAACGGATTTTTATTTTTGGTTTAATTTGTATTTTGTGACAACTGTTATGTTTTTTTTATATTTAAATGCTTTTTTATTGAAAATTTCTTGTAAGGTGTATTAAAATTGCAGTGATACAATTTATTTCGTACGTTAAGCAAAATTTCTATTAATAAATGTAAATATTTAAACTTTAACTACGAGTATAAGGACCAACTAAAATAAAGTCCTTTTCTATTTGTTTTCTGGTTTTGTTTGTTTTGATTGTAGAAATTGCTGAAAGTGCTTTTAAAAATTGCATAAATTGAACAGAATTAAAATAGTTTTTTTTTTTAAATTAACTTCTAATTACAATGGACTACAAAGTGATCTCGAATTCATTTCAAATTTACCGATTTTTTATAATTTTTGTTATTTAATATAACTAAAGGATTCTTTTTTATACAAAGAGAACTCAGCCTTTTTATATTTAGAATATTTCTTCATTTGCCCAAATAGTACGATTTGATGTGATAAATGCTATAACAGAAAATTATAATATAATACATACAATATAATATATTTATGTAGTAGTTTCTAAGTTATATTATGCTGTTAGTCTTCTAAATAAAATAAAATAAAATAATGCAATAGCAAGAAGAAGTACTATTTAAGTTTATTCTTAATATAGATAAAGTTTAAAGTCTGAGGATGTAAGCTCTATGGACGACTAGCCAGTTTTAGGGGACTCAAAGTATTAGAACATAAACCCTTTTTTATACCCGATAGAATCAAATAAAATATAATTTAATTACTATAATATAGAAAAATATTTAAAATTAATCGATTTACAATTAATTTATTCATAATTAGTTTATACTAATAAATTTTAATTTAATTATTCAGATTTATATCTGCGCTTTATAAGTACTCGGGTATGATTTTAACGGTTAATAATTATAACGTTTATTATGTAGATAATAAATAAAATGTAGAGTCAACGACCGTCAAAAAATCCTGCAAAAGATAATATTCTGAATAAATAAATGATTGATACTTACATTAAATTGGATTACATCAAAACTATTCAGACTTATAAAATATAACCCGCTATTTTTTCATGGTAATGCGTTTTTATTATTATACTAGGACACTAATGTAAGCAAGTTTTATTCTTGTTTTTCCGTTATAAAATATACCTACTGTATAAAATAATAATGATTTCAAATGACCTAAGTTATATCAAACCATAATAGTCTAAATATATATCATTTGAAGTTATTTATAAATTTTTCCTTAGTTCACAAAATTACTATCACTATCTAATTTAAAATACATTTAGTGCATTTTTATTTCACTTCGGCATTTGATACAAAAATATGAAAAATTCTTTACCTTTTGAAAAGCTTATTATTAATTTTAAAGCGATTTTGAAGGTATGGGACTTGTAATAAATATAAATATTTTTAAACACTAGAAACATTTTGTGTCACGCATCATCAATACATAGTATAAAACAAAGTCGCTTTCGCTGTATGTCCGTATGTATGCTTAGATCTTTAAAACTACGCAACGGATTTTGATGCGGTTTTTTTTAATAGATAGAGTGATTCCTAAGGAAGGTTTGTATGTATAATAAATGCATAATATAGTAGAGAAACACTGATAAATTTAAAGGTTTCTAATGTGATGTCGTAAATAAGCACGTTTTTTTGCGCTTATATTGCAAACGCTGGCTGAACCCTACGAGATAGACCAAAATAATGTACTACAGTATTGTTCACCTTAAAAAGTTCAACAAAAAAGTCCGCGATGGTATATGTCTATCTCTTAGGGATAACCCAGCATAACCATTTTTATTCTTTACTAAAAAATGGTTATTTACGAAGTGATTTTAAACAATACAGCATTAATCCTTATCCAATGAAGTACCTTAAATAAATTGTGCATTTATTATAGATCAATATGCTTTTTACAGCATGTAATTTAAGTGTGAATATTACCGAAGATATTACAAATTTAAAATGCAGGGTCGTAGTTGTTTGCGCCGGGGGGCGGCGCGTGCCTTTAAATAGTCTAAGCAAAACATGTTTGTATTGGCTAATGACAAAAAAGCTGTGAACGTTGTGTATAAGGACATTCTGTAGTAGGTATATTTTGCATTGCACCCGTGCGAAGCCGGGGCGGGTCGCTAGTTTGTATATAAAAAGAAGATAAAACGAAATAACATTTGCGGGGCCACAAAAGTGCACGTGAAACTGTTCCAAAGAAAATACAAAAGCTTTTTTACACTTAGCCCCAAAGTTCCAGTGAAGTACCTAGTTATAAATATTTGATATATTTTCTAGGAGGGTTATTGAAAGTTAAAAAACAAAATTGTTGAATTCTCTCCTCTGTGTCTCTCTCTGATAATTCTTAACAATTTTGTATTTTAAACACTTAGTAACCATTCAAGTCAGAAAACATACAGAAAAATAAGGACTAATAGGAGGCCTAGCCCGAGCGCTATTTTATCGTCACTATCGCCCGATTTCTGAATTGAGTATTCCAGCTGAGAAAAACTTAAGTATCGTTCTGTCTCATTGAATTCTTAACAAATGAATAAGACAAAATGATACTTAAGTCGTTCTCAGCTTGAATACTCAATTCAGAAACCGAGCGTATATCGGTTAGAATGCGATGACATTATACGATACTAAGTAAGTGCGAAAGAGATGGCTGTTTTATACCACGCGATATCTAGTTAATAGCTCGCTCGTACTAGCTACGCTGATCGTTGATAAGGTGACCCACGAAAACAAGTATAATAAAGACGAAGTAATGTTCGG
Organism: Bedellia somnulentella; assembly: GCA_963576735.1. Lineage (NCBI taxonomy): Eukaryota > Metazoa > Arthropoda > Insecta > Lepidoptera > Bedelliidae > Bedellia > Bedellia somnulentella. Next base: position 12,847,699 of record OY755190.1, read on the forward strand.
GACACAAAATGTTCCCAATGTGCATGTACATTATAGTAAAGTTACATGATTAATGATAGATTTGCGTGATAATTGTTATTAGGTGCTCATTAAAAATGGTAAACATTCTGTTAAGTTTAAGATAGAGTAAGGTAATTTATTCTAAAATAGATTTTAGTAATTCTATAATTGAGCGTATATACACAGTTTTTTAAACGATAATTGTCAATAAGTACAAATACACAAAAAGTATAAGCTAATAGTTGGACGATAAATCAAGATTTATAATGAGTCTAAAAAAGGTTTAAAAGTACAATCAATCATCAGATAATTTTCCGAGGTCAAATTTTTCCTTTTTTAAATTTTCTGTTAAACTTTCCGCGTGAAAAAAAATAAAAAAAATTAAACTTCTGCAAACAGCACACAAGTGCAACACAACATGGTAAATACGACATTCAATCAATTATTCAATATCTTAAAAAACTATACATTAAAAGAAGAATATAAAAAAAAAACCTTTTTAATAAAATTTGCGCGCGTTTACAGGATAAATCGACATGATTTAGTATAAATAATCTTTTTTTTTTCAAGATATGTCATTGAAATGTTCAAACAGCCAGAGTGGTGTAACCTTATAAAACAAAATAAACCATTAATTGCTCGATGTGTAACATGTTCAAAAAAATAATATTACGACTACATTAATTATCTGGAGGCTTAGCATGAGCGTTATTTTATCGTTACTCTGTCGGTTGGAATGAGTAATAAGTATACGATACTATGTAAGTGCGAAAGAGATAACTGTTTTATACCACGCTTTATCTAATTAAAACATCGCTCGTGCTAGCCGGGCAGGAGTTCATTAATATTCCTTTTTCAACTGCCAAGATTAGTTGAGGAAGATTATTCAAAAGCTAAAATAAGCCAAAGTTTCCATGTATGATCTTATTTTCGTATAACCCCTAAAAAAGTTAAATTTAAGGTTACACCACCTGTGCCCAAAACGTTTTTCTAATTTAAGTTTTTAAAATATATTTTAAAGAAATTATGGCGTATTCGACGATACGGCAAGCATGTCGATATTTTGAGGTTAGCCTGCCAACGACTAGCCGTATCACCGCGACGCTATTTCTTCGGAATCTGTAGTCACTTGCTCTTCTTTTGACGCATCTTGACTTTGGTCGCGGGTTTCTTGGACTGATTCTAAAGACACTTCGAATGATGCTTGCCTGGATGAAAAAAATGGGTGAGTGAAACTATCCACACAAAATAAAATACACACTGTTTCTTAAATAGATCAGTATTTTGAAGATATTTTTTGGGATGGGCAATATTTTGAAATTATACTTTTGTGACTGCCTAGTACCATTTCACATGTCGGCTTAGAATAACACTATCCCATTTCTACCCGTGGGTGATCGTAAGAGGAGACTAAGGGTATATGGGCTTTTTAAGTGATTTTTGGGCGATGTGGTTGGAGAACCGTCACAAAAAACATTTATTATTACAATCTTTTCCTCAATCAACTTCCAAAAGTGGCTGAGGAATTTCTCATTTTCAAAGCTCTGGCTACCCCGTTCAGGGATTTATAGCCGTGAGTCAGTCATTATAGTCTTAATGTTGCGGGTTCGATACCCGTCGAGAGCAACATTTATGTGATGAGCATGATTGATTGTTACTTAGTCTTGTATGTTATTCATATGTGTATTAATATCATCTATACTTATAATAAATCTGTAGAGAGGTCAATTCTGTACATGAAATATATTTTCAAAATAACTATCAGGTGGTGATTAGGGATCGATACTGATGCCAAAAATGCAATCGGTAAAATTTTTGTCTGTCTGTCTGTCTGTCTGTCTGTCTGTCTGTCGGTTTGTATGTTCCTTATGGAAACAAAAACTACTTGACGGATTTTAACGAAACTTGGTACAATTATTCTTCATACTCCTGCGCAGGTTTTTGTATACTTTTCAGCAGAGAAGTAAAGGGGAATTTTGGGAAATTTGGGGAAAACGGGAGAAGTTACTCCATTTTTTAAGCTTCCGTCGCGTGTGCAGCCTTAATGGTTAAATTTACATAGAAATCATGTATGACGGAAATATTCTTCATAAAATTATCTAAAAAAAATCTTCAACAGTATATGTCTATCTTTTATGGTTGACTCACAATAACACGTGTAATTCCTGATAGCTTAGCAGTTCGGAACATCCTGATTATATTTGTTTACTCTTACGTTTGTAAACCTCTCACTCATCTCTAATTTAAAAAAGGTAACATTATTACCTATTCAATAAAAAAGAATCATAGAAATCGGTAGACAAACACCGAAATCTATACTTATAATAAATCTGTAGAGAGGTCAATTCTGTACATGAAATATATTTTCAAAATAACTATCAGGTGGTGATTAGGGATCGATACTGATGCCAAAAATGCAATCAGTAAAATTTTTGTCTGTCTGTCTGTCTGTCTGTCTGTCTGTCTGTCTGTCTGTCTGTCTGTCGGTTTGTATGTTCCTTATGGAAACAAAAACTACTCGACGGATTTTGACGAAACTTGGTACAATTATTCTTCATACTCCTGCGCAGGTTTTTGTATACTTTCCAGCAGAGTAGTAAAGGGGAATTTTGGGAAATTTTGGGAAAACGGGAGAAGTTCCTCCATTTTTTAAGCTTCTGTCGCGTGTGCAGCCTTAATGGTTAAACTTACATAGAAATCATGTATCACGGAAATATTCTTCATAAAATTACCTAAAAAAAAATCCTCAACAGTTTATGTCTATCTTTTACGGTTGACTCACAATAACACGTGTAATTCCTGATAGCTTAGCAGTTCGGAACATTCTGATTGTATTTGTTTACTCTTACGTTTGTAAACCTCTCACTCATCCCTAATTTAAATAAGGTAACATTATTACCTATTCAATAAAAAAAGAATCATAGAAATCGGTAGAGAAACACCGAAATTATACATAGAATAAGCCATCGCGCCCGTGACCAAAACCGAATCGTTACTAATTTACTTATAAAATACTAAATGGCGCCAGTAGTTGCATCCTACAACACGTAATGATTTATTTTTTAGATTGTTATAAATACTTCATAGCGTTTTATTCCAAAATTTGCTATTAAGGGCCTCCCTCGAAAATTTCACTGATTTTGGTAGTTTTCAAACTCAATGAAACCTGCTCAATGAAACAATCACACTCTAAATAAAATATATGTTCAAGTTCAATATCTTTTCTTTAATAATGACGGTTCTCATTCGTTTTCAATAATAATCGACTAAGAAAAAAAATAATTTGTGGGGGGCTTTTTTATCGTAAAGTCTGATATTGCTGTCAGGATACTGCATATATGTTATCGATTACGTAATATTTGCGTAGACAACTGAGTAGTCTATCATCTGTATGAATAATTTTTAGTCTTTTCATCCTAATTATGGAGTTATAAAGCAAAAACCCTAAATTTCAATGTCAATCTGGAGCGGGTCCCTGTGCGGAGAACGGGGCGGCAGATGGCTGTTAGCCTTCATGCGCAGAGCTTGTGTCGAATTTTTCTGTAATAGAGCTGCTTGCCGCTTCCCGCGCTTTTTAGATAATTTATTTTGGTTGTGCGCAACATAGTCGCTTGTTTTGCTTTACATTATAAGTTTGATAACAATCGTAATATTATCGTTAATTTCACCCTGTTTAGATAGTACGAAATGGTCCAACGCATTAGGGGCCATGCGCTGTTGATGTGGGCGTGAGTTCAAATCTTCTATCCGGGACATGCTTTTTGTTTATTTCTTTCCTCGTAAAATTATTTTGTTTCGGTTATGATGATAAATGCATGATTAAAAATACTGCGCATAATTCTGTTTTGTGAATACGCTCGTTTTATCCTAATGTTCTGTAAATCCAGCTGAATCAATTATTATCTTTTTGCTTTAAATTTATGTGATGTTTTTACATATCTTTTTAGTAAGATTAAAAATATTGTTTACCTTATAATAACGTCGGAAAATTAAATAAAGGAAACAAACATGTGCAGAAAATCGAAAATTTCCAATTAAACAAAAAAATTTTGAACAACATACATACTCACGGCTATAAATCCCTAAAAGGGAAAAAATATTAAAAAAAGGTTCGCTAAACAGAGGGCTCAGATAATGAATGCAAAATTGTAAGTACAAATTTTTCTACCAATAAAACACTTTAGGCATATTTTATATATTGCACGGAACATAGTCGAAAAGTTTTGCCATATATTATATTGTTCGTTCGCAATCCTAATATAATCGTCAATTTCGACTCTTAGCTCAAAGATCGAAGTGGTGTAACGCGTTAAACGTTTCACGCTCAGTGATGAAGGTACAGAGTTCGATCCTCAACCTTGCGACAGTATTTTAATTTGTTTTTTATTCGTAAAATAAGTATTCTTTTATTTTCTCCTTCGGATCACGATGAATGCATTATTAAAAATACCTGCTGCTATTTATTCTGTTTTGTAAATATGCTTGTTACGTTTTACCCTATAGCTATGTTCCGTGAATAATCTTACCTTCTAACTTTTCTTTCAAATCTGGGTGTTTTTTTTTATTTATATGATGTGTATTACACTTCTCCACTTTAGTCATATTTCTACTTTTTAAGAAAAAATATATAATTATCTTAATATATGTATTCGAACCGTTCTTCGATCAATTATTTTGATCCATTGTATTTCATTCATGTGCTATTAATTCTGATTTAGGCTCCAAAAACGTATTGCTTTACAAGGGGATGAGAAATATGCAATAAATCAGGAACCTCAATCATCTCGCCAAGTTCAATTAACAGAGTAAGTAAAATAGACCAGGAGCTGATATTTATAAATTTTTAGTCTTTCATTGAACTTTGTATTTTGTAATAAATTGTGAAAAAGTTATCATACCCAATTGAGCCTATACTTATATATTATGAATTAATTTCAGTTCAACTGAGATGATGGAAGAAAGTGTATTTTCGTCCCACAATACCGACAGGGAGAAATCATTGGAGAACACGGCTACTGTATCTAATGCACCTGAACTAGGCTCATCAACTGTGATAATAGTGCTCTTAAACGCACCTTTACTTTTGTATTAAAAAAAAACGTAAAAGTATATTAATTTAAAGATTAACAGCACCATCACCATGCCATGCTTTTTCAACACAGTAAAACGAACGATGCATGTGCTCGAATATATTAAAGATTAGCACTGATATTAACAGACTGTTAATTTAACAATAAATAACCCTTTTAAGTCCGGTATATTCCGAACTTCTGTCTCTTTTATTATTTAAGTTATTTAGTCGCGGTGGATAAGTTATTTAATATAGCTATCTTGCACAATTTGGCGTAAAAACTATTTTATATGAGTTGAAGTATATTTTCAGCCGTAAAATTTCGGGAAATGTGAATTTAGATAATCAAGAAAACTTTTGAACAAACCTCTAATTAATTAAATGAACAAGTACAAAAGACGCACATTTATAGCCTCCTTCAAACAAGAAACTACAAACAGGTATTCATGAATCTGTGCCTACAAATACCTAGTTATAACTTAGTTTTTAATATTGAAAAGAACCTTAAGAATTGCCTTTTGCTTTCTGCACCATCTCAATAAAATGATAATTTTTATGAAAATTATTTGGGTTTTATAATTTACTTATGTTGAATCAGTAGTAAGTAAGTATTCATGAAAAAAATGCCTACTCCTGTTCTATAACTTGAGTCGATTTTTTGTTCAAGTGTGGATTTTTGACGTCGAGATATTATTACGAGTATTATATAATTACACGTTACTTCATTTCTACTGCCATCCACGTACACTTTGTTGTGTCGGTTAAGAATAACATAAACTCCTTTTACTATGTCACGTCAAACGTATCATCACGACACCAACATTCTTCTCGACATGTTCCCCTGCTATATTCCAAAGGTATCAAGAAATAAGTTTTGTGGAAATAAAGTTATTGTACTGTTGAAGTATTTGTTTTATTTTTATAACAATATTCACTTAGCGAAACATAATTAACACATATATCAATACGCCGCGCCGATCGTACAACGTAGTACGAGACTGTTTTGGTAGATGGCGCTATATCTATATCGCTATAATCTATAGTTATCATAGTTGCTAATAGATGGCTTGTTTTACGAGTTCTATTAAAGGTGAGGAAACGGCAGGGGGAAGCCCAAATGCCGTTTCAAGGTTCTCACTTTTTCGTGGGACGCCCTTAAACGGAAAAACTGAACCGTTCATTAAAGCGCATTCAAAATCACCAAACTACACTGTTTAGGGAGTGCTATAAATTTAATAAATTGAAAACATTGCGCTGAATTTCACAATGCTTGAGCAGTGACTGAAGAAAGAAACCTCAGATATTTAAAAAACAACGCTACCCGTGCGAAGCTGGGACGATCCACTAGTTATACATAAAATAAGCCATCGCGCCCGTGATCGAAACCAAATCTTTACTAATTTACATATAACATACTAGATGGCGCCAGTAGTTGCATCCTACATAACGTAATGATTTATTTTTTAGATTGTTATAAATACTTCATGGCGTTTTATTCCAAAATTTGCTATTAAACGGAAATACTGAACCGTTCATTAAAGCGCATTCAAAATCACCAAACTACACTGTTAAGGGAGTGCTATAAATTTAATAAATTGAAAACATTACGCTGAATTTCACAATGCTTGAGCAGTGACTGAAGAAAGAAACCTCTGATATTAAAAAAAACAACGCTTCCCGTGCAAAGCTGGGACGATCCACTAGTATTAAATATGTCGTTGAGTTAGTATCTCATAATACAAGTTATATTTAGTTTGCGGCTAACTTGATCTGTGTATATATTGTCCGTATATTTATTTATTAAAGATATAAACCATGCTTATATTTATAGCGGCGTAGTGTCGGCTTAGAATAGCACTACCTCATTTCTTTTGGTGGATGCTATAAAGGGATTTTTTAGGCGATGCGGTAGGAGACCCATCACCAACAACCTTTATTTTACCCTATTTTTCCCATTCAATTTTCAAAAGTGGCTGAGGAATTTCTAATTCCTTAGCTCTGGTTAGCCGTCCAGGGATTTATAGCAGTGAGTTATTGCATGTATTTTTATTATGTAAATATGTGTTATTTTTTATTTATATATATTTATTATTGTATCTGATGTATATAACTAGATAGTTTTTAAATGTAACTAATTTTGAAATACATACATACATACACATACTCACGGCTTCCTTGGAAGGGGTAGCCAGAGCTAGGGAATAAGATATTCCTTAGCCACTTTTGGAAGTTGATTGGGGAAAGATGATAATAATAAACGTTTTTGATGACGGGTCTCCAACCACATCGCCCAAAAATCACTTAAAAAGCCCCTATACCGTTAGTCGCCTCTTACGTACACCCACCGGAAGAAATGGGGTAATGCTATTCTAAGTCGACACTACACAGCATAATTTTTTTAAATAATTTAAATCAATAATGTTATTTGTATGTATGTATGTACAAAGCATACTTTTCAGTGAGATAGTCGCCGGGCGCGGACAGCGAGCGTCCGGCGCGCGTCAGGCGGCGCGGGTCGGCGCGCGCGGCCGGCTCGTCACGTGGTGCGCTACCTTCGCGACTGCGGACGAATGGGTTCTGTGGGAAGAAAAAATTACGAATTAAAAAAAATGCAAACTTTTGCATCAAAAATGCACCAATTTAGCGTGTATGCAGGAAAACAGCTTCGCTAAAGCTTCTCCCATTTCTTCAGTTGTCAGTTGGCGCCTTATTTTCGGCCGTTACGATTTAAACAAGAAGGTGGCGCTCTGCGATATTTAATCTTAAAAGTGGTTAAAAATAATTTTTGAGAGTGTTAAACGTAATTAATCTAATTCTTATTATCAGAGTTTGTCGTGGAAATGAAGAACACGTAAAATTCGCGTTATTAGGAAAATTAAAAAAACGGTTATTAGAGATGAACTGTGTTGTGTGTGATCGGTCGGTGGATTCGATGGAGCAGGTGCGGTGCATATCATGCAAAAGGATATACCACCATGGTTGTCTAAACATCACCTCAGCCCAGTATCGGGAGCACCAGGAAGAAATAAGGAAGTACCAATGTTGTGACTGCGTGAACGTCACTAGACGTGTGTTGGTGAATGACGAGACTCCGGTAAGGGGTGCTGGGACTGCCAGGATTAACGATAGCCTCGTGAACCTGGACATGACGTCCATCAATATGTCGTGTGAGAAAGTCGTACTTACCCCTCCGGAACAGAAACAAGCTGTAAACCATCCATATTTGTTGATGAAAGAGGTCGAAGATACACTTAATAATATCAAACAAGGCTTAAACTTAACTATAAAGGCAGAAATTGAAACGTTAGGTAGTAAGATTATGCAAAAATTGTGTGATACATTCGAGTCAATGTTTAATACTCGTATGAACACGGAGCTCGAAGAATCTAAAAAAGAATGCCTAAGACTGCAAACTGAGGTTAAACGGTTGCAAAATGAGTTAAATAAACAAAAAGAAATAGAAACATTATCAATTGAAAATAAAGTACCCGAAAAGCGTGATAATCATGTGTCAAAATCACGACAACCGCCAATACCGTCAGGCGGGAACGCGCGGGTAGAACTAAAGGTGCAGGCGCCGACGCAACCAAAGGAGATACAAGTGGAACAGCCCAGTATGAGTCATCAACCTACGAATAGCTATGCCACGGTAGCAAGAAAAGCGACGAGCGGAGTGGCGAGCGGCGAACCGGTGCAAAAACCAGTAATAATACCCAATTATACGAATGACGAAAGCTGGAATAAGGTAGTAGGGAGAAAAAATAATAGGAGAACAAATATTATAAAAGGTGGGAATAACACAACTATGTCTATAGCCGGAGTAGAACAAAAAAAATACTTGCATGTATGGGGGTTACAGACGTCTACCACAGATGATAAAATGAAAAGCCATATAGAAAGTATTATTGGAAGTGATTGCAACTACAACATTCAAAAAATAAACCATAAAACTCAGCGGGACTATGTATCGTACAGTATAGGAGTACCAGAAAAGCGTTATGATGAAATCTGTAATCCAGATCACTGGCCAGTGGATGTAAAGTTGGCAGAATGGGTCTGGTTTCGAAAAGACCGTTCGAAGTAGCAAACCAGCAAAGAAGGTATACATATTTTATCAAAATGTGAGAGGGTTACGGACGAAGCTCCAAGAGTTCGGTATAAATCTTTCTACTGCTTCAGCTGATTTATTTGCCTTAACGGAAACAAGTTGCAATGACTCCATGTTCGACTCGGAGCTGATACCGGTGGGCTACAGCATCGTGCGGTGCGACCGGAACGACGGTCGGAAGTTGGGGGGCGTGATGTTAGTGGCCTCGCCGAAGTACGAGCTGCGGCGCGTGGAGCTGCAGGGCGAGAGCGGGAGCGACCGTGGCCTGGACGGGTACTCGTTCGAAATAGTTGGATCGACGGTATATCACAAAAACAGATTTTTATTTTGTATAGCTGTTGTTTATATTCCACCGAAAAGTTGTAACTATGATTATTTTAAATTATTCGAATTATTAGAAATATTGTCTATAAAATACAAGAAGCGGTTACTTATTGTAGGGGATTTTAACCTATATTCTAGCACAACAGAGGTGTTGAATTATTAAGAATATTTTAAAGCATTTTGTGGAGTCAACCAGGTGAACGAAATATTGAATGCAAAAGAACGCTGTTTAGACTTAGTGCTCTGTCCTATAGACGAGATCTGTGCATGCGTCACATTGTCGAACGAGCCATTGGTCAGCGTCGATGCGCACCACCCTCCGCTGTGCGTGAGTGTATGTACGGAGCGCGCGCGCGGGGATAGCGAGGATGGAGGGGTAGGCAGCGAGAGGTCGGCTTCGCCATCGTCTCACACGGTGCGTTCGCCACTGTTAGGAATTAGTAATAATACATTTCGAAGAGAGTGGAACTTCAATAGAGCGAATTTTTCTACGTTATATACAAAATTCTTACTGACGGACTGGACTGACCTTTACGTAATTAATGATTCGATAGTAGCGTTAGAATACTTTTATTATGAAATTAACAAGATTATAGATGACTGCGTTCCACAGAAAAACCGTTTATCGGGAAGCCCCAGATATTCTTATCCTGAGTGGTTTACACCTGAAATAAAACGGGACATAGCTAATAAAGCAAAATTTCATAGGTTATACAAAAAAACAGGATCCCAACGTGATTACGAAAAATTTTCCTTCCTTCGGTCAAAAATTAAAGCTAATTTAAAATTAGCTTATTTAAATTACGAAAGTAGAATTCAATACCTTGTTTCGAAAGAGCCCAAACTATTTTGGAAATTCGTAAACTCGAAACGACAAAACATGAGGAAAACGGTTATTTGTGATAACGGGACCGAACTATCAAACGAGCAAAGCGTACAGGAGTTTTCAAAGTTTTTTAGTTCGGTGTATTCAGATACTCCACCACGGCTCAGTGTGTCGGACGCGATGGCGGCGGGCGCGGCGGCGCGCGTGCACCTCACCGCGTTGTCGCGCGACGAGGTGCGCGCGGCGCTGGCGCGGCTGCCAGCCAAGTCCTCGGCCGGAGCGGACGGGATACCTGCATTTGTGGTGAAGGACTGCCGTGCGGTGCTAGAGGAGCCGCTCTTGTATATTTTCAATCTGTGCCTTGCAGAAGCGACTTTTCCTGATGTATGGAAAACAACGCGAGTAGTGCCTGTGCCAAAAGGGAAAACTAGTTCTGATGTCCGAGACTACCGACCAGTAGCTATTCTTTCGGCATTCGCAAAAATCTTTGACTCAGCTTTGCAAAAGCAAATATATACAGAGATTAGATCTCAAATATCAGCTTGTCAACATGGATTTAGACCAGGCTGCAGTAAATAAAAATAAAAATAAAAAATAAATAAAATAAAAATGCTTTATTTACGAAAACAAGAGTTTTAACAAGTTCTTATTTAAAATTATGTCCTGAGCTTGTTCTGCCATTAAGCGTGTAAATATTCATGTCCTAATAGTCCTATCTAGTCAATCCAAAAATTCATACTATATTACAATATCAATGTTATTTAAAATGTCAAAAAAAGAAAAAATAATAACTACAATACAATTAAAATAAAAACACACACAATAAGAAATTAAAATTAAGGAAATAATTACACATTAAAAATATATCATGTCAATATAATTTTTAAATGTCACATATGTTGAAAAAATCATTCACATTATAAAAGCAATTTGTTACAAGATAATTAAACAGTTTTGTTTTGAATTTAATTAGATTCATCTGTTTCAAATCGTCACTACTACAGTACTACAAGTAATTTACTTAACTTTATGTATGATGTGACTCCTCATGTGGATGCAAGATTGAGTGTAGATGTCTCCTACTTAGATTTCCGAAAAGCATTTGACACCGTGGACGGGGATATATACTTGACTAAACTGGCAAAAATGGGTTTCACGCCGCATTCGTTGAAGCTGATGGCAAGCTATATGAGAGACAGACGACAGTTTGTAAGTTATCATGGCTGTGTGTCTGCTGAGTACCCCACGTACTCAGGCGTAAATCAGGGCTCAAATCTGGGTCCTCTGGGCTTTCTCATAATGATTAATGACATGCCGGACGTCATAAATAATGCTACATGTCTTATGTTCGCAGATGACGTAAAACTCATGCTTGCCATAGAAGGAGTAGAAGATTGCGTTCGTTTGCAAAATGACTTAAACAGAGTAGTAGATTGGAGTAAAATAAATAAACTACAGTTAAACATAAGTAAATGCGAAATAATCACTTTTACCCGCCAGCGTAATCCCTACCATACTGAGTATTTCATTGACGGCACGGTGCTACCGCGGGTACAAGAGGTGCGGGACTTAGGAGTTAAAATTACGTCAGATCTGCATTTTCGGAATCACGTTGTGGATATATGTAAAAAGTCTTTTAGAATTCTTGGGTTTGTGCTTCGCACGTCAAAAGGATTTGTCAACTTAAAAGCTATTAAGTCATTGTACAACACTTTAGTCCGTAGTAAACTAGAATACAACGCAGTTGTCTGGTCTCCACATGAAGCAAAATATTGCCTCATGGTGGAGAAAATACAGAATAAATTCACAAGATTTTTATACTGGAAAGTGTATGGTGTATATCCCTATTACCCACTAATGTATCCCACATTGTTTGTGCTTGGTATGGTGGGGTACAATTCATTAGCTGTAAGAAGGGATTATACATTGTTACAATATTTACTTTTTGTTCTGAGGGGTATCACTCACAACCCAACACTATTGAATATATTACAAATATCTCTTCCCAATAACATGCTGAGACGACGGCCCGGTAGATTGTTAGCCTTACCGCGGGCTCGTACTAACCTGCAGAGTGAGAGCTCACTTACTAGAGCGCTGGTAGCTCTCAATCAAATCGCCGAGGAAGTGGGTATATTCTCGTGCAGACTGGGAGACTTCACTAATGCGTCACACAGATATTTATGTTATTTTAAAAATTTATAGTTTGTTATTTTTAGATATCAACTCATTGTTATTATTATTTGTAAATAGTATAATTAGTTGGTAAGTAAAATGTAATCGCATTAGGTTTTACCTGTTAAGATTATGTTTTTAAGTTAAATAAATAAATAAATAAATAAATAAATAAATTATTAGAGAGGTGTCGCTTTTGTCAATATCTGTGTTTTATCATATACAACTTGTCTCAAAATTCAACCATAACCCTAAACTAGAAAGTCAGAAACCCACATGGCTGAGTTGTACTTAGTCATGTGACAGTGTATTCGTACAAAACGGCGATAGGCCTGCCCCCTATCACGTGAGCACACTGTCTAAAAAAAACGTGGGTACCTTCTCTGGACACTAGATGGCGCTGCCATGTGAGTTCAGAAGTATTGGTACTTCTGCCAACCCCTTCGGGGATAAACGGCGTGCACGTTTATGTTTTATGTTATGTTTTAGAAAGTCAGGAAGTCAGTGGGAAAATAAAAATATATGAAAACGCGTATACAGAATGAGCAAATGGGGTGCACTGCCCTCGCGACTGTGGACGAACGGGTTTTAGGAAGCGGAAGACGTTTACGAAGGGCATGCTAGATACTCAAAAATTATAAATTTTATTCTTTATTACAAGTATCGATCTTTTCAAACTATTCACCCTGAGCACGTATACACTTTTCCATACGTCTGAACCAATTGGAAAATACCTGTGACCACTCTTCTTTAGATACCTCAGAAATCTCGAAATTATAGGCAACCGGCGCATCTTCTTTGCTTTCAAACCTCTTCCCCTTTAGTTTTTCTTTGATTTTTGGAAACAAGTAAAAATCCCAAGGTGCTAGGTCAGGGGAATATGGCGGGTGAGGGAGAATTGACACATTTTTCGAGTTCCTAGAAAATTCCTAGTTTATATGTAATTCGTCGGTTTTTGCGAATAAGTTTTTCGACTGCACGAACGTTTTCTTGCGTGACCGCGGTTGGCGACTGTCCTGTCTTCGCTTCATCTTCGTGACATCCCCGTTTTTTTTTAAATTCAGCAAACCAATTGAATACTAGTAGTATTTTCTAAGATTTTCACGATTGCACATTATAAGTAAAACAACTATTGATTTTCGGATATTTTTATCGCGTTACTACATCATCGACTGAGCTCCATTGTTGCAAGTGAATTCCCGCCAGATTCTCGGAAAAATGATGCTCATTCAAATAAAAAATAAATCAAAGAAGTGTGTTCTATATTCAAATATGTCAATAAAAAACCGGCCAAGTGCGAGTCGGATCGCGCACTAAGGGTTCCGTACTATCATATATATAGAAAATCCCGTTTGTGTGAAAATCATGGGATAATTGAAACAACTATTGATTTTCGGATATTTTAATCGCGTGTTATTACATTATTTTTAATAGCCCGACGTTTCGAAAACTTTTCAGTTATCATGGTCACGGGAAGACTGAGGTGTTATTTGTCATTATACAGTACTATAAAATTATTAATACTAACTACCTTCACAAAATTTTAAGTTACATTTGCGTTTAATATTTGCTATGTACAAAAAGAGCTAATGTTATCTGGAGTCTTGCTAGTGTTCTTCCCTCGCTTAGTTGTGCTAATGATCGGGTTCCAAGCAGGTGGTAATTGCCAACCATCATCTCTATTGAAGTTTGGATGTTTCTTTATTTCAATAGACTCGCGTATCATTCTAGGTATCAATCGATTCTCTTTTGCTAGAATTGTAGGTTTGTCAAAACGCATGTGGTGGCGAAGTATGAAGAATAGGCGTCCTGGATCTTCCAGGACGCCTATTCTTCATATCAGCAATATGTTCTCTAACGCGAGTTGCTACACTACGCTTTGTTTGGCCGATGTATGAAAGACCACACTCACAGTCTAGTTTATAAGATGCAGGCGTTTATAAACTAGACTGTGAGTGTGGTCTTTCATACATCGGCCAAACAAAGCGTAGTGTAGCAACTCGCGTTAGAGAACATATTGCTGATATGAAGAATACAACTAAGCGAGGGAAGGACACTAGCAAGACTCCAGATAACATTAGCTCTTTTTGTACATAGCAAATATTAAACGCAAATGTAACTTAAAATTTTGTGAAGGTAGTTAGTATTAATAATTTTATAGTACTGTATAATGACAAATAACACCTCAGTCTTCCCGTGACCATGATAACTGAAAAGTTTTCGAAACGTCGGGCTATTAAAAATAATGTAATAACACGCGATTAAAATATCCGAAAATCAATAGTTGTTTCAATTATAATGTGCAATCGTGAAAATCTTAGAAAATACTATGAAAATCATGGGAGCCAAATTAGGTAAGTAATTTGATTTATGACGTTTAAAAATAGAACTACGGGCTAGATCTCATTCAATCCAATTTTCGTTAGTAGTTTGTATAGTAATACACATCATATATTTTTAACCGACTTCAAAAAAAGGAGTGTTCTCAATTCGACCGGTATATTTTTTTTTTTTTTATGTTTGTTCGCCGATTACTTTGCCATTTATGAACCGATTTTGATTATTATTTTTTTATTCGAAAGAAGATACTCCCGAATTGGTACCATGGTGAGGATATCAGGGTCTGATGATGGGATCCTGGAGAAATCGAGGGGAACCCTCAAATTTTATAGGCAAATGTACCGCGTTTTACATATTTTCTGAACTTATATTGGCATTTACTTCTGAAAATCATATTGTTATGCTGCTGAGCTGATGATAGAAGGTGTGGATCCTCAATCACTAGGTATTAGGAAACAGTTCTTTCCACATTCTATATATATTACTCCTCTTCGTAGCTTTTATGAAGAGAAGTACAGGTTCACTAAACATTTCTTTTGTTATGTTATTGTTACCGAGAAAGTACCATGAGACCAGGATCTGATGATGGCATCCCAGGAAATCGAGGGGACTGTCGAAACTCACAATTATGTGACAGTGTATTTGTTCAAAACGCCGATAGGCCTGCCCTGTATAACGTGAGAACACTGCCTAATAAATCGTGGGTACTCTGAACAACAGGTGACAATGTCACGTGATATTCAGAAGTATTACTACCTCTGCTAACCCCTTCAGGGATATTCGGCGTGAGCGTTTGAGTCTTTCTTGAGATGTAGAATTGAAGACCATCGCCTTTCGAAGGATTTTAAGAATAATGTAAGGTTACATATGGTTGAGCCTATTTAATATCGTACTATAATAGAAATACCGGAAATACGAAGAATAATACATTAACTGTCGCTTCCTCATCCGAGAGGCATCTTCGCCAGGTCTACCCATCTCTAAAACTCGTAAAATAAAATAATTTTTAACAAAAAGAAAACCGACTTCATAGAAAAACAACCGAAAATAAACAATCTATTACTAAAAAGTACGAAATAAGTTTTTTTAATTGAATATGAGTACTGTGATTGATACCTTAGCAATTTCTTTATTCCACACGCGTCAGTTCAACCTACCTAAATATTACAATTCTCTTAAATTAATTTTTGAGTCGGTGCCAGACAAACAAAAGTAAATTCACCCTGCTATCTATCTCTGATTATTACAATCTAAACAATATATATATCTATCGCCTAACGTTTTAAATGATAATACGTACAAAAATCAATTTACCCTACAACTACAAGGTACCCTACATTTTACATGTATATGAAGTGCGAAATACACACTTCTTATTATCAATTATCATCGAGGCTGGCACCGGCTCACAAATTAATTTTAATTAATAACATCTTTTATTTATGAGTAATTTAAGAGAATTTTAAGATTTAGGTAGGTTGAACTGACGCGTGTGGAGTAAAGAAATTGCTAAGGTATCAATCACAGTACTCATATTCAATTAAAAAAACTTATTTCGTACTTTTTAGTAATAGATTGTTTATTTTCGGTTGTTTTTCTATGAAGTCGGTTTTCTTTTTGTTAAAAATTATTTTATTTTCAGTATTATCATGCCCAAATTTTAGAAGTTACGGGGGGGGGACACACATTTTAGCACTTTGAAAAAGTCTCTCGCGCAAACTATTCAGTTTTGAAAAAAATGATATAAGAAACCTCAACATCATTTTCAAATACCTTTTGATAAATACCCCACACGTATAGGTTTGATGAAAAAAAAAATTTTGAGTTTCAGTTCTATGTATGGGGAACCCTAAAAATTTTGGTTTTTTTTTCAGATTTTATTTTAAAATCTTAATGCGGTTTACAGAATACATCTACGCACCAATTTCCAATAATGTAGTTCTTATAGTTTCGGAATAAACTGGCTGTGACATACGGACGGACGGACGGACAGACAGACAGACATGACGAATCTATAAGGGTCCCGTTTTTGCCATTTGGCTACGGAACCCTAAAAATCAGCCTATAAGATGGTGTATAGCTTGCCAGTGTCAATTAAATGAGAAAAGAGTATCTAGTTTCTTTTGGCATGCCCCTCGTATTAGTGACTATCAATTTAGATAGATGAACCTTGATACTATAAAGTTCGATCATATACACGTTGTTTTGAAATTAAGTGTTAATGTTTTGAAATTTTTCGTTCTCACAGATTGACTTTACAAATGCTTCTCTTAAGCATTTGTGTTATAAGTATTGAAAATGGAAATTTAAATACTCTACTTGTCATGTGTTAGTTATTTAAGTTATTGTAGACAGAAATGATATTGATATAAGATAGTGGTAAATTTTATATATTGGTTATGTGTTTCTTTTCTTAGCTTTTTTGTTCTATGTGTTACCTGTTACGTGGTATTGTATACATTTTCGATTGAAATGTTAAGGTGGTAATATTAGGTGTCTTATCTGTCAAGATTATATTTTGTGTGGAAATAAATAAATAAATGAAATAAATAAGCGATAAGTCAGGAATGAAAATACAAAAACCGCGTGTATATAATGAACATCCGGCGCGGGTACGCTGCCCTCGCGGCTGTGGACGCATGGGTTCTGAACACAGACAATATAGAGTAGTTCTGAAGAGATGTCGCTATTGTTTTTAGCCATATAGTTTTACAATATATATATGTGGAATAGTATGTTTGGTTATTGGAACTAGCTGATTCTATTGTCCATAATAAAATGTATAAAAACGCGTATGTACGAGTATAATGAGCGTCCGAAAATCGCGTAAATCAATTATGCTAATGCCTAGTATAGTATAATATTTCTTTAAACTTTTGGAGTTTTCCAAATTTTCAAATAATAGCGCTAAATTTACAAAAATACTACCCACCTGGAAGCTGTGGTTCTTCAGCATAGTCTTGATAAGTATGAGTGTAGACAGGTTGGGTATGGAAGTCACAACCCTTTCCATGTCTTCGTCAGTCACCTCCACCAGCCGGCAGTTCTCTTGTTCTGATGGCAGAGGATCCTTTCCTTCTTGGGTTATCCATGGGTCTTCCTGATAGTATTATTAAAATTTAATGTGTTTTGTAATTTAAGATGAAAGCGAAAATAAAGATATAAGAGTTTGTAGTGAAGTAAATAAAAACATCTAAGAAACCTAGGGTTTCCTCGCCAATGATAATTTTGTCTAAATGACTTCTCAATCCTTTCAGATAGTCACCTCGGGCGAAACAATGAATTATTGTTTTGATAAAATTATTAATTAACATCAAATCAAATCTCTGCATAAAATGGCTTGGTGTCATCAGGGCTCTGTGCAGGATCTTTGCGGGCTAACACCAAAATTTTGTAATGAACGTAAAAAATATGTGTTTACATGAATTTCTTACGGATTTTTCTCACAAAAATACACCTTTCGAATCATAAGTAGAAGTATTTTTTATCTAAATACTAAGATACAATTTCACATTCGAAACACAAAGATTTATCTTTTTATTTTGAAATAAATGATTTTTTCATTGAATTTTTATTTTATATCTGACCTCTCATCTTATCTATGCAGTTTTAAACTATGTCTTTTTATTGAGGTGAGATGGCTTCTCTTATTGTAAGTTCCTATAAAAACGGTACTGCAATTAGAAATCATCATATTGTTTTGAGCGGGTCTGTTATGCGCACCACCTTATTTTACTAAATTGACAGAATAGCGCTGTTTTCATTAATCAACTGCATAGTAAATGTCATTGAGTTCCTCTGAGTTTTTGTTTTATCAAAGCACTCTGGCGTCACCATTTACGTTAATTTTTTCACCTTCTAGTTTGACTACCTGACTTGTTTACTAATGAAATTAAATTAGTATGAGAATATAATCAAACCTTAATATCATTCATAGTCGCTCTAGTCTTAGGGTCCTTGTCCAGCATTCTCCTCAGCAGTTGTTTCAGAGGCTCCGAAAGCTGAGGTCTGTTAGGGAAGGTCAGGGGCTCGGACTGTATCCTGCTCTGGACCTCAGACGACGAGGAGCCAGACCATGGTACCTTGCCTGACACCATAGCGTAGAGAGTCACTCCTAGAGACCAGATGTCGGCCGCCTGGAGACGAAAATTGTTAAGATGAAACACAATAAGGCAGAAACGAAGCAGTAGTTTTGAATTGTTTTTATAGGTGTTATTAGAAATTTTAATATTCATGAATACTCGAAACAAACCATGTTTCAGTATTCTATTAAAATAGCATAGAATAAAATGTATTTATGGCTTCTATACAGATAACTTTGATGGTGGTAATAGGCCTAAGTACATTAAAAGTCGCGTAAAGACAGCCCAGTTATCTTTATGTAAGTAGACTAAGCAATTTTTTTAATGGCCAACTCATACTGTTACTGCGATTCTTTGAGCTTCATCAGTAACCTTATATCTTCTAAGGATATTTCCATAAAATTTAAGCTGTCAAATCAAACAAAAACCTTACCTCTCCATCATACATATCAGCCGCCGCAGTGGCCTCTGGCGCCCGGAAAGCAGGCGTACCAACCGCCCCACTCAGTCTTCCGGCCAGCTCCCCACTGGCGCCCAGGTCTGCCACCTGCACGCGACCTTCACCCAGCAACAGGTTGGCTGGCTTGATGTCGCGGTGGGCTATCCGTTGGTAATGTACTGAAGGACCGAAAATTGTGATGTTACAAAAGTTGCTAGTTAATGGACAAGAAGTTGGGGTATTTCGAAAGATGTTTTAATTTTGCTGCTGTGAAGTGTTGGCTTAGAAGAGCCCTATTTCAGTGGGTGTTGTAAGAGGTGACTTTGGGGTAAGGGGACTTTTAAGGGGTTTTTGGGCGATGTGGCTCGAGACCCAACGCTAACCCTCCTTTATTTTAACATCTATTCCTGTTAAACTTCAGATAGCTGCTGACGAATTTCTTATTCTGAAGCTTAGGGTAAACTTTTTTGGGATTTATTGCAGTGAAAATATGTATGTTACAACCTTTCATATTAACGTATTTTAGCGCGATAGATGACTCCAATAAATGGGAAGAACCAGTGCCTGACATATCCAACTAAATTTAACAAAATGCTCATTGAATCCAGTTTAGAGAGGCACGCAGCGCAAGCAGTAATTTACAACATGTGTTCTAAAAAGGGATAGTGGGGTTGCTTTCAGCTGGTATAAAGAAAGATGTAATAATAAAATGTTATGTAAGCGACATAGTCCAGTGGGTAGAACACCCGCCCGAAAAACAGAAGGGCGTGAGTTCCAATCCTGGGACGGGCCTACACCAATTTGTCTTTTCTAAAGTCATATGTGTGGTTAATTTATCATGGTTGCTAACGGTGAGGGAAAACATCGTGAGGAAACCCACATGGCTGAGTTGTACTTAGTCATGTGACAGTGTATTCGTACAAAAACGGCGATAGGCCTGCCCCCTATCACGTGAGTAAACTGTCTAAGCAAAACGTGGGTATCTTCTCTGGAAACTAGATGGCGCTTGCCATGTGAGTTCAGGAGTATTGGTACCTCTGCCAACCCCTTCGGGGATAAACGGCGTGAACGTTTATGTTATGTTTATGTTATGTAATAATAAAACACTTATAAAAATAGTAAGTATGTTCCTGATAAGCAATAGACGTATAAGTATATTTTGCTGTGTAGTGTCGGCTTAGAATAGCACTACCCCATTTCTTCCGGTGGGTGTACGTAAGAGGCGACTAACGGTATTGGGGCTTTTAAGGGATTTTTGAGTGATGCGGTTGGAGACCCATCACCAACAACCTTTATTTCATAATTTAATGTTTTTTGACATGAGGAATTCATGTCAAAAAACATTAAATTATGTGATAGTTAGGCGTTTCCAACATTTGCATTCTATCTGAAAAGGTAGACAAGTGGCCGTCCGAATTAGTTAAAATTCGGAGGTAGGAAACGCAAAACACTACTTGAACGTGTAAAAAAGAAACAAAGGATAGAGAAATTTCGCGCTGGAAGCCAACTGACACTGTAGCTCAGTTGGCAGAGCGACGGGGGCGTATACCCGAAGGTCGCGGGTTCGAACCCCGCCAGTGTCGAAATTTTTCTTTCCTTTAATAACATCTTCGGCTGTCCCAAAAAGAATAGCAGTATGGCACATGGTCCTCAAAATCTAGGTATCAACATCATTCTACAAATAAAGCAAGTCCCTACAAGATGCAAAGACCTGTTCATCAAAAGAGGCTCTAGTTTTCGAGATAAAAAAATGAAAAACACAGCAAGTCCACTTGTGAAAAAGCGATCACCAAAAACAAAACGCAGCAAGGAACAGTTACCAAAATTAAACAGAGTAAGTCGCGAGTCTTACTGTTTTTTATTAATTGTGAATGAGACTTGCTGGGTTTCCTATATGGGGATTATGCTTGAAAAACGATGATGATGCCCACAAATTTAACTGTAAAGCACATGCCCGTCAACATTTAAACCTAAATTTCACGAAATTTCTATTTGGCGTGAAACGGATTCCGCACGGTATTCGTTTGAGGTGGCTACAGGTACATCGGGGGATGCGGTAGCTACTTGTCGCCGTTCGTCGCATCGGCGCTAGAGCACGTTTTTACTGGATGTAATTATTTTTACATACATACATACATACATATACTATACTCACGCCATTAGTTCCCATTGGGGTAGGCAGAGACTATTGATCGCCACTTCGCACGATCCTGACAAACCTCTCTAGCTTCGTTTACATCCATCAATCTTTTCATACATGCTCTTTTATTCTTCATACTTCGGACGCCAGCCTTTTTGAGCACACTCTCAATTTGGTCCAAGTGTGTTCTCCGTGGTCGTCCTCTACTAACATTGCCATCCACACTAGCTCTATAGATCCCTTTTACCAATTTTCTATCATCCATCCTCTCTATGTGCCCAAACCATCTCAACATTCCTTTTTCTATCTTTCTTACAATATCATCTTTCACACCACACTTTTCACGAATAACACTATTTCTCACTCGGTCATATAATCTAACATTACAAATTTTTCAAAATCTAACATAACAATATAATTATTTTTGCAAGCGTAATTTACATTTTTTAAAGAGAATGGAGCGGAGTAGAATAATTTTGATTGCTGCATATTGCTGCTATCTAACAAACGGTCATACTCATATGAGTGATGATTCCGTTCACGGTAATATTGAACAAAATTTACTAGAAAGCAATCAGTTTCTGATTTCGAAGACTTCAAAAATATTGTGTTGCAATGTCAATAAAAAATCAAGATTGTGGAAACCCGATGCTTGATTTGATTGGCCAAAAAAGAAGAGGTGACCACTACTCAATGGAGACCCTTTGAAAAATTTTCAGTTAGTTCTAGCATACAAAGGTATGGGGTGTAGTGACTATGTTGCTGACCGTACCGCAATTTAAAAAAGTTACATTCCAATTATTTTGGTATTTACTATGTTTTGTAGTGGTTATTTATTCTCTGCTATAGTAAATAACCAAAAATTACAATAGAACAAGGTACGTTGCTGTGTTTTTATATGGTAATCCTGTTAAGCCGCACTATCATAACATAGTGCTGCGCCTTTCCCAAAGGGTTGGTTAAGAATATAATTAAAAGGACTGTATTTTATAGGTGGCGACATCTGGTGTAAAAGTATGTACATTAAAACCATCAGAGGCATATTGATATTGATATGTTAAGTTAGATTTACTATTGCTCAACAGATGTCGCTAGTAAATTACGTAATAAAGAATAGTCTCGATCAATGTAAAACAACCGTTAGGAACATTAGAACTTTCTGTTTCTTCCAGAAACATTTGAATTAATAAAGTACCGTTTTAACGGTCGATTGCTATGTATTCTAGAAGCTCCGCTATTGTTATACAAAGGGCACTTGTAACGCCCAATTATTTAAATGAACACAACTAATACAGAATTTGAAGAGATAACAAGCTAGTTTCATTATTCCTGGATACTGAACCTCCCGGACCCCTGGACGTCGGCACCTTACCAGCTCTACGAGTAATCATTTGGCGCCCAACGTAAAAAGGAAGAAAAGTAAATACCTGAGAGAAAATAGCTGGAATCCTGCTGAGACTACGTCGTTTTTTTGAGACCGAAAAACCACCGAAGGAGAAGATTGAGAAGCTACCAGGATTGTGAGAGGGCTAAGTATCGGCCTGAAATCGTGAGTTGGTTGTTTTTTCCTATCTTTCCTCATCCCCTTAGGGTTAACTCTGTCTGGGAGGTTAGGTTGTATTTGTAGTGTAATCTCGTTTAGACTGCTTATTTTTATCACTGTGTTCATTTAAACCGTGTTAATTGTCAATTTATTGTTATACCGTTCCATATATATCGATAGTCTACCCACGAATAACGTGTCTTAGTAGCTTAAAAAGAGGAAGGCGTCGTAAACGCCTTTCGATCAGATATACTAAATATCTATCCACGAATAACGTGTCTTAGTAGCTTAAAAAGAGGAAGGCGTCGTAAACGCTTTTCGGTCAGATATAATTACTCGATATATACCTATATCGATAGTCTACCCACTAACAACGTGTCTTAGCTTAGGATTTGTGTCCCGAACACTAAAAGAGGGAGGCGTCTTAAACGCCTTTCGGTCAGATATAATTACTCGATATATACCTATATCGATAGTCTACCCACTCACAACGTGTCTTAGTTCAGGATGGGTATCCTAAACACTAAAAGAGGGAGGCGTCGTAAACGCCTTTCGGTCAGATAGAAATACTCGATATCTATTAATCTAAAAATTAACAAAACCGTACCAATAACTAATTAAACCGTACCAATAACTAAACAGACCTTTATACCTATTAACCAAATAACACCCATATTAATAACCAATCCATTCCTTTATTTAACCAAACCCATACCCAATTCCAATTCTAACAGTTTCCCAACCGTAACACCAGCTCACGTCTTATTGGGCCGATCACTGACAGCCCTCCCAGACCACGACCTGACTGATGTACCAGAATGTTTTGTCAACTCCAACAGATATACAAGAGCTTCTGACGGCGGTGGTCCAGCTTTGGGACCTGGGACCATCGTGCTGATCAAGGACAGCAGGGCACCACCGTGTCAGTGCCGCCTGGGGAAGATCGAGCAAGCTCACCTCGGGGCGGATGACGTCGGTCGAGTGGCTACCATTAAAACAGCCAACGGACTTATAAAGCGGGCATCCAACAATATATGTCCGTTACCACTACCATCACAAATGTAAATTTGGGAAGTTAGATGCAGACTCAAGGGGTCATGAAGAATAAAATTTGAGCTCCTTATACCGAGGATTACTAATTGATAACGAAGTTTAAGAAGCCAAAAATTACCAGAATATGATGCCAGAATATTATTCGACACGACGCCGAAGAAAGAAAACATTTAGTATTAGTTAGATATAAGTTATGTTCCGTTTTTAATCAATTTATGTTTACCAATAAATCTTTATTATTCCTGTGTTTTAATTCAAAGTTAGATTAGTAAGTATAGGCTTGTCAGTTAGGTAGGCCAGGGTCATATATGTTACTTCACCATACCAAAAATACACTGCCTTTTGTGGGGAACATGTTAAGCCGCACTATCATAACATAGTGCTGCGCCTTTCCCAAAGGGTTGGTTAAGAATATAATTAAAAGGACTGTATTTTATAGGTGGCGACATCTGGTGTAAAAGTATGTACATTAAAACCATCAGAGGCATATTGATATTGATATGTTAAGTTAGATTTACTATTGCTCAACAGATGTCGCTAGTAAATTACGTAATAAAGAATAGTCTCGATCAATGTAAAACAACCGTTAGGAACATTAGAACTTTCTGTTTCTTCCAGAAACATTTGAATTAATAAAGTACCGTTTTAACGGTCGATTGCTATGTATTCTAGAAGCTCCGCTATTGTTATACAGAGGGCACTTGTAACGCCCAATTATTTAAATGAACACAACTAATACAGAATTTGAAGAGATAACAAGCTAGTTTCATTATTCCTGGATACTGAACCTCCCGGACCCCTGGACGTCGGCACCTTACCAGCTCTACGAGTAATCATTTGGCGCCCAACGTAAAAAGGAAGAAAAGTAAATACCTGAGAGAAAATAGCTGGAATCCTGCTGAGACTACGTCGTTTTTTTGAGACCGAAAAACCACCGAAGGAGAAGATTGAGAAGCTACCAGGATTGTGAGAGGGCTAAGTATCGGCCTGAAATCGTGAGTTGGTTGTTTTTTCCTATCTTTCCTCATCCCCTTAGGGTTAACTCTGTCTGGGAGGTTAGGTTGTATTTGTAGTGTAATCTCGTTTAGACTGCTTATTTTTATCACTGTGTTCATTTAAACCGTGTTAATTGTCAATTTATTGTTATACCGTTCCATATATATCGATAGTCTACCCACGAATAACGTGTCTTAGTAGCTTAAAAAGAGGAAGGCGTCGTAAACGCCTTTCGATCAGATATACTAAATATCTATCCACGAATAACGTGTCTTAGTAGCTTAAAAAGAGGAAGGCGTCGTAAACGCTTTTCGGTCAGATATAATTACTCGATATATACCTATATCGATAGTCTACCCACTAACAACGTGTCTTAGCTTAGGATTTGTGTCCCGAACACTAAAAGAGGGAGGCGTCTTAAACGCCTTTCGGTCAGATATAATTACTCGATATATACCTATATCGATAGTCTACCCACTCACAACGTGTCTTAGTTCAGGATGGGTATCCTAAACACTAAAAGAGGGAGGCGTCGTAAACGCCTTTCGGTCAGATAGAAATACTCGATATCTATTAATCTAAAAATTAACAAAACCGTACCAATAACTAATTAAACCGTACCAATAACTAAACAGACCTTTATACCTATTAACCAAATAACACCCATATTAATAACCAATCCATTCCTTTATTTAACCAAACCCATACCCAATTCCAATTCTAACAGTTTCCCAACCGTAACACCAGCTCACGTCTTATTGGGCCGATCACTGACAGCCCTCCCAGACCACGACCTGACTGATGTACCAGAATGTTTTGTCAACTCCAACAGATATACAAGAGCTTCTGACGGCGGTGGTCCAGCTTTGGGACCTGGGACCATCGTGCTGATCAAGGACAGCAGGGCACCACCGTGTCAGTGCCGCCTGGGGAAGATCGAGCAAGCTCAC
Source organism: Bedellia somnulentella (assembly GCA_963576735.1). Lineage (NCBI taxonomy): Eukaryota > Metazoa > Arthropoda > Insecta > Lepidoptera > Bedelliidae > Bedellia > Bedellia somnulentella. The sequence goes on from OY755190.1 coordinate 12,873,746, forward strand.
CTCGGGGCGGATGACGTCGGTCGAGTGGCTACCATTAAAACAGCCAACGGACTTATAAAGCGGGCATCCAACAATATATGTCCGTTACCACTACCATCACAAATGTAAATTTGGGAAGTTAGATGCAGACTCAAGGGGTCATGAAGAATAAAATTTGAGCTCCTTATACCGAGGATTACTAATTGATAACGAAGTTTAAGAAGCCAAAAATTACCAGAATATGATGCCAGAATATTATTCGACACGACGCCGAAGAAAGAAAACATTTAGTATTAGTTAGATATAAGTTATGTTCCGTTTTTAATCAATTTATGTTTACCAATAAATCTTTATTATTCCTGTGTTTTAATTCAAAGTTAGATTAGTAAGTATAGGCTTGTCAGTTAGGTAGGCCAGGGTCATATATGTTACTTCACCATACCAAAAATACACTGCCTTTTGTGGGGAACATGTTAAGCCGCACTATCATAACATAGTGCTGCGCCTTTCCCAAAGGGTTGGTTAAGAATATAATTAAAAGGACTGTATTTTATAGGTGGCGACATCTGGTGTAAAAGTATGTACATTAAAACCATCAGAGGCATATTGATATGTTAAGTTAGATTTACTATTGCTTAACAGATGTCGCTAGTAAATTACGTAATAAAGAATAGTCTCGATCAATGTAAAACAACCGTTAGGAACATTAGAACTTTCTGTTTCTTCCAGAAACATTTGAATTAATAAAGTACCGTTTTAACGGTCGATTGCTATGTATTCTAGAAGCTCCGCTATTGTTATACAGAGGGCACTTGTAACGCCCAATTATTTAAATGAACACAACTAATACAGAATTTGAAGAGATAACAAGCTAGTTTCATTATTCCTGGATACTGAACCTCCCGGACCCCTGGACGTCGGCACCTTACCAGCTCTACGAGTAATCAAATCCAGAGCTAAATAAATCATGAAAACAAATTTTAAATTATTTAGTGCCGTAAAACATGCACGAATCAGTTAATTTACTTCTTTTAAATACAAATAAATGCGCAATCATAGTATCCATGACACCCAATACTTATATTGGTCGATTATTGTTAAACTTTGTGTGGCTCACCAAAAATATGTTTTTTCGCTCTCCTGAAAAAAATGGTTACTGTGCCATAGGGCTATAACGCACTAGCGGCCTGCCGCGATGCGGTTTGCCGATGCGGCACGCCGCAGTATGTACGGTCAGCCGTAACGGCACGCCGTATTCCGGCTAACCGTATGTTCTTGGCTCACTGCGGTCTGCGGCAATCGTCAGTGCTTCTAGAAATATTGAACACGACGACGGCGGACTGGCGGGCGGGACGCGGCGTTTGCGACTACCGCGCCGAGTGCGTGGTGGGGATGCGGCGCGCCGCATCATTCAACCGGCGCGGCTCGTCGCAGCTCTGGAACAACCGGAGCGGTTGACGGCTGGCCGCAAATCAGTGCGTCGTCATCGTGCGGTTTCATGTACTAATCGATGTGCGGCCTACCGCAACGGCACGCCGCATGGCGGCCAACCGCTAGTGCGTTATAGGCCATACTGCTTCTCTTTTTGGGACAGCCGATCTCTTATTTATGAACCTTTATTTCACCATCTTTTCCCCACGCAACTTCCAAAGGTGGCTGAGGAATGTCTCATTCCCTAGCTCTGGCTACCCCTTCAAGGGATTTATAGCCGTGAGTATATGTATGTATGTATGTATATTTTCGGATGGGTGAACTTCAGGCGTAGTTTGCTTATATCTATAAAATTATAATCAAACAACTCACAAGAAAAAATATATTTAAGCGAAACCACCGTAGGTTTTCATAGCGAAATTCAGTCCTACTAAAACAAAAACACTTCTTTAAAGATATGAGAATACCCCTACAATGTTACCTCAAACTATTTTTTTATTTATAATTTTAATTATTCCAAGAACATTCAGCATTACATCCTCATTTTTGTTTCCTCATTACTTACAACTATAGTCCCAAAAAAGAGTGAAGAGGGCTTAAAAACAAACAATATTCAAAATAGAGACATATGGTTGACGGTTTACGAATGACATTGCTCGTGTTACTAGTTCAACTATTTATCAAATAAACAATACTTAATGAGTATTTATATTTAAATTCACTTATCTTGTTTACGAATAAATGCCATTAATAATCAAACATGTTTTGCGTTGCATGGTTAGTATTAAAAAAAAATGTTTTGTGTTCAAAGATAGGTAGTACAGCAAAAGTGCTTTAGTTTGCGTTAGCTGCTCGTAAATAATCTTTGATTAACAACATACATACATATACTCACGGCTATAAATCCCTAAAAGGGGTAGCCAGAGCTGAAGAATTGAAAATGCCTCAGGCACTTTTGGAAGTTGAGAGGGGAAAAGATGGTAAAATAAAGGTGTTTGGTGATGGGTCTCCAACCGCTTCGCCCAAAAATCCATTAAAAAGCCCAAATACCCTTAGTCGCCTCTTATAATAATATAATGGCAAGAGGGGGACGAGGTGCACTCACACTAAATGGAAGAAATGGGGTAGTGCTGTTCTAAGCCGACACTACACAGCAAACGCAACTGTTCCACAATTGATTGAAGTTTTCGCAGGGAAAATGTAAAATTTATCTAAAAGTTTAAATAGTGTACAAAATTATTTCCTTTTCTAAAACAAAATCATTAGTACCATAAGCCACATAAAGCTTTTATTTTGATAGGTGAACGATGCTGTACAAAACCTCCGTCGATCTTTTATTATACCAATTATCCTTCTATAACTCCCATGTATTTGTTAAATGATATATTTCTAAACTCTTGCACTCGTTTGAAGGGCAAAAGCGTATTCACAATTGTATGAATTACAGAGCAAAATAAATCTAACCATCCATGGTACGGTGCCACTAGTATCTCCAAAAAGTTAGTATCTAATTCCTTGCGCAAACTCGGAAACTCCTTGCTGAGTGGATTTACTCGATTCCCGTTTTTACCCGTATCGTTATTTAACTTTGCTTTAACAATTTCAAGAAGAAATCCTGAACAAAAAAGATCCTTCGTGAAAAGAAAATCCGTGAGGATTTGTTTTGACGTTGGTAGAAATAAGTTTACGTGTTCGCAAGTCGATTTTCTCAGGTCTATTTATGAATAGGGTTGGTTGGATGATATTTTACGTAATATATTATTAAAGATTTAAAATTAATATTTAAAAATATTTTTTAAGTGTGTATTTAGTTTTTAAGTGTGTGTAGCGTCGGCTTATAATAGCATTACCCCATTTCTTCCGGTGGGTGTACGTAAGAGGCGACTGAGAGTATTGGGGATTTCAAGAGATTTTTGGGCGATGCGGTTGGAGACCAACTACTATATTTTACCGTCTTTTCCCCACTAAACTTTTCCGAAAATGGCTGAGGTATTTCTAATTCCTTAGCTCTGGCTACCCTTTCTAGGGATTTATAGCCGTGAGTATATGTATGTATGTTTTAAAATTAATATATTTGATGAATTGAGTTCGACAAACATTTGTGCTGTGTAGTGCCGTATCATGTTTTCGGTTGATTTAGGTTCTTAATGAAAGGATATGGCTGGAATGGACCCCTATCGCCATCCATTATTTTCTTTGCTATCATTGATCATCTTTTTCCTACTTAACTTACGAAGGTGGCTAAGGAATTCCTAATTACCGAGGTTCTGGCAACTTGTTGGAATGTAGAGCCGTGAGTATATGTAGGCACTAAATCTCATACCAACTACCCGTGATAGCTCAATGGGTAGAAGGCCGGTTATCATGCAAACGACAAGTGTTCAAATCCCGGGTCGGGCCTACACCAATTTGTCTTTTCTAAAGTCTAGTCTAAGTCATATGTGTGGTTAATTTACGAGTATCATGGTTGTTAACGGTGACGGAAAACATTGTGAGGAACATGGCTGAGTTGTACTTAGTCATGTGACAGTGTATTCGTACAAAACGGCGATAGGCCTGCCCCCAATCACGTGAGTACACTGTCTATGTAAAACGTGGGTACTCTGAGCACTAGGTGACAAAGTCACGTGATGTTCAGACGTATTTGTACCTCTGCAGTATAGTTTTTGTCAAAAAGTAAATATATTTTTACTTGTCAATTTAATTTATGATATTTTTAATGTTTAGTTGACGCTACTTTGCAACATACATTATTTTAAATAGTAATTAAGTTGTTTTCTTTTATTTAGCTGCAGTATGATTTTGTAAATAATATATACCAATATATAAAATCCGCCGTATAGTGTCGGCTGAGAATGTCGCTACCCCTTTCTACCCACGGGTGTCATAATGGGCGACTAAGGGTATTGGGGCTGTGGAGGAAAAGGGAAGATCTTCCGCCAGGCGGTGGTATGCCTGGGGACCGCGATCCAACTGTATTAAGTTGGAACTTGTATATATAGTAAATGTTTTAGAAACTTCGATTGCGCGATGTACGATTTGTATGGCGAGTCTTGATGACGCGTGTGACGTATATTACTTCGTTTCGTGTTGCTGTGGAATGTGATTCTTCTTGCACTGTCAGCGTTTCTATGTAGTACGCGTCATTGTGTACTGATAGCGCGTCGCTACAGGGCTTTTATTGGATTTTTGGGCGATGCGGTTAAAGACCCATCACCAAAAACCTTTATTTTTAACATCTTTTCTCCACTCAACTTCCAAAAGTGGCTGAGGAATTTAGAATTCCTTAGCTCTGGTTACCCCTTCTAGGGAAATATAGCCGTGAGTATATGTTTATCAAATCCTATGACTCTAAAAAATGGAAAGTTACTTTGTACCTATGTACCAAGCGTTAATAAAATGCTTTTATTTAATGATATAGAATACAATCTAGCTAGTTGGAGTTTTGAAGTTTTTTAGCGTAGAAAGAAAAAAAAAATAAAAAAAAAGAAAGAAAAAAAATGGCACCAACATTCGCTTTACAATAAAGGGAAGGTTGGTGCCATTTCGTACATAAATTTACATTTAAACAAATGCAGGCCAAACCGTCCTATAATCCCAACTGAATTAATTTAATTCCTCTCAAGACTAAGTGACTGAATATAAAACACGGTACGTCGCAACCAAGACTCGTTGGAAATATGCAAATTTGTAAGGTTAAAAAAGTATCAAGTTTTTTTCAAGATGGAAACTTCTGGCCAAGTTTCAAAGGAAAATTTCAACACAAACTTTGCATCACTTCTAAAGAATCTAATTAAATTTTATTATTGACGTAATTTTTAAGGATTCGTTTTGAAGAATACTTTATAAAATAAAATTAATGTTTGATATAAAGGCCTATCCAGGTTAATAGGTTATATAGCTTAATTAGATAAATTAACATTATATTACAATATGGCCTTAAAATAGCACTACCCCGTTTCTACCGATGGGTGTACGTAAGAGGCGACTAACGGTATAGGGGCTTTTAAGGGATTTTTGGGCGATGCGGCTGGTGACCCATCACCAACAACCTTTACTTTACCATCTTTTCCCCACTCAATTTCCAAAAGTGGTTGAGGAATTTCTAATTCCTTAGGTCTGGCTACCCCTTCTAGGGATTTCTGGCCGTGAGTATATGTTATGTTATGTTATTACTATATTAAATTTGAGCCTCTTATTTACAAAAAACATCGCCCAAAAATCACTTCAAAAGTCCCTATACCCTTAGTCGCCTCTTACGAACACCCACGGGTAGAAATGGGGTAGTGTTATTCTGAGCCGACACTACACAGCTATAATGTATCTATGTATCTATAATGTAGTATGAATAAGAGAGGATTTTATTATGTAGGTAGGCTGAGATAATTTTATTTAAATTGCTGTTTGACTCAAACAAAGTAAATGATATAGCTTTGATTGCATGGTCCTGTAGTATATCGAAAAAAATATATATTCGCTTATTGTATCATACGCTTCTGTATGGCAGTGAACGTTGGTTGTAGCAGAAGAATCATTAAAGTAGAGTGAATGCAGTAGAAATGAGGTCCCTCAGAAAAGTTTGTAATGTGAGTTTGTGTGATCGTGTGAGGAATGATGTGATTCGTGAAAGGTGTGTTGTAAAAGATGATATTGTGAGAAAGATAGAAAAAGGAATGTTGAGATGGTTTGGGCACATAGAGAGGATGGATGACAGTAGATTGGTGAAAAAGATATATAGAGCCAATGTGGAAGGTAATGTTAGTAGAGGACGACCTCGGAGGACACATTTGGATCAAATAGAAAATGTGCTCAAAAAGGCAGGTGTCCGCAGTATGAAGAATAAAAGAGCATGTATGAAAAGATTGATGGATGTAAACGAAGCCAGAGAGGTGTGCCAGGATCGTACAAAGTGGCGATCGATAGTCTCTGCCTACCCCCCCAATAAACAAAATCGTCGTATAAGTCATTATTTGTACGACATAAAGTTGAATAGCTGTCCTATAACAGTAATTAGATGATTACTAGGTCCTATAGACGTATTTAATTTAACTATTTAGTCGCGCGACGAATATGTTATATTAAACTAGTCATAGCAACGTTGGCAAGACTAAAGTATATAACGTTTTATTTAAGTTTTAGCTAATACGTTTGTACGACCACGCAATAGTCATACTAACGTTACAGTTGAATAAACGTTTCCAACTGCCAAAATTTGGTGCTTGGCAAACCATTATATGACATTTATATAATGCAGTAGTTGTATACAGGTTTTAACATTCACGTTTATAAAACGGTCACTAGTGTGGAAACAGCAAAGATATACTGGCCAGTACACCCTGCTGTGTACCAACTTATAATTTGTATCTATGCTTAACTCGAAAGACATTTACACTCCGCGATGTAGGAATATGAGTGAGACGCTGCTATGTGCGTTTGAGTCCGCAGTAGTGTGCGCTCTAACATGACTCCCACAGTACTCCCCTCCTAGTCGATACGACGATATCAAAGCTAGGAGGTACTTATTACCAATTACCAGATTCAGTGTGAGCAATGAGGCCGGTAATTGCATGCCTGTAGATGCTCTGCTGAATGAATGGTGTGGTGAGGTAAGCGAGGAATAGAAGTTGCGGGTAGGTCGAGAAATATAGTAGAAAGAAGCGTGTGTTCTTATCGAGGGGTCACCACTGTGGAAACAGCAAAGATATACTGGCCAGTACACCCTGCTGTGTACCAACTTATAATTTGTATCTATGCTTAACTCGAAAGACATTTACACTCCGCGATGTAGGAATATGAGTGAGACGCTGCTATGTGCGTTTGAGTCCGCAGTAGTGTGCGCTCTAACATGACTCCCACAACTAGTATGTCATACAGCAGTCAAATTAAGACACTTAAATGACTTGGTTGTTTGATTACAACTCAAATATAACTTTTATATTACATTATGTCCATTTAATGTCATGCCCTGGCTTTGTAGTCATATTAGAGTTAAGTTTTGACCTTAAAACGCCTTGGCCGCCATATTTACGTAACGTTTGATGCGAAAAATGATATCGAATTATTCATGGAGAAAACTTAAACATAGTGGAGCTTTCAAAAAAACAGTATATCGATATTACGAATTATTAAAAAGTACAAGGCCACCTTGGTATTAACCACAAATAATGTTAAAGGAGAAAAGGGTATAACGCAAGAGCAACAAATGGTTCAGTACTAATTTAGTTTATTAAGTATTAAAATATCGCTAAGGTTTTTTACGATATCGAATTTCCTTTATATCAGTAAATGTTTTATTGATTGATAAATTTTTAATAGTAATGTTAAAATGGTTTTATTTAATACATGTGATAGTTTATTTAATTTGTTAGCAGTTAAACAGTTGAATTTGTTAAAAGTGTTCCTAATGCGGCCACCATAAAATATATGGTAAACTTTTCATCAGTCATCTTTGTTTTGGTATTTATTATAATTATTATTTTTTAAAATGTAATGTTTTTAATTTCTCGCCGTGTAGTGTCGGCTTAGAATAGCACTACCCCGTTTCTGTACGTAAGAGGCGACTAACGGTATTGGGGCTTTTAAGGGATTATTGTACGATGCGGTTGGAGACCCATCACCAACAACCTATACTTAACCATTTTTTCCCCACTCAATTTTCCAGGAGCGGCTGAGGATTTTCTAATTCCTTAGCTCTGGATACCCCTTTTAGGGATTTGTGGCCGTGAGTATATGTATGTTTATTTTCAAAAGACTATCTTAGTGATCATTGTCTTGTCACTGTCCAGTAAAAAGAAATGAATAATATAATCTTGGATGCAGATAATGAAAAAGACAATACCTTTCAGAAGGATTTGAAATATTGGACTCTTGACTCTAAAATGTCTCATCGTGCACTCAAAAGTTTATACATATGTGTGATATGAATAACATCATTAAATCGGAATCTACGTATTTTGTAGAGAATGTCAAATGTTAAATTGTTGGCATTCCTTATAATGAATATGTATATTTTGTTCCTCTCGTCCATACTTTTTAATTACCATGTGAAATCATGAATAGAAAATTGTATGCTTATTGAAACAATAATTAGAATCTGATACAAATATTCAACCCTATTTCCGATAGAAGTTACTTATAAATTTTTCTTTGCTTTTGCTAAGAATGGGTTTTACCTGAAATAAATTTAAAGATAATAATTTAGGTTAATGTTGACACATTAAAAAAAACTATTATAAAAATACATTTACATACCTTTTAAATTTAGCGATTTATCTAATTTTAATTAACGAATATTGTTATAGTATGAAAACGCAGAAAAACTAAGACTGGATGTGGAGGTTCCCGGCTTTCAGACCTCCACATCAGGTCTTACTTTTCTTCTGCGTATCTGTACTGCAACGCTATTTGTTATATGTATAAAAAATAATTAAATGTTATAAGGAACCCTAATAGCTAGCTTTAATGGCGTATTGCATGGTCTTCAAATAACCTTAAAAAGACTTTGTGTCTTTAAAACGTCATAAAGAGGTAAGTATGCAACCAAAGCAATATGTCTAACATTTTTAAAAATAAATTTATTTTTGTTAATAAAATTATGATGTTTTAAACACAAAACTAAGAAGGGGCATGAAAATATGAATTGTATTTACATAGGTATATTATCGTAAAACTTAAATTCCCAGTCGAACTAAACGGTATTAAAGACAAATATTGTAAGCAAAATATGAAAGTCACATAATACTCTAATGTCTTTTCCCTTACTTCCTTGTAATTATTTATCTTGAACTTGAATCTCCAAATAAAAACAACAACTAACAAGAAATATTCAGCAGCCTTTCAGAGGTTGTTATTAGACTCATATAAAACGTTTTAATAATTCAAAAACATCTGTACGACCGCAATATAACCAAACAGGTGGTTGTAAAGTTACGGTGCGACTACTGCGCGATGAAAGTGGTAATTCATAAACGTTCACACTACTTTTAAATGACGTTATCGGAGTTATCTTCTGACTTTTGTATGACCATTATACAACATTGAAGGTCGTATAATTGGGGCCCTTTTCGCGTTTAGTAAACGTTATTATAACATTAGTGTGACATAGCTTTTACGAACAGTGGTAACAAAATAACGTTAACTTAACTTTTGAACGACTTTAAATTGTTAATTGGGCCAATGGGAACTAACGGCGTGAGAATATGTATGTATGTATCATACGTTAATTAACAAAACAAGAAGGTGGCATATATTTGACATAAGGGTGAAACATTACAACACTAAACAGCAAATTACTTATAAATAAAAGATGTTATTAAAGGAAAGAAAAATTTCGACACTGGCGGGGTTCGAACCCGTGACCTTCGGGTATACGCCCCCGTCGCTCTGCCAACTGAGCTACAGTGTCGACACTGGCGACTTTCGCGCTGGATGCCAACTGACACTGTAGCTCAGTTGGCAGAGCGACGGGGGCGTATACCCGAAGGTCGCGGGTTCGAACCCCGCCAGTGTCGAAATTTTTCTTTCCTTTAATAACATCTTTTATTTATGAGTAACTAGCGACCCGCCCCGGCTTCGCACGGGTGCAATGCAAAATATACCTACTACAGAATGTCCTTATACACAACGTTCACAGCTTTTTTGTCATTAGCCAATACAAACATGTTTTGCTTAGACGTTACTCTTGACAGCGCGACATATAAAATATTTACTTAGGGTCAATTCACACGTACCACAACCACACCACAGCCACAACCACACCACAACGACGCCATGTGGTCGGGCGTATATTTTGTATTGAAAATGAATATTACAATTTACACGTACCACATTTTGCCGTTGTTATCGACCACTTGTGTAATACGACCACATCGCAACCACATCGCGACGGCAACGCCGCCACGCGGCAGCGGCACCGCGGCCACATCGCGAATACGCTGATTTCGTCGTCTTCTTCTTATTAATAAAAGCCATAATAAGGATAGCAACAACAATCTTTCCTCCATGACTACGTTCAGTCAAGCCGTGTTACCTCTACTAAAGCTGGAGTATAACTGCACATGACCACGTGGATACCACATCGCAACGACAGCGACAACGCAACCACATCGACATTTTGTCGGTACCACAACGCAACTGCAAAAAGCCGCTGCGACACTATTCACGCGTAACCACAGCTTGACCACATTTTGTCGCTGCGACGTGGTGTGGTTGTGGTACGTGTGAATTGACCCTTTCTATTCGTTCGACTAAAAACAAAAGATTATCAACAACAAAATATACCTATTCTATTCAGTTCTTCTATGAACTTAACTATAATTTTCAATAATTGAATATGCTCGCCCTAATACTAAATTGTCTTAACTCTAAATTCAAATCAAAGTCTCAATGGAAGAAATACCAAGAAATATGGTTTTAAGCTAATCCTATCTAACCTAATGTACTTACAATACTACTAATATAATAATAAAAATTAAAAGATAATCGACAACAAAAGATACTTATTCTATTCAGTTTAATTAATTCTTGATATTTTCCTCGCTAGAGAGCTCCGATAAACGCGTGCAATCGCTGCAAATCATAAAGTGCTTTAAGGCGAAGCGCTTTTTTTTTTTTTTTGTTTCCCGGAGGGTAAATCCTCATAGGATCCCTCTCTCGAGCGACGGGGGTATGTCGGACTCTTACCGACTAAAACCCCTCCGGCTCGGTGCTGCTGGCCCTGCGGCCTATGCGGCGTCACCTTAATGTGTTGTGCCGGGCGGCTGAAGGCCGCCCTGGCGCGGCGGCAAAGGAGTGTACCTAAGCTAAGTCGGAGGGTAAGGCGAAGCGCCGCCATCGACGCGCTATTTATAGGCACGCGCCGCGCCGCCCGGCGCAAACAACAACGACCCTGCATTTTAAATTTGTAATATCTTCGGTAATATTCACTTAAATTACATGCTGTAAAAAGCATATTGATCTATAATAAATGCACAATTTATTTAAGGTACTTAATTGGATAAGGATTAATGCTGTATTGTTTAAAATCACTTCGTAAATAACCATTTTTTAGTAAAGAATAAAAATGGTTATGCTGGGTTATCCCTAAGAGATAGACATATACCATCGCGGACTTTTTTGTTGAACTTTTTAAGGTAAACAATACTGTAGTACATTATTTTGGTCTAACTCGTAGGGTTCAGCCAGCGTTTGCAATATAAGCGCAAAAAAACGTGCTTATTTACGACATCACATTAGAAACCTTTAAATTTATCAGTGTTTCTCTACTATATTATGCATTTATTATACATACAAACCTTCCTTAAGAATCACTCTATCTATTAAAAAAAACCGCATCAAAATCCGTTGCGTAGTTTTAAAGATCTAAGCATACATACGGACATACAGCGAAAGCGACTTTGTTTTATACTATGTATTGATAATCCCCACATGAGGAATTCATGTCAAAAAACATTAAATTATGTGATAGTTAGGCGTTTCCAACATTTGCATTCTATCTGAAAAGGTAGACAAGTGGCCGTCCAAATTAGTTAAAATTCGGAGGTAGGAAACGCAAACACTACTTGAACGTGTAAAAAAAGAAACAAAGGATAGAGAAATTTCGCGCTGGATGCCAACTGACACTGTAGCTCAGTTGGCAGAGCGACGGGGGCGTATGCCCGAAGGTCGCGGGTTCGAACCCCGCCAGTGTCGAAATTTTTCTTTCCTTTAATAACATCTTTTATTTATGAGTAATAATCCCCACATGAGGAATTCATGTCAAAAAACATTAAATTAAGCAAATTACTTATTTACTTACTTACACTCACGCCCAATATTCCCATTATATCCCATTGGGGTAGGCAGAGACTATCGATCGCCACTTAGTACGATCCTGGCACACCTCTCTGGCTTCGTTTACATCCATCAATCTTTTCATACATGCTCTTTTATTCTTCTCACTTCGGACCCCCGCCTTTACAAGAACGTGAATCACAGTAAGTTTTAAATTTTATTATATCTCTAACTATCCCATTGCTGTCATAAAGTCGTGAAACCGATTTGATTTGCTTAGAAACATATTGCGTATTTGTAAACAAATATGCGTCTTAATGATAACTAGAAGATAACCTTTAACCCTCGATGGCCCTGTTTATAATTACTTGGCTTTATAATATTTCTTTGTTATTTATAAATTTCATCGGTTTAAAATAGAATAGAATAGACATACATACATACATACATATACTCACGGCTATAAATCCCAAGAAAGGGGTTACCAGAGTTAAGGAATTAGAAATTCCTCAGCCACTTTTGGAAAGTTGCGTGGGGAAAAGATGGTAAAGTAACGGTTGTTGGTGATTGATCTCCAACCGCATCGCCCAAAAATCACTTAATAAGCCCCTATACCCTAAGTCGCCTCTTACGTACACCCACCGGAAGAAATGAGGTAGTGCTATTCTAAGCCGGCACTACACAGCATAGAATAAACACTCTTAAATCGTGTTGGAATGTGCTCATAAGGCAGGTGTCCGAAGTATGAAGAATAAAAGAAGATTGATGAGAACGAAGCTAGAGAGTTTTGCCAGGATCGTACAAAGTGGCGATCGATAGTCTCTGCCTACGCCAACAGAAATTAACGGGGTGAGTATATTGTATGTTGTAATAATCCAGTTTTACAAAGCAGTACAATTTACAATTTCTTCTAGGTTTAGTTTTCAAAATTATCAAGGATAAAAAAGTTTGTCACCGAACTTCTCCGAAACGGCTGAACCGATTTAAATGAAATTTTGCATACACATTCAGTAGGTCTGAGAATAGGTTTATAACTATTTTAATAATTCTGAGTGATAAGGGTTGTTCACCTTTACCATTTCATTTTATTTTATCGAATAGGAATTCCCTAGAAATAATTTATATGCCAAAACAATGTTTGCCGATTCAGCTAGTACTGCTATAAAAACAAATCCTTTATAGGTTCGGCTTAAATTAACGTTTCTCTGAGGGATGTTATCTTGATATACAAAGCGGAAACTGCACGTAGAACTTAATGAATATTTTAAGGCAATGTGTTAGGTTAGAGAGCACTCTAAACTCAACGTTTGCGCCGTACAAACATACATATACTCACGATCATAAATCCTAAATCGGGGTAGCCAGAGCTTCAGAGCTTCTACTTCTAAATACTCCTCAGTCATATTTAGAAGTTTATAGGGGACAAGATGGTAGAAATAAAGTATCGTTGGTGATCGCTCTCCAACCACCACCGAAAAAAGCTCCTTAGTCCTACTCGTGGGTAGAAAGGGGTAGTGACATTCTAAGCCGGCACTACAGGGCAAGGTGAGTAAATGTTTGTATGTATTAAAACACATTCAGAAATATTACGAAAACTGTTTTTTGACCTAGATTTAATAAAAATGAGAAAGTGACTTACAATATTCAACTCCCAGTAACGCATCCCGAAAGTATTTTCTAGAGAGGTCTTCACTTAATGGTTCGTCAGTAGGCACATCTATGACAGGTCCTCCTTCTAGCAGCTGGAATACCAAGTAAAGTTGGTCTTCCGCCGGGTCATCTAATACCTGAAGATAAAATAAGAAATGTATGTATTTAGTCGCTGTAGTGAAGATGGGAGTGTAAAGTTTGAAGAATAAAAGAGTATGTATGAGAAGATTATATTAAATAGGTACCAGTAAGTTGACTGCCTCCGTGGTCTCGCGGTTAAGCGCTTGGTTTCAAGTACGGAGGTCTCGGGTTCGATCCCTGGGGGTGGTAACCTTACAAATTTAATTTGTAAGATTTAACCTAGTATGGAAGGATATTGCAGGCTTGAATCACCTGATTATCCGAAAATTAAGATGATTTCGTGCTTCGGAGAGCACGTCAAGCCGTCGCGGTCTCAGCTACTATTACGGTAGTAGTCGTTAGTCTTCCAACCCGCAATTGGCCAGCGTGGTGGACTAAGGCCGAATCGCCCTGTATAGGGTAGGCTCGAGCCCCTTGGTGGGGACATATATGGGCTGTGAGGTGAGGAGGAAGTAAACTGAGAGAGATTTACTAATAAATAAATAAAGGAAAGAAAAATTTCGACACATTCCCGCCTGTGTCGAAATTTTTCTTTCCTTTATTTATTCTTTATTTATTAGTAATAATCCCCACATGAGGTTTTCATGAACAAAAAGATTTAAATAATGAGAGAGATTTTTTAAGATCGTACAAAGTTGCGATCAATAGTCTCTGACTACTCCAATAGGAGTGTATGGCTTGAGTGTAAAGAAGTATAGTTGCCACGTAATGTCGGCTAAGAATAGCCAATATCCAATCCCTTCCATTGGATTCAGCACAAGGTAACTAAAGCAGAAAGTAAAATAATATATGCGGCACAAAATAAAATACATACATAAATACATTTACTCACGACTATAAATCCCTAGATGGGGTAGCCAGAGCTAAGGAATCAGAAATTCCTCAGCTACTTTTGGAAAGTGAAGTGGGGAGAAAATGGTAAAATAAGGGTTGTTGGTGATGGGTCTCCAACCGCATCGCCCAAAAATCCCTTTAAAGCCTCAATACCGTAAGTCGCCTCTTACGTACACCCGCCGGAAGAATTGGGGTAGTGCTATTCCAAGCCGACACTATACAGCACAGCAAAATAAAATAATAGTAATCAAAATACACATTTATTACTCAAACATAGATAGCAAATTTCCAAAATGGTTAAGGCTTAGTATAGTGGCAGGAAACGACAGATGCTGCACGCGGTTTTCAGCCAGCACTAGTTTGCTTTGCTTATACAATATGAAACTTTATGTAGCGTGAATGGATGTTAAAGGAAATTACATTTTAACGTATTGAATCGAAGTAAGGGTATTTACGTAAAATTGCTGTGTAGTTGTACCCACTTCTTCCCGTGGGTGTACGTATGAGGCGACTAAGGGTATTGTGGATGCGGTTGGAGATTCATCGCAAACAAACTTTATTTTATTCTACCTTTTCCCTACTCAACTTCCCAAAGTGGCTGAGGAATTTCTATACCTTAGCTCTGGTTACCCCTTTTTCGATATAAAGCCGTGAGTATGTGTATGTATGTACGTACTGGATTATTTAAGAAACTGTTGGGTGATTAATTTCAAAATCACAAATGATCCTTTATTGGACCGTCTTAGCTCCGGAAAGTAGTTGAGTGATTTTTTATGAGGAAAAGAGTTTCGGAATTCCTCACCGGGTGGCTAGCGAAATGGTTACCCTATTCGGAAATTAAACCCTGCGTAAAACTCTTGTTGACTAGTTAATCCCTTATTATGCTCTTCTCATTTATTTCTAGCAAGTAAAAAATATTAACCTTAAAAATGATGTATATTTTATATTATATTATATATAATCAATATTAAATATTTTAATATTGATGAATGTAATTGAAGCTCATTTACATTCATCAGTTTGCTGGGTAGTGCCGGGTTAGAATAGCACTACCCCATTTCTTCCGGTGGGAGTTCGTAAGAGGCGACTAACGGCATTGGGGCTTTTAAAGGATTTTTGGGCGATGCGGTTGGAGACCCATCACCAACAACCTTTATTTCACCATCTATTCCCCACGCAACTTTCCAAAAGTGGCTGAGGAATTTTTAATTCTCCAGCTCTGACTACTATTTCAAGGGATCTATAGCCGTGAGTATATGTATATGTATGTATGTAAATGAAGCTAGATAGTTTTGTCAGGATTGTAAGAATTGGCTATCGATAGTCTCTGCTTATCCAAATGGAAACGAAGGGCGTGAGTATATATTATATTTCTATTGGTGAAGATTTGTAAATAGCTTTGTGTCTTCTTACTTAGATTTATATTGATTATATTAGCCTGTTAATCTTCCGAAGAAAATCAAATAAAATAAAAAATATCTGTATAATAAATATGTAATTACCTCAACTAACTTCACCACATTAGGATGATCCAACTTCTTGAGCACAGCAATTTCTCTGTAGACCCTCTGAAGAGGGTCCGGGGGAGGGGCGGGAGGGCCAGGACCGGTCCTCCGAGGAGGGGTCCTTCCGAATAGGCCTGCTCTTCTCATCAGCTTGCGTTTTGATAATATCTTCATTGCCTGGGGTAATATGGGTGGAAATTAGGTTTTCATAATTATGAAAATTCGAGTAATAATGGTATAGGGTTATAAGCCAAGTTTTTATCATATTTATTCGCAAATTTTCCGATAAAGTGACCACGCCGTATAACCCTGAAAGATGCCTATTGTACTAATACTTCTGAACATCACGCAACAACATGTCCCCTGATGTTCAGAGTACCCATGTTTGCTTGGACGGTGTACTCACGTGATAGTGAGATAGGGGCAGCTTTATCGTCGTATTTTATAAATACACTGTTACAAATTATATATAACTAAGCCATGTGTACTCATGCTGTTTTTTAGTCACTTTGCTGTGTAGTGTCGGCATAGAATAGCACTACCCCATCTCTTCCCGTGGGTGTCGTAGAAGTCGACTAAGGGAAAAGGGCTTTTTCATCTTCGCCCCTACACCAATCCAAGGTATGCCGTGCCGAGGGATGCGTGGCCAGGGGTGAGCCTGGTCGTTAGCGTGCCGCCGTCCCGGAGCCTGGTGAACTCCGGGTACTAAATAACCTTACCTAGTCAAGCGGGGCTCTGGCTAGGCGGACAGTATATTTACCTTGCTTTTCGTGGGAACCGAATGTGTTTACAAAGAATTAAACGCGGTGGCGGCGATGTGGCTCGCCACTCATCACGCCGTGGTTCCTCACGGGGCGAAAAGTGGGCTAAAGAGACCCGCTTTAGTACGATGAATGTGTGTGGAGGGATGCATGAAAAATTAGATGAAGTATGTTTGATTATGGAAGAAAGAAAACTAGATTTTCTGTGTGTAAATGAAACGAAGCGCAAGGGAAAAGAGGTTTCACAACTTGGCCCATTTACAGCTATCTGGTCGGGAGTTGCCGAGAGCGATAGAGCTTGCCAAGGCGTGGGACTTCTGATATCTGAAAGGATGGCTAAGTGCATGAAAGATTATGCGTGTGTGAGTCCAAGGCTCCTATGGATAAAGGTGAAGGTTGGGCTTGTCCGGATGCGCATAATTTGCGTGTATGCTCCGGACATGTCCAGATCACTATCCGAGAGGGAGGAGTTTTGGAATCTGTTAGACGATGTTGCGAATGGGTGTGATGAAAATGAGAAAATTGTTATGTTAGGAGATTTTAATGGTTGGGTTGGTGTGTCACGCAACGGTTGGGGAAAGTTTGGTGATAAAAGAGTGAACGAGAATGGTGAGAAAGTGATTGATGTATGTTTGGAGAGGAATCTATGTGTTACGAACACGTTGTTTGAACACAAAGATATCCATACGTAGTCTAGACAGAGAGGAAGCGAGAGAAGTATGATAGATTTTGTGATAGTGGATGAAAGGCTAAGAGCAAAGGTTGTTGACACCAGAGTCCATAGGGGCATTAACGTTGGCACAGATCACTTTCTCGTTATATCACGATTTAGGGGTCTGTGCACGCGTTGGCGTCACAGGCCTAAAGTGTCAACAACGGATTTTGCGAGAGTAAAAGTGGAGAAATTGGAAGAGGATGAAAATATTAGAGATGAATATATGAAGAAATTGGACGACAGGCTAAGTTGCATGGAGATGAAGGATGAATTGGAAATAGAAGAAGTATGGGATGTGCTCAAATCGTCAATGGTTGAATGTGCGACGGAAGTATGTGGATTGAGTAAAAGAACAA
The DNA here is from genome assembly GCA_963576735.1 of Bedellia somnulentella. NCBI lineage: Eukaryota > Metazoa > Arthropoda > Insecta > Lepidoptera > Bedelliidae > Bedellia > Bedellia somnulentella. The sequence continues at coordinate 12,891,888 of OY755190.1, forward strand.
ATAGACCACCAACAAGTTGGTGGGATAAAGATGTGAAAGAGGCAGTTGGAGATAAGAAGAAAGCTTGGTTAGATTTACTAGCGATTAAAGCTAGTAAACGAATGGATGCGAGAGTAACAGATGATGTAGTGAAGAATAGTGAAGATGAATATAAGAGAGTTAAGAATGAGGTTAAGAAGAAAATAGAAAAGAAAAAGCGTGATCTGATAAAATGGTGTGAGAGGAAACTCTCTGATAATTTCCGGAATAACCAAAAGTTGTTCTGGAAATATATCCGGAAAGAAAAGGGAGTTTCCCAAAACACGAGAGTGAATGTTGTGATAGATGAACAGGGTGAATTGGCGACGGATGAAAGTAGCATAAGACGAGTATGGAAGAACTATTTTGAGGGACTCTTTGAAAAAGAGGATTCATCCATTTCTTCGCCAATCAGCAGTAATGTTGATTAGAACGACGTTATGGGTGACTTTAGTGACAGTGAGATCAGTATGGAAGAAATAATGAAAGCAATGAAAAGTATGAAACTAGGGAAAGCGGCAGGGTATGATAGGATAAACACTGAAATGCTGAGGGCTGGTAAAGGGGTGGTGGCTTCCTGGTTGTACTTCCTTTTCTAAAAATGCTGGTTGAGTGGCAAAGTGCCACAAGACTGGTGCAAAGCGGTAATTGTGCCTTTATATAAAGGAAAGGGGTCACACCAGGAGGCTAGAAACTACCGTGGAATTAGCCTACTCAGCATTGTCGGTAAATTGTATGCAAAGGTTTTGATTGAAAGAGTGATGAATGAAACGGATGATAAAATTTGGGATGTGCAAGCAGGATTTAGAAAGGGAATGGGATGTATGGACCAAATCTTCTCTTTAAGGAGCATCACCGAAAAGTTCTTAGCTAAGAACCGAAAGGTGTATTGCTCCTTCATTGATTTAAAGAAGGCGTATGATAGGGTGGTAAGAAAGTGTTTATGGGAGGTGTTATCCAAGTTCGGTTTGGGGAGTCGACTTATACGTGCACTGGTATCACTCTATGAGGATTCCAGTGCATGTGTGAGAGTAAACGGGGAAAATACTGGCTGGTTCGGGATCTCTCGGGGTGTCCGACAGGGTTGTGTAGCTTCCCCGTGGCTCTTCAATTTGTTCATGGATGACTGTTTAACAGAGTTGCGTGAAAGTGATTATGGATTGAGAATGGGTGGATTCATCATTAAATGCCTCTTATATGCCGACGATCAAGTGCTACTTGCATCATCGGTGGAAGAGCTGCAAGAGATGATGAATATTGCATGTGTGTCTTTTGAAAAAAAGGGAATGAAGGTGAATGTGGATAAAACAAAAACTATGGTTTTTGAGAGAGAGGTGAATATGACCGAATGCGTGATTGAGATTAATGGTAAGAAAGTGGAACAGGTGAAAGAGTTTGTATATTTGGGAAGTTTGTTTACTAGGGATGGAAAGTTAATTAATTAAAAAAAAAATAAAAAATATTTATTTGCCTTTAGTTAATACATTTGAAATATATATAAATTATATATAACACAATTTATATTTGGAATTTGGCGACTTTTTACAATCATTTTTGTCGTGTCTCCCAAACTAGATTTAACTGTACTATGGGAGATAGTTTTGAGTAGAGTAAGTCTTTACAGATATTAATGAATACATATTGAAGGCATTAAAACCAACCTAACTATTTACAGTTGAAAAAGTATGTGTGTGGTGTTTGTGTGTGTGTGTGCGTGTGTGCGTGTGTGTGTGTGTGTGTGTGTGAAGTGTGATGAAGATATCGAGAGAAGAGTGAAAAAGGGTAATGTCTAGTCAGTCGGTGTCTGAAAAGGCCCGAATGGCTGTGCATGATGCTGTCCTCGTTCCTACGCTTATGTATGGCAGTGAATGTTGGGTGTGGCAGAAGAAGCATGAAAGTAGAGTGAATGCAGTAGAAATGAGATCCCTCAGAAAAGTGTGTAATGTAAGGTTATGTGATCGTGTGAGGAATGATGTGATTCGTGAAAGGTGTGGTGTAAAAGATGATATTGTAAGAAAGATAGAAAAAGGAATGTTGAGATGGTTTGGGCACATAGAGAGGATGGATGACAGTAAATTGGTGAAAGAGATATATAGAGCCAATGTGGAAGGTAATGTTAGTAGAGGACGACCTCGGAGGACACATTTGGATCAAATAGAAAATGTGCTCAAAAAGGCAGGTGTCCGCAGTATGAAGAATAAAAGAGCATGTATGAAAAGATTGATGGATGTAAACGAAGCCAGAGAGGTTTGCCAGGATCGTACAAAGTGGCGATCGATAGTCTCTGCCTACCCCAATGGGAACTAACGGCGTGAGAATATGTATGTATGTATGTATGTTTTAAAACGTGTAGTGTCGGCTTAGAATAACACTACCCCATTTCTACCCGCGGGTGATCGTAAGAGGCGACTAAGGGTACAGGGGCTTATTAAGTGATTTTTGGGCGATGTGGTTGGAGTCCCGTCACCAAAAACATTTATTATCACCATCTTTTCCCCAATCAACTTCCAAAAGTGGCTGAGGAATTTTTCATTCCAAAGCTCTCTACCCCGTTAAGGGATTTATAGCCGTGAGTATATATGTATGTATGTATGTTTTAAAAATCATGACTCATTAACACTTATAATTTAGGAAAGAAACATTGGTGTAGGCCCGATACGGGATTAAAACTCACGCCTATCTGCATCTTAGGAGGTTGTTCTTCCCACTGACCTATTACGTTTGATAAGTAAATTAGCGTTCCAAAAAACTAACGGATTCATAAGGACGAATCAAATCACTGGAATTTTCTTCTGATGTGTCTAACTTATATCATAAAACATCTGAACTTTCACATTTATATTATTAGTAGGAGAACATAAAAACAAAACCAGTCATGTACTAACTTACAAAGCCTTACAATTAGCTCACATATTCGCGAAGGCTTTACGGGTAAAAGGATTCGAGTAAATTGAAGTGCGTGTTAAGGCAGGACTAAGATAATATGAACGAGCGAATGTTAATTAAAAGTAAATAACTTACATAATGAGTTTCGTCTTCTTCGTTATAAGCTAACTTTACAATGCCGTAGGAACCCTGAAAATAAAGAAACAGTATTAAAACACTCACTGAAACGTTCACGCCGTATATTCCCGAAAGGGTTGGCACAGGTACTAATACTTCTGTAAACACGTGTGTCACCTGCTGTACAATGTACCCACGTTTTGCTTTGACTGTGAACTCACGTGATAGGGGGCACGCTTATCGCCGTTTTGTAAGAATTCACTGTCACGTGACTGAGTACAACTCAGACATGTGGGTTTCCTCACGATGTTTTACCTCACCGTTAACAACCATTATAAATTAACCATTCGTATGACTTTTAGAAAAGACAAATTACAGTAGGCCTGACACGGAATTGAAAACACGATTTTTATCATTAAGTACACGTTAATAATGTTACGACATCTGTTCGCAAGTAGGAGATAGGATTTACCACTACTAGATAACAGATGGCGTTACTAGTATTCTAATAAGTAAAGGAATTACTAGATGTTTCTCGAATATCGACTTTTCGAGAATGTGGTACTAGAACTTTCTGTAATATTCGCGTATTTGAGATTTGGCATATATAAAGAGCGACGCGTGCTACGGAGTTATTGGAGTGCGAAGAACTAAAGCGAGAACAAGCGAAATACCAGAGCGAAGAAATTAAATACGACAGTGCAGTGATATACGGATTACGGAAATAAGCTTAACGGTGTGGACAGTGTTACTATAACGGAGTAAATTAGTGTTGTTAATTAGTGCGAGTATCGATAGTTAATTATCGATAGTGTTTGTTGTGTTGTGTAAAGTGCGTTATTGGTCAATAAATATAATTGCACCTTATTGCACGAAAGTGTGACTGGTATTTATCAAATTAAGAACCCGGTACGTAACAATTGGTGACAGAAGTGGATTTGAAGATGCCAGTTATGCCGAAGGAAGACGGAAGAGAGGGTGTGAAGACACGCGCTCAGAAAGCCGCAGAGGGTGAACAGCTGTCGGAAATGAGGTCATCGGTCACGAACCCTCGGAGTGACATTCCAGAGGAGACGTCCGCGGTGACTAACGCGCCGTCTACATCAACGGCGCCGGCGGCCGCAACTAATACTGACTTGACGATGATAGTTGAAATGTTTCAAAGCATGCGTGAAGCACAACAAAGCATACAGGATGTTGTGAAAAACATACATTCGGAGGTACAGGATGTTAAAAAAAACATACATTCGGAGGTACAGGGTGTTGTGAAACAAGAAGTTCGTGAGTTGCGCGAGGAACAGCAAACTAAGTTCTCACAAGTTCTCACTGCGGTCAATGAAGTCAGTGGTCGGGTGGTTACTGTGGAAAAAGACGTAGAGCAGATGAAGGAGCAGGTAACCACTATTGAGAAAGATATCGATGACATGAAGACCGACTTCCGCGGAATGGAGAAAAGGGTTCTGCAGCTTGAATCACGACCGGTCAAGGTTGTCTCCGGTGAGAATGTAGTAGCTGTCCATGGTCCTCGTGTGAAGGTTCCTCCCTACGACGGAACAACATCCTGGTCGGCGTATAGACATCAGTTCCAGACTGTTGCGGCTGCCAATGGTTGGACTGATGAACAGTGTTTGACTGCACTGACGGTGGCGCTCCGAGGTCAAGCACTGTCAGTAATAGAGGCGCTGCCGACTCCGAGTGGTGGTTTCAAGGACCTGCTGGATGCGTTGGAGTCTCGCTATGGAGAGCGACACCTGGAGCACGTGTTCCGCGCTCAGCTGCGTGATAGGGTCCAGCGTTCCGGAGAGGGACTTCAGCAGTGGGCCCTTGAAATCGAGAAGCTCGTCCGCAAGGCCTATCCCAGTGTAGATCCGAAGACGGTGGAAATGAACCTGGTGCAAGCATTCGTCGACGGCATCAGAGATATCGAAGTGAGAACAGCGGTGAGACTTCAACACCACACGTCTCTCAAGGATGCCTTGGCGAACGCTCTAGAAGTTGAAGCTTGCCGTCAGGATACGCGCCAAACTCATCGACTTCGTGAGATTGCGGAAGCAAATGAGGACGTCAAGGTCATTAAAGCACCCGTCGGAAGGAGTACTGGACCGATTTGTTATGGCTGCGGGAAAAGGGGCCATTTGAGATTAAGTTGCCCGCTGAGGAAGGAAGAAAAGAGGCAGGCAGAGGCTCCTGTCGCAAAACGAGCATTAGCCAGGACCGGGGGGCAGGTGCTGGCTAGAGAGGAGAAAGCCCCGACAATGACCATCTCACAAGCCTGTAACGGGAACAGTTTGGTGATATTGGGCTGTGTCAATGATCAAGACTGTAAGATGACCCTTGATACTGGAGCGTCTAGAACGGTGATCAATCCGGCACTGGTGAAAGCAGCGAATATCAAGTATAGCAGAGATACTAAGTGTCGGCTACTCTCCGCCTCTGGCCAGCGAATACCTGTCCTTGGTGAACTCTCAGTCAGGATGATGGTTGGCGAGACGTCGTATACTCATCAAGTCATTGTGGCTGAGATAATGGATGAATGCATACTAGGACTGGACTTTATGAAGAAATATAACTGCCGGATTGACATAACGAGAGGAATTTTCAAGTGTGGCCAGGAAGAAATCTTTATACTGGGTGGTCCCGTCGGTGAAGTGACATGCTTGAAAACCATCAATATTCCTGCGCGTTCTCAGAAGTTGGTTCCGGTGATGTTACCTGTAGACAGCGAGAAGAAGAGGCATCGTTGTGTGTTGATTGAAGAGACAGGGAAGAACGGGCCAAGGAAATTTCTGACAGCAAGAACTTTGGTTACAAGCAACAAGACGGCAATAGTGAAGGTAGTCAACCTTGACCAAGAAGATGTACAGCTTAAGCGGGGTGAAGTAGTTGGTCAGCTGTTCACGAAAGCACGAAGGAAACACCTGCTTTCGTCAATTTCGGAAGAGAGCTACGATTGCCTGTAGATTTGTTGACAGGAGGGTCACCAGATGAGCCGCAGAGTGTAACTGAATATGTAAGCGATTTGAGGGAAAGAATGCAAGATGTACATTCCCTAGTGCGTGAAAATGGTTTACATGCTAGTGAAAAGATGAAAACCAGATATGACCGTAAAGCTAACACGCCGCGTTTCGAAGAGGGTATGCTCGTCTGGTTACACAATCCAACTCGCCAGAAAGGGAAGTCCCCTAAGTTACAAAATAGGTGGGAAGGACCGTACAAGGTGGTCACTAGAATAAACGATGTAACGTACAGAATTCAACGCCAACCTAGAGGGGCTTGGAAAATAGTTCACATCGATCGACTTGCGAAGTACCATGGAAGCAATAATACTCGGGACGAGTATTAATGTAAGGAGGGGGTAATGTTACGACATCTGTTCGCAAGTAGGAGATAGGATTTACCACTACTAGATAACAGATGGCGTTACTAGTATTCTAATAAGTAAAGGAATTACTAGATGTTTCTCGAATATCGACTTTTCGAGAATGTGGTACTAGAACTTTCTGTAATATTCGCGTATTTGAGATTTGGCATATATAAAGAGCGACGCGTGCTACGGAGTTATTGGAGTGCGAAGAACTAAAGCGAGAACAAGCGAAATACCAGAGCGAAGAAATTAAATACGACAGTGCAGTGATATACGGATTACGGAAATAAGCTTAACGGTGTGGACAGTGTTACTATAACGGAGTAAATTAGTGTTGTTAATTAGTGCGAGTATCGATAGTTAATTATCGATAGTGTTTGTTGTGTTGTGTAAAGTGCGTTATTGGTCAATAAATATAATTGCACCTTATTGCACGAAAGTGTGACTGGTATTTATCAAATTAAGAACCCGGTACGTAACAATAATAAAGGCATGTATTTAAAGCGGCGTCAAATTGATGCCATTTCGGGTCGTAAAAAAACTGAAAATGGATAGTAAATAATCTACTTTGGCGACTAATTAGAGGTAGCATCTTAACTAGAAAGCGGCGGCTTTTTAATGAGTTTTGAGGTTTTATTTAAATTTTATCTGGCTGTGATTTTCTTTTGTGGCAATTGAATTTCTTTTAAGGCGACAAATTATTGGCGGATAAAAAAGTTAAAATAGGCTTTCATAAATTCTAAAATGGGGTTGTCTATAAACATGACCATGGTCTGAAATAAATACAAACAAGATCTTAAAAGAATACTTTTGGCTACATTTGTAGGGATCTAAATTAACCAAATTGTGACATGCTATAAAACTATTCTTGGTCTATTTTATTAACATTCCCTCTTTTAAATGAATCTACACCGACACAACTTAACCTTACCTAACAGCGGGTCGACGTCACCCCGCTTCGCGGGGTGCCTATTTCCGCTGTAAGGGACACAAGCTAAGCCTAACCTAACTTAGCACAAATACAATTGTGGTGATTAATTGTTTTTTAATACGGGGGGCTTCGCCCCCCCCCTTCCTCCCTCTGTTTTCCTTCCCTAACTTAATTGTAAAAGTAAAAAAAAGTAAAAGTAAAAGACATTTATTTGGCAAATTAACACACATACACACAAACGTAAACAGAATGACACATAATAGAAAACACATTGAAAACACAAAGATAAAAAAAATATATAGGAAAAACATTAATTAACATTGCCAAAAGGGTGTCGTCTCAGCATGTGTGCCTGGAACGGGACACAGACCGTTCCGAGACACGCTGGTTTTCAGCCGACACCGCCTAATTAAAACAAAACAAAAATATAATTTATTATTAAAAAACAATTAATCACCACAATTGTATTTGTGCTAGGTTAGGTTAGGGTTAGCTTGTGTCCCTTAGAGCGGAAATAGGCACCCCGCGAAGCGGGGTGACGTCAACCCGCTGTTAGGTAAGGTTAAGTTGTGTAGGTGTAGATTCATTTCAAAAGAGGGAATGTTAATAAAATAGACCAAGAATAGTTTTATAGCATGTCACAATTTGGTTAATTTAGATCCCTATATATGTAGCCAAAAGTATTTTTTAAAGATATTATTGTATTGACGAGTAGAATTGCATCTGCCCATTAGGCTGGGTGAAGCAACTTTTAACCTTATCCAAATTATTTTATTTTTGTTAATTTTTACTTCAATACACATAATATGTAATTTACTTAATATTATAGTCCCAAAAATAAAAAAGCGAGCGAGCGCCGCCTTTTCAAGAATTTACGAATCTGCAAACAATATTCTAATATCCAAATACATTATTATAATACCCAGTTTCAGTTTTAAAGGTACCTAAAAATCGCTGCTAGATGTGTAATTTTATAATGAAATCCAAAAGTTGCCAGTGACGAATGTATGATATCCGCTCGGAAAAATTAGTCGCCACATTAGGTTTTATAATACCATCATAGGTTTTACACTGATCCCGCTTGATATATTTGATACCTTACAGTAGCAGCCGTATTTTTAGTTTTTTGATCCCAGCATTTTGTTGCTTGTATACTGTATAGTTTAATAGTTGCTAAGATATTTAATCACTGCAAAGTTAGTTTTTTTGTGACTTAATAGTAAGTTGCCTAAAAAGGATTTCAGTTGCCGTGTTAAATATTTACCATAAATAAAACATAAACATAACATAACATAAACGTTCACGCCGTTTATTCCCGAAGGGGTTGTAAGGTTTTCTAAGACACATCACAGCTAGTATGTATAACATATATGTATTTAAATAAATAAATACATACATACATATTGTACGTATAATTATATGTTCTTCATTTTTGTGAACAAATCGGCATAATTTCTTTCTTTTACTCACGACTAAAAACCTAAAAATGTTGATGATGAAGATGTTGCCAGAGGTTCGAATTCAACATTTCCACATAAAGTACTGAAAGTTGATCGGGAGTCGAGTAAAATAAAAGTTGTACCAAAGTGGTTGGTAACCATACTTCCATACCCATACTAGCATTAATCCCATAGCAGGTAGCCAAGCCTTCAGAATTAAAAAAATCTCAGCGTCTTTAAATAGTTGTGTTAAAGAAAAAAATATAAAATTATAAGTTAATTTCTAAGTTTAATGCCGTGTAGTGTCGGCTTAGAATAACACTACCCCATTTCTAACTACGGGCGACTAAGGGAATAGGGGCTTTTTAATTGATTTTTGGGCGATGTGGTTGGAGACCCGTCACCAAAATATTTATTATTACCATCTTTTCCCCAATCAACTCCAAAAGTGGCTGAGGAATTTCTCATTCCAATGCTCTGGCTACCCCGTTAAGGGATTTATAGCCGTGAGTATATGTTATGTATGTTATGTTTATGTTCTAAGTTTAAAAAAAGTTTAGTACCCTTGGTTGCCACCTGGGATACCCTCTGAACGAGAGGGGATAGTGCTTTTCTAAGACACATCACAGCTAGTATGAACATATGTGTATTTAAATTAATCGCCTAAAGGGTTTGTAAGATTATCCCTTACTTATCTCTACTTACATGAGGTGGAACTATTCTACCCTTGTCATGGAACATGTTAGCCCGAATATTCACCGTCTTATCGTGTTAACGTAACAGACATGCTTGATAATTAGTATGACTGACGTTTAGTTTAGTATGTGTCTGCAGAATGAGGAAAGAAAGTGTATAAATAAAATATTTAAGTATATGTAAATATAACATATAAACATACATATACTCACAGCTATAAATCCCTAAACGGGGTAGCCAGAGCTTTGGAATGAGAAATTCCTCAGCCACTTTTGGAAGTTGAGTGGGAAAAAGATAGTAATACTATATGTTTTTGGTGACGGCCCTCCAACCACATCGCCCAAAAATCACTTAAGAAGCCCCTATACCCTTAGTCGTCTCTTACGATCACCCACGGGTAGAAATGGGGTAGTGTTATTCTAAGCCGACACTACACGGCAATATAATAATAATCACGGGAATAAATGGATTTAAGCTATTTTAAGTTAATTTCTGCTAACGAAATACTTTGAAATTATAATGATTACCTAGGATTAATTGAAATAAGGTAGATCTAATATCGAAGTAATACCAACCATCCTTTATTTTCTATTTTTTTTACAATGAACTTCCAAATATGACTGTTTTTTTTTCAATTATTAAGTTCTTCTTACCTCTTTTTCAGATTTATAGCTGTGACTGTGATTATAGGTAGGTAGGAGAAGATTGATTAGGTACTGTGAGGTAAATGGGTCAGATATGTCAGGATCATACAAATGGACGAACTATAATCGCTGCTAACCCCAATAGGAATGAATGGCGCGAGTATAATTATTTTGGTTTTACTGGCTCTCGAGAAAGGGAAAGATTCCTGATAAATAAAGGAGAGAAAAAATTCGACACAGGCGGGATTCGAACCCGCGACCTCGGGTATACGCCCCCGTCGCTCTTGCCAATTGAGCTACCGTGTCAATCTGCTGTGTCAAGGCTGCCAGCGCGAAATTCTTCTATCCTTTATTTCTTTTCGTCAAAATATTACACAAAAGTTGACTATACGGGACTCTTTAAAAGAATAGAATCACTAAATTTTGAACAAATATTTCTCTCCGATGACCCTAACACAGCTACCACCCTTTTAGTGGACCCAATTAGATCCCTAATAGCCAATCATTCCAAAAAAAAATAAAAAAATAGAAAAAAAAATATTCTAAGTCGCATATTACGACCAATAAAACCTTGGATCACCCCAGGTCTTCTTAAGTGTATCCGTAATAGAGACAATATGCACAAAAAGTTGAAAAAGGAGCCGATGAACACTATCCTTTCCATTACTTTTAAAAGGTACCGAAACTTCTGCAACAATTTGTTAAAAAAGGTAAAGGCATCCTTTGAAAGGACAGAGTTGTCCGTTGCAAAATCGAATAACAAAAAACTGTGGGAGGTGATTAAAGATGTAACAGGTTTAAAGAAGGACAAATCTGGAGCCAAAAAAATATTAAATATCGGTGCTTCAAAAGCTGAGTCAGTAGATTTTGTAAACCATTATTTTGCTAACATCGGTAAAGAATTAGCGGAAAAACTTCAAAATCAGCAGTCTGGAAACAGAACATCTAATTTGCCCCGCTCGAGTTCGTATCAACCTTCTTCTTCCTTCGTCTTGCTTCCCACTGATCAAGATGAAGTGGAACGTGTCGTAAATTCCCTACGCATTGATTGTGCAGTCGGTTGGGATGGCATATCGGCCAGCCTTATAAAAACTAAAAAGTATCTATTTATCAAACCCCTTACGCATATTTTTAATCTATGTTTCAAGACAGGTAAATTCCCAACTTATTTCAAAAAAGCAGTGGTTCATCCGGTGTTTAAATCCGGTGATCCTTCTTGTGTAAATAATTATAGGCCCATATCAGTTCTTCCAGCATTGTCCAAGTTACTCGAACGTCTCATTCTACAACAATTAAATCGTTACCTAGAGGATAAAAAACTTCTATCCCAAAACCAGTTTGGTTTTCGAAGTGGGAGATCGTGCTCTGATGCGGTTCATGAACTTACAAATCTCATAGCTCTCACACTTGACAAAAGTAAAAAGTGCCTAACAGTTTTTATGGACATAGCCAAAGCATTTGATACCACATGGTCACCTTTTCTATTAGAAAAAATGGATAAGCTAGGTATACGGGATACCAGCTTGAACTATTTGCTAATTATCTGAGCGAAAGAACCCAATCTGTAAAAATTGAAGGAATTATAAGTTCTGAAACACCCATCAACTACGGAATTCCGCAAGGCAGCTTGCTTGGCTCGACATTGTTTCTTATATATGTCAATGATTTATGTAACTTGCACTTAGATAGCTGTCGAATAATATCCTTCGCAGATGATACTGCACTTACATTTACCGGTGACACATGGAATGAAGTGTTTGAAAGGGCTGAATCAGGATTATACAGTGTCTGTTTATGGTTAAGACAAAATTTATTAGCTTTAAATGTAAAAAAACCGTATACACTACGTTTGCTATAACAAATAGATCACTTCCCTCTCCAGATTTAGTTCTAGCAATTGACTGTTCACACGCAGATAGACCAAGGCAGTGCCCATGTCCTGTTATTCAACGTGTTGAATATACGAGATATTTGGGCATAATCATTGATAGCAAACTCAACTTCCAACAGCATATTGAACAACTTTCAAACAGAGTGCGGAAGCTTATCTTCATCTTCAAAAAGTTGCGTCATATATCGGACAAGGAGCTCCTTAAAATGATTTATCTTGCCTTATGTCAATCACTTTTAACATACTGCGTTACTTCTTGGGGTGGTGCCGCCAAGTCACATATTATTGGCCTTGAGAGAGCTCAAAGAGCTTTACTGAAGGTAAGCTCTTTCAAACCTCGTCTCTACTCAACTAGAGCCTTGTATACTGAATGGGATCTGCTAACCGTCCGCCAACTTTTTATACTAAATACTATTCTTAGGCAACACTCAATTATCAGTCTCAATTCAACGATAAGTAAACGCAATAGAATATCGATCCCGACGATTAATTTAAAAACTTCTTTTAGTAACCGCTTTTTTTGCTTTCTTGGCCCCTTCCTCTACAATATAATCAACAATTCTATTCCATCTCCCATACTCCATTTAAATGCTTATGAATGCAAAAAATATGCATCCATATGGTTAAAGTCACTAACTTATGACAACACTGAACTGCTTCTCCATCCACAAAAATGACCCCCCCCCCGTATTTAGCTTAACTACTTATTGGCACTTTACATTATACTTAAATTACATAATTATAAATTGTTATAGTACTGATTTAAATAACTAGTATGCATTTTGTAACCACTTTTCATTAATATTTCTTTTAGCATAATTCTAAATCTGATTTTCATTGTGTGTTCATGTGTATTAGATATTAAACTATAGACCTAAGTTTGTAAAATTCCGAAAACAATAAGTCATGCATTTTCATATTAATTAGTCATAGTCTAGGTCTGTAAGATTGTAAATTAAAAAAAACATATGTTAAGCCTTTTCACGCTCATCTCATAGAGCTGACCAAGCTGATTTCATGTACTCTGTTATTCGATCCATATTGGCATTTTGTCACTTTGTAATTATTACTTAGTACCTATAGCACAGATCTAGGTCTATTATAGGTGCTAAAGATAAATAAATATGTGTTAACTAATAGCCTCGCTCAGTACGAACCGACACTATATATTTCTTATATATGTACAAATAGTGGTCTCTCACATGTATTAGGCTTTATCTACTCAATAAAGTATTTTATTATTATTATTTCTTTTACACGTTTTAGTAGTGTTTTGCGTTTCCTACCTCCGAATTTTTTACTAATTCGGAAGGCCACTTGTCTATCTTTTCAGATAGAATGCAAATGTTGAAAACCCACATGAGGTTTTCATGAACAAAAAGATTTAAATTAAAGGGAAAGATGTTATATTTGACAATAAACTCAAACGTTCGCGCCGTATACCCCCGAAGCAGTTGGCAGCATCACGTGACATTGTCACCTGGTGTCCAGAGTACTAATGTTTTACTTGGACAGTGTACTTACGTGATAGGGGCAAGCTACAAGAGAGGGCGTACTTTCGCCGTTTTGTACGAATACACTGTCACATGATAAAGTACAACTTAGTGGGTTTCCTGATATGGTAGTTTTCACTCATCGTTAACAACCACGATAAATTATTTAAATCTTTTTATTCATGAAAACCTCATGTGGGGATTATCACTAAATAAATAAAGAATAAATAAAGGAAAGAAAAATTTCGACACAGGCGGGAATCGAACCCGCGACCTCGGGTATACGCCCCGACGGTGGCTCATTTGGCAGTCGGGGCGTATACCCGAGGTCGCGGGTTCGATTCCCGCCTGTGTCGAAATTTTTCTTTCCTTTATTTATTCTTTATTTATTCACGATAAATTAACCACACACATGACTTTAGAAAAGACAAATTGGTGTAAGCCCGTCCCAGGATTTGAACCCTCATAGTCCGCACGACTAGCGGTGTTTTACTTACTGAACCTATGTGACAATAGATATAATTATACATACATACATATACATATACTCACGGCTATAAATCCCTTGAAGGGGTAGCCAGAGCTAGGGAAAGAGACATTCCTCAGCCACCTTTGGAAGTTGCGTGGGGAAATGATGGTGAAATAAAGGTTGTTGGTGATGGGTCTCCAACCGCATCGCCCAAAAATCCTTAAAAGCCCCAATACCGTTAGTCGCCTCTTACGCACATACCGGAAGAATTGGGGTAGTGCTATTCTAAGCCGACACTACACAGCAATTATATATGATATATTTATAATCATAAACATTGATTTCCTGTTCCTTCTAAAAATTTCGCTCTTGCCGTATTATGTAACGTTGAAATAAGATTATCAATGTATCTAAAATACTACAGTTTAATTTTATACTCTTTATAACTGATATTTGTATATTAATACTGAAATAAAAACTAGTGGCGTATTAGTTATGTTCTTTTATGGCCCACTTTTTTCTTTTACCATATAATTATTATCCTATTTAACGAACATACATGCATACATACATATACTTACGGCCATAAATTCCAAAAAGGGTAAGCCAGAGCCTTAGAGCTCAGAACCCCTCAGCCACATTCAGATGCAGAATCCAATCTTCTTAGTAACATTTTTGGTTCCAGAAAGAATTTAGGTTCAAAAAACAATTGTTTCTACAAACTTATTTAAATTATTTTCAAACAATAAAAATATATAATTTGAATAGTATACAAAGTTAACCAAATTATAGAATAAATTTATGAGAAGCGTTAAACAGCAAAAATTTCGTAGAATTTTAAACGAAACCAACAATATAACATTTGAAATAATTTTATATGTATTATTACCTCTAAAAAAACTTAGGTAAACTCGTAAAAACGTACTTCGTAAAGTTCATTCGAGAACAATAAACATTTTTTGAGTAAACAGAAACTGTTTGCACAACAAACCTCTTTGCAGGGATTCGCAGAGTATTTCGTATTCACAGAGCAACCAATAAAACTTTATTCGAGTTTTAAACTGGAATATGAATCGAGTAGTCTGTGGGAATGTTTTGCAGAGATAGGACCTCTGAGATATTTGACCTTTTGCTATTATGGATGAAATTTATAACGGTTGAATTTAATATTGAGGTTGTATGGTATAGAATGAAATATTGTGCTGTCAGTTTTTACACAGTTATGAATAAGACTAACTAACGGGTTACTAAATTTTTTGACCCTGATTTTGCAGCATTTGCTTTTCAATCTTAATATCCTTTAAAGAAAGAAAGAAAGAAAAAATTTATTCATTACTGCATACAAGGAAAAGCACAGTTACACTTACATACATTAAGAAACACTTAACAATCAACATAAAGAAAGTAAACGTAATAGAATACAGCACATTAAACATTACAATACATTTAAAATAATATTACAATATTAACATTAATTTTATTACTATACAACAACAACAAATAAAATATCCTTTATTTTACTAATTTTTTGCACGATACTCGTCTGGACTCTTTTGCTATGGCTTTGGACTTGTACTATCCTTTCCCTATTTAAACTTACAACTGTGGCTGGACAATATCCAGTTATGTAGCCCTAGTTACTTTGATTCGGGACTTATAATTGCGAATGTAAGTAAATTTATATTTAGAGTGCGAGTAAAGTCAGTACGAAATATTCTAGTAAAAGTAAATACTTAAGGGATTTCTATAGTTACACAAAAGTGTACGGATCATCTTCAGGGATTTAAGACGTCGGATTGTAAGAAATTATTATGTCCAATGAATGTTTATAAATAATTTACCTGTCCAATAGGTTCAAGCAATCTATACTGGTTTAGCTGCACGTATCCAGGCGCTTGTGCAAGCGAGACCCGTCGAGACTCGCGAGGCGCGCGACGCTGGCGCGGCGGTGTTTGGCACTCGGCAGACTTGGCGGCGTGGCTGCGGAGCAGGTTGCCGCGATCGCCCGTTGGGGCTGATAGCCTGAGGGTGGAATATGTATGTATAGGTTTGTGGAAAAGAATGGTTAGTGTCTTTGTGGAGCGTTTGATAGAGAGAGGCATAGGAACTTGTACTATGGAAACATTAAAACTCTTTATCTAGTCGTAAATGTGAGTAGTTGAAGTTTAATGTAATTGTATCCTTTTTTATTTTGCGGGTATACAATGAAAAATGTTGACAAGATGATGAAATATATTATCCTTTGCTGTACAATTATAAAATCACCTGCGAATTTATAGCTAACTGGATCTCCAATGTTTCGAAAAGTTTAAAATTTTTCACGCTTTAATGTTAAGCCTTCTCGGTAACGATACTATCATGGCAGTAATGTAATGTTTTCCAACCTGCGTATGACTAGGCAGTGACGTGGCCATTAAGGCGTCTCTACACTCGCGCACATATTAATCGTGAAGGCGCGAGCCTTGAATCGGGATTTGATCGGCAGTTTTGCGCTACTTTGACGTCGCGTTTGCGTCTCATTTTTATAGGTTATCAATAAACGATCTGCGTAAATAGTACGAGCGACCTTTTAAGTAGATATCTCTTTCGCATACTGTCATCTCATTCCAATCGATATCGTGACGATGAAATAGCGCTCATGCTAGGGTTTACATGAAATAGGTCGTAACCTGTCAGAGTGAAGAGGCGGAGGCATGCGTCCACATCCGTGCGCTGATTCACTCGTGCTTTCCCACCGTGATTCACGCGTCTGTGTAGAGAGACCTTTACAGATATGGTCTCCCACTCAGAAGTCTACATACAAACATATACTCACGGCTATAAATCCCTAGAAGGGGCAGCCAGAGCTAAGAAATTGCTCAGCCACTTCTGGAAGTTGAGAGGGGAAATGATGGTAAAATAAAGGTTTTTGTAATGGGTCTCCAACCGCATCGCCCAAAAAACCCTTCTACTCCTACTACCCTAATACTCACTTACGTACACAGCATGAAAATCAGAAGTTTAGATAGGTAAAAATACAAAGTTTAGTATTTAAATACCTCGGAGACTGTGATTGGTTAAACTTTACCTTTTAATTCCCATTTCACTTTATAAGCATTATTTAATGATTTAGAAAATATTGACTTAAGGAATCCTTACTAATTTATACCAAGGCTTAAAATTAATATAGATTTTGGCATCTCACCTATTGTTTTCGTTTTGCGGCCAACACCTGTCATGATTTCTGTTTTTCTCACCGACCACATCCACAGCAGAATGTCTGTTAGCAAAAAAAACATGAATTATTCATTAAATTAATGAATATATGCCTTCAAAGGTTTCGTTATGATAATATTATGATAATTATTTTTTAAATTACTTTGGTTAAATGATAGAATTAGGAAAGGATATGCTTAAGTTAAGAGGGATGGAGGTCATTTAAAACTGAAACTACATAGATACATACATATACTTACGGCTATAAATCCCCAGAAGGGGTAGCCAGAGCTAAGGAATTTTGGAAGGCCACTTTTGGAAAGTTTAGTGGGGAAAAGATGGTAAAATAAAGGTTGTTGGTGATGGGTCTCCAATCCAACCGCATCGCCCAAAAATCCCTTGATAGCCCCAATACCGTTTGTCGCCTCTTACGTACACACACCGGAAGAAATGGGGTAGTGCTATTCTAAGCCGACACTACACAGCAAAGTGATATACATTAAAAGGAACAATTTTGATGGATTTTTTTCTAAAAGTATAAGAAGAGTGTATGGAATTATTGACTAATATCATTGAAATTTGAGAGGTTTACCAATTTTATACAAATTATAGGGGGTCTTTATTACCCCAATATACAGTAGTGGCGAGAGTATTTGATTAAATTGAAATTAAGTTTCATTTTAAACAAACGAGCAACCGTGATGGCCCAGTGGGTAGAACACTCGGTTATCGTGCAAACGACTAGTGTTCAAATCCTGGGTTGGGCCTACACCAATTTGTCTTTTCTAAAGACATATGTGTGGTTAATTTATCATGGTTGTTAACGGTGAGGGAAAACATCGTAAGAAAACCCACATGGCTGAGTTGTACTTAGTCATGTGACAGTGTATTCGTACAAAAAACGGCGATAGACCTGCCCCCTATCACGTGAGTACACTGTCCGTGCAAAACGTGGGTACTCTGAACACCAGATGACAAAATCACGTGATGTTTAGAATTATTAGTAACCCTGCCAACCCCTTCGGGGATATTCGGTGTGAACGTTTATGTTATGTTATGTTTAAACAAACGTAAATTGTCTGAAAATGTAATGTTATTCTAAACTTATAAATAACATTTCAGATTTAGCAGAATCCTTTAGATCTAACTTTTAACAAGTGAATATTTCCGCTCAAGTAGATATTGGGTTTTCTGTCAGGCTTTGCAGACATATTTTCTACTTTACACTTGGCTGACAGTGCGGTATTCTAGGCTCATCTTTTCGCTAGATTTATTACCATCCTTATATTATGTCCACGATTGAAGAATCAATGGAATAGAATCAATTTACACTTGAATAAATAGAACATACTAGTTAGCTGTGTAGTGTCGGCTTAGAATTAGCTGTGTAATGTCGGCTTAGAATAGCACTATCCTATTTCTTCCGGTGGGTGTACGTAAGAGACGACTAACTAGGGAACTAAGGTATTAGGGATTTTAAGGGATGTTTGGGCGATGCGGTTGGAGACGCATCACCAACAACCTTTATTTTACCATCTTTTCTCCACACAACTTTCCAAAAGTGGCTGATGAATTGCTAATTCCTTAGCTCTGGCCACCCCTTCTAGGGATTTATAGGCGTGAGTATATGTATGTATGTATATATGAGAAAATCGGATGATTCATAGTGATACTGACTAGATGAAAATATAAGACTGCCTTCACCAATCTTAACAATAGCGTGTCGAAAGATAATAAATTCTATAAAAAATAACGAGACTAGAAAATACTGTGGTTTAATAAAATATTTTTATTTTCAGTTGACGTGCCGTGATAGGCATTAATGTTGCACGCGATCCAAAATACTAAAGATATTTCGCGCACTGATACCTAAATAGTTTATATGATTGGCACTAGAATGTTTTTGGCTTAGCTTGAATCGCTAGTTATAAATAAAAGGTTATACTTGGTTTTGTGTAGTGCTTAGAATAATGACTTAGCGACATGATAGTCCAGTGGGTAGAACACCCGCCCGAAAACAGAAGGGCGTGAGTTCCAATCCTGGGTCGGGCCTACACCAATTTGTCTTGTCATATGTGTGGTTAATTTATCATGGTTGTTAACGGTGAGGGAAAACATCGTGAGGAAACCCACATGGCTGAGTTGTACTTAGTCATGTGACAGTGTATTCGTACAAAACGGCAATAGGCCTGCCTATCCCGTGATCCGCCTATTCCTACTCCTATTCCCCTATCACGTGAGTACACTGTCTAAGCAAAACGTGGGTACCTTCTCTGGACACTAGATGGCGCTGCCATGTGAGTTTAGAAGTATTGGTACCTCTGCCAACCCCTTCGGGGATAAACGGCGTGAACGTTTATGTTATGTTATGTTATGTTTATGTTTAGAATAATGCTACCCCATTTCTTCGCGAAGGTGTGCAAGAGGCGGGTAATGATTTTGGAGATTTTTAAGTCATTTTTGGCAATGCGGTCGGAGATTTTGAACTTTTGATTTACAATCTGATCCCCACACAACTTCTAAAGCTGCCTCTTCTAGAGATTTATGCCCGTGAGTATAGGTATAATGAATAAATAAATAAATGGTCCGAAGTGAGAAGAATAAAACAGCATGTATGAGAAGGATAATGAATGTAAAGGAAGCAAGAGAGGTTTGTCAAGATCGTACTAAGTGGCGATCGATAGTCTCTGCCTACCCCAATGGGAATAATGGGCGTGAGTATAAGTAAGTAAGTAAGTAAATAAATGGACATATTATACACAGATCAAGTTAGCCCTAAACTAAGTATAACTTGTATTATGGAATACTAACTCAACGATTTATTTAATATTATATAATACATATATAAATAACATCCATGACTAAGAAACAATCATTTATGCTCATCACATAAATGTTGCCCTCAGCGGGGATCGAACCCGCAACCTCCGGACCGAGAAGCTAGTCACCTATCCTCTCGGCCACGGCTGTCGGCTGTTACTAGGAATGATAAATATTCTGTTTAAACCTAACTGTTACGACCAAAGGCTTAAAAATATATTCACCCAAAAAGACATATTTATTGAAACTCTACAATCCAAAAAAAATGTTAAATTTGGATTATGTTAAATTATGTCATTGTCATTGAATACTGTATGTTGTGTGCTAAATAAAAATTATTTTCTTTCTTTTCTTTCTTTCTTTCAAAACAGTTAGGTTAAATTACAAGTTGAACAACCGCCCGAACTCAAAACCGCAAAGATAAAATGTCAAGAAACTTTTGTTCGACGTCCTCGGCTGCGATTTCAATCATTTAAAACTTGTTTGTTGAACTTCGCTGACTCATCACTTTATTATCTTTGGGGTCCATAAATTACGTGACTCCACTTACCATCTGGCGGGTTTGAAGTTTTATCGGCCGTAAAGTTCGAGACCTAATCATTATTTAGCTGTCGGTTACACATTGCACTTAACAATTATTTCACATCACATCGCGACGCGACTGCCTCCGTGGTCTTGCGGTTAAGCGCTTGGTTTCAAGTACGGAGGTCTCGGGTTCGATCCCCAGGGGGGTGGTAGCCTTTCAAATTTAATTTGTAAGATTTAACCCAGTTTGGAAGGATATTGCAGCCTTGAATCACCTGATTATCCAAGAATCAAGATTATTGCGTGCTTCGGGGGGCACGTTAAGCGATCGGTTCCGGCTACTATTACGGTAGTAGTCGTTAGTCTGCCAACCCGCAATTGACCAGCTTCATGAACTAAGGCCAAATCATCTTATATAGGGTACACCCCCTTGGTGGGGACATTATATGGGCTGTGAGTGTGTACTCTCACGCAATGCTTTAATTGCAATGGATTGCCAGATATACAGGTAGGTTCCTGAATAAGGATTCAGGAACATGAAAATGTAATATTTTGTACTATAAATAACTAAATAGGTTGAGACGAATTTTATATACTTTTGAAAATGAATAAATTTTTATATTTTTTTATTATTATCATAAACTAACCACTCTTCAAGATAGACGTAAGCAATTTGACTTACGTTTCCTGTTTAAATTATTAAATAGCAAAGTTGACTCCCCACAACTTTTAGAAAAATTATCGTTTAGGACACCTAGACATGGCTCTCGCAATAAACAGTTATTTGTCCCTCCACATTATAAAACTATACTTGTAACAATTTTTTTAGACGAAGTGTTGATTTGTACAACCTAGAATTTTTTGAAATTGATCTGTTTTGTAACAGTTTAAACTCTTTTGTAACTAAATTAAGATATTCGTTTTTAACTTAATTTCATTTATTTCATTTATCTCTTTTGTTTGTTCATATGTTATGTAAACGTATATAAAAGTTTCATGTTATTTCTGTAAACCAATTTTCTACTTAGGTTAATTGTATTATTGCTCGATAAACCCTGATGTATAAAAATAAAAACAATACTGATGTATTTACCTGCCGCATACAAAAGTGTAAAATATTAATTTATGTATTTACCTGCCGCATACAAAAGTGTAAAATATTAATTTATAGAGCTAATTGTTTCTTTTATATCTGTGTACATTTGTAATGTAAACTACTGTTTGTTTCCTAAATAAATGAAAATCAAAATTAAATAAAATAATTATTATTCTCGTACACTTTTGTTTGTAAAAAGGTGGAGATGTAAAACAAAAGGTTGGTGGTAATAAGTTTACAACCGCGTAGTCTGAAACTCCTTATAAATTACCTCGTTACATGAAACCTCGATTCCAAGATAAAGTAGAAATTAGAGCAAATACTCGTATGTTTTTCGTTTAGCAGTTGATTAAATTACGGGTAGTGAGCCTACACATTATTATCGAGCGTTATTAGAGATATTGGTAATGCTACGAACTATGCTATTCTTAACTGACATAGATGTTGGTAAAGAATCTCCGGCTGCCTTTTAAATACATATACTCACGGCTTTAAATCTCAAAAAAGGGTAGCCAGATACTGGGAATTAACAATTCCGGAGCTACCTCTACATATTTTATAAAGTGTCGCAGGTGATGGGTCACCAGTTAGATCGCCTAACAAAAAATGCCCCTTACCCTTATTCGCCTTTTACTCCACCCGCTCGAAGAAATGGGGTAGTGCTATTCTAAGCCACATCTAGATATTCTATTACACAGCGTGCACTACAAGGATTGCAGATGTGTCTGTTAAATGACCTATATACGGTGCTGAGCGTCTGAAGTCAAGTGTTAATAAAATTAATTAATCAAACAAAGCGAGTCATTAATAATATGAAGAAGTTATTGCAGTCAGTTTATTTGTATAGAGTATTGATTCAATCAGTGGAGCAATATTAACTCGATACAATTTGTAACTAGAAGCTACGTGATTAAGTGTTTGAGGGAATAAGTATGTGAATTCACATATATATTATTGCCGTGTAGTGCCGGCTTAGAATGTCGCTACCCCTTTCTACCCACGGGTGTCATAAGAGGCGACTAAGGGTATTGGGGCTTTTTATTGGATTTTTGGGCGATGCGGTTGGAGACCCATCACCAAAAACCTTTGTTCTTACCATCTTTTCCCCACTCAACTTCCAAAAGTGGCCGAGGAATTTATAATTCCTTAGCTCTGGTTACCCCTTCTAGGGAAATAGAGCCGTGAGTATATGTATGTATGTATGTATTATATACAGTATTCTTGTTCACGCCGCAAATCACAGACAGGATGGCAGAGGTTATAATAATTCTGAACATCAAGTGTCTTCTACTGACATTACGATCCAAATTGGCTCCATTTATCTTAATCACAAAAAAATCCACATTACTCCTTACTATATAAACTACGTTTCAGCGAAAGTCCCGTAACATCGGTCGATCCGTTTAAGACATTAGTCAGAAGAAACAATCAGATAGATATAATTAAACAAAAAATGAATTGGGTACGCAGCCGTTATTTGATTAAGTATTAAAATCTGCTGTGTAGTGTCGGCTTAGAATAGCACTACCCCATTTCTTCCGGTGGGTGTACGTAAGAGGCGACTAACGGTATTGGGGCTTTTAAGGGATTTTTGGGCGATGCGGTTGGAGACCCATCACCAACAACCTTTATTTTACCATCTTTTCCCCACTCAACTTTCCAAACGTGGCTGAGGCATTTCGAATTCCTTAGCTCTGGCTACCCCTTCTAGGGATTTATAGCCGTGAGTATATGTATGTGTTAAAATCAATACTAATATTATAAAGCTGATGAGTTTGTTTGCTTGAACGCGTTAATTCCATAATACGTGCTAATCAGGAATCACTGGACCGATTAACTATAAATTAAATTAACTGCATGATGCTGTCCTCGTTCCTACGCTTATGTATGGCAGTGAATGTTGGGTGTGGCAGAAGAAGCATGAAAGTAGAGTGAATGCAGTCGAAATGAGATCCCTCAGAAAAGTGTGTAATGTAAGGTTATGTGATCGTGTGAGGAATGATGTGATTCGTGAAAGGTGTGGTGTAAAAGATGATATTGTAAGTAAGATAGAAAAAGCAATGTTGAGATGGTTTGGGCACATCGAGAGGATGGATGATAGGAAATTGGTAAAAGGTATCTATAGAGCTAATGTGGAAGGTAATGTTAGTAGAGGATGGCCATGAAAGACACACTTGGACCAAATTGAAAGTGTGCTCAAAAAGGCAGGCGTCCGTAGTATGAAGAATAAAAGAGCATGTATGAAAAGATTGATGGATGTAAACGAAGCAAGAGAGGTTTGCAAGGATCGTACGAAGTGGCGATCGATAGTCTCTGCCTACCCCAATGGGAATTAACGGCGTGAGTATATGTATGTATGTATGTAAATTAACTGCCTCTTTGAACTAACAGTAGAATGTTCGGCTTACAATGCGGGTCTCGGGTTTAATTCCCAGAAGCTAAATTTACACATTTAAATTAATAAATCCCTTAACGGGGTAGCCAGGGCTTAGGAATGAAAAATTCCTCAGCCACTTTTGGAAGTTGATTGAGGAGATGATGGTAATAATAAATGTTTTTGGTGACAGGTCTCCAATCACTTCGGCCAAAAATCACTTAAAAAGCCCCTATACCCTTAGTCGCCTCTTACGATCACCCACGGGTAGAAATGGGGTAGTGTTATTCTAAGCCGACACTACTATAAAATCACTATGAAAGACAAATATAAGTTACGCTTTTATTTCGAGTCAAAAATTTTACAAGACATCATTATGTTTTTTTTTTTAAATATTATGTAGTGTATTGAAGTCGGATAGTTATTCGCTTATTTCGTTTCCCTAACCTATACTTGCTACTACAAAACCTACCACGGGCGAGCCGCCTCATACTTGGCCAATTAGCCGTGAGTATACCCAATAACGTATAATACTATCCGTACGAAACCGGGGCAAACGCTAGTTTTCAAAAGCCTTATAGACGTATAGAACACCAGAAGGGCAAGCACGAGCGCTATTTTATCGACACGATAACGGTTAGAATGAGATGGCAGCATACGATACTAAGTAAGTGCGTAAGAGATGGCTGCTTTATCCCACGCGATAACTAGTTTAAACACCGCTCGTGCTTGGTCTGCAGGTTGCATCACTAGTAACAAACAATTTCTAGAAAAGCACACATAGTGTAAAGTTAAGAACCTCTGCTGAAAGCCAAATGTGCTCTCGTTTTATATTCTAGCTCGACCTTTTCGTGAGCAAGAGAATAGTATCGTGGCCTTAATAAATGGTAAGTGCTGCTGGCACTAGGATTCTCTTGACTATTCACTAGGTACATTATTCTGAACACCGTTTTGAAGATATGATGTGTGTAATACGAACAATTACAATAAAATATAATTAGATAGTTTTTAGTGAAATTCCAATTATTTTTGTATCGTGGCCAAAGATTTGTTTACAATTTTTTTACTCATCTTAAACTTTATGATTTAATGTTTTATTATCGCGATGAGATTCTTAAAGGGCTAAGCGTTACCAGGATTGCAGTAAGTATCCGTCAATAGTCTCTGTCTGTTCCAATGGGATTTGAAAGCTTAAGTGTGTATGTATGTTTAATTAAAGAAACATAATATATGTAGAAGCAGAAGAAAATAGAAAGACATTTATTCGCTGCATAAAAGACACAAAAACTAACAATATGCAATAAGACAATATGAAATAAAAAAAGTAAAAGTATACAGCAAAAAACATAATAATATAACACTAAAATAATTAAAAACACAAAACAATAAATTAAACAAAAATATCAAAGAGATTAAAAACAAAAGATAAAAAAAGACAAAAAAACACTATAAAAAGAACACATCAAAAAAATATAACTTATGTAGTTTTGTGCCCTACAACAGCAAAAAGGTCAGTCAAAAGCACTGACTCAGCAAACGTTGTGAGTTTTACCTCACAACACTGATTTTCAGTCAGCGCCAACAGTAGCGACAACACAAGCGTCACACCAACAGCAGCGTGATATATTATAATACACTTTTAGTATAATATGTTGTACTTACTTATGAATGTTTAAATTTGCAACCAAGGTACATCAGTCTTTCATAGCCACAAAGACTCTTTTAGAAAACCAGGTACATTAAATATTTCATATCCACATCAACCCCGGGTTTGATGACTGTTAAGATTGGTACGGCATAAAATATGAATTTTTACTGCCGCATATTTTTACCAACATTTCTTGCGTAAGATAAAAAATATGGCGTTTAAAATACAAAAGCGGTATATTTTTCTATCATTCATACAGTTAACCCGATGAAAATTCCCAGAGTCTTTCTTAAAGCCATGTAATTTTAGTAGCCTGCCATTTAATGCTACAATAATTAAAAAAACATTATATACTATTTTAATAGTTCCGTACACATTCTATAAAACTTGTTTTTACATAGTCCTAAATATTCCCTCATGCTACCATCGGTAATAAATGAACTAAAGATGTGGTAAAATCGAGTTTCTATACTTTTTAGAATATCAGGTTTTACCGCTTTATACTGAGCTGCAAAGTTTTGGTTAAAATAGCAATATCCTATTTTACTTCAGGTGTCATAAAAAGAAACAAAGCCTAGAGTTTTTTAAGTGATTGTGAGGGATGTGGCTTTAGAACCATCATTAACATTTTGTAATCTAATTCTGATGGCTCTCTGGCTTCTCTTTTTGAGATTTACACCCGTTAGTGTACATGCGTTTGTATCTACTGAATTGTAGAGTTTTTAAAAATTTCATCTGTGTAATTTGTTCATATATTTACTCACTTAATCTTTCCCAAGAACTTCAATAACAAACCAAACAGCACACCCTCAGCCCAACCTTCTCAAACAACCCTCGAAATAGGTCGACCAAGAGAGACAACATTATTAGTGACACAATTCCACTTAACTACCTATGTCATGGTCACCGTCTTTGATGTCAACTACGGGTAATCGGGCGAGTTTAAACGATCTTATTTATGGACACCCTAGTCTACGCATTTAGTCGTATATACGTCGTATAGCTGTGGTGTGGGCGCTGTTATACGATAAACGGCTGTAATTTGGCGCCAAATTTGTTGCGGTTTAATTGACACTTTAAGTTAGTTGGTTTTTGTATTCATAGCTTGTTGCTTAATCGTAGTGTGGTATTCAAGTAATTGAAATTCAAATTATAGTATTTTGTTATATTGCAGATTTTTTTTACTATATTTTATTAATTTGCTTTGTCAATATCATTATTAAGCCTATCCTATACCTATAACCTTTATTAGAAATAGAGACGTCATATAGAAGGAAGAAGAAGAAAAAACGTTTATTTGCTGTCAGTCGCACATGAACATGTAAATATTTTTACAAAATAAATAAAGGTAAAAAAAATAAAAATAACATTTAACAATAAAAACAGTGTTCATCTCACATAATGCGCGAAAACAACAAAATGGCGTCTGACTCAGCGTTGTCGTTGTGAGTTTTACCTCACAACACTGATTTTCAGTCAGCGCCAGACTTGTAGTGACATACGGACCTTACATAAATTTAAATCACTACAGCCAATTTATTGTAAAACATAACAAAAAAAAACAATATTAAAATATATATAAAATATTAAATATAACAATATAAATTATTAAATATGGTCCCCGTTCTGAATTTTATTTTTTTGTATTTTTTCATTACTTTTAACCGTTTTATTTTTTATATGATTGGGATTTATAAAGTAAATGTTTAATAACTACACGAAGAAAGACTTTAAACAGCGCTGAGGAAGCAGTTTTAATAAAACTTTAATTTAAAAAATATATTAAAATAAATAATACATACATATACTCATATACTCACGGCTATAAATCCCTAGAACGGGTAGCCAGAGCTAAGGAATTACAAATGCCTCAGCCACTTTTGGAAGTTGAGTGGGGAAAAGATGGTAGAATAAAGGTTGTTGGTGATATCGCCCAAAAATCCCTTATAAGCCCCAATATCGTTAGTCGCCTCTTACGTACACCAACCGGAAGAAATGGGGTAGTGCTATTCTAAGCCGACACTACACAGCAGTATAATAATTTGGTAAAAAAAATATTATTACCTTCTTTTCCCCACTCAACTTCCAAAAGTGGCTGAAGAATTTCTCATTCCAAAGCTCTGGCTACCCCGTTGAGGGAATTATAGCCGTGAGTATATGTGTGTATGTATATATGTATCAAAATACATTGCACTGACTACTGAGTGTATAAATGACACACAGTGATTTAAGAATATATTTTTGTCATTTTGTCTTTATTCTAATTCTTTTGCTTTTATTTAAAGATAGTGAATCGGCCCAGCTTCGCACGGATAGCGTAGTTTTAAAAACATCTGAGGTTTTTTCAATCACTGCTCAACCTTTGTGAACTTATAGCACTCCTGAATAGTTTAGCTTTGTGATTGTGAAAGCGCTTTAATGAACGGTTTGTATCTCCGAAAATAAACCCATGCAAACAAACAATCAGAGTTAAAAACTTTGCATAAATCATACTCCCGGCTATCTTTTGCCCGCGCAACCATTACTAAAAAATAATCCTTATAGCATGATTCAGTATTCACGTGCAACGACAGGACGCGATGGCTTATTTCATATATAAGTTTAGTGTTTCTATACCGATTTCTATGATTCTATTTTTATTGAATAGGTAATAATGAAAACTTTTTTAAATGACAGATCTTTAAACGTAAGAGTAAACAAATATAATCAGGATGCTCCGAACTGCTGAGCTAACCGGAGTTACACGTGTCATTGTGAGTCAACCATAAAAGATAGACATATACTGTTCACAGATAGTTTTTAGACAATTTTATGAAGAACATTTCGGTCATATATCATTTCTATGTAACTTTAACCACTAAGGCTGCACACGCGACGGAAGCTTTAAAAAATGGAGTAACTTCTTCTGTTTTCCCATAATTTCCCAAAATTCCCCTTCACTACTCTGCTGGAAAGTATACAAAAACCTGCCCAGGAGTATGAAAAATAAATGTGCCAAGTTTCGTTAAAATCTGTCAAGTAGTTTTTGCTTCCATAAGGAACATACAAACCGACAGACAGACAAATATTTTACTGATTGCATTTTTGGCATCAGTGTCGATCACTAATCACCCCCTGATAGTTATTTTGAAAATATATTTAATGTACAGAATTGACTTCTCTACAGATTTATTATAAGTATACATGTAAGGAGAAATAAAAATATTTAAAATTCACTTAATCCCTTACAACAGCCACAAAAAGATCCGGGATGATACATGAAAATCGAGAAGTAAAGAAACAATAGTATTTTTTTTGCATATAATAACGGAATGTTGGAGACCAAACTAGAGAAATTAACACCCTTAGACTTACACTTAAAAACGTACAAAAATATTAAATAAAAATGGTACCTCAATTAACCCGAAAACCAATCCAATCTGATAAAATCGCATGTTCGACACCCTATTTGTGAAATTCGCGGCAACAATTTAGTTTGACGAAAATTTACATATTGATTGAAATGTTGACAATGTAATTAGTAAACATGTTCGTGTTATGCTTAAATTAACCCTCGATATACTCTTTGTATTATTATGCCATAAAAACCCACATGAGACTAAAAACCTATTTACTTAATAAATAAAAGATAAATAAAGAAAATAAAATTTCGACACCGGTGGGGTTCGAACTCGCGACCTCGGGTATATGCTCCAGTCGCTGTGCCAATTGATCTACAGTGTCATTGGCTTCCAGTGCAAAATTATTTTATCCTTAACCTACCTACCTCCGAATTTGTCAAACAGGGAGTAGGCCACTTGTCTACCTTTTCAGACAGAATGCAAATGTTGAGAACGCCTAATTATCACATAACTTGAATGTTTTTGACATGAAAACCTCATCATTACTAATAAATAGAAGAAAAATAAAGGAAAGAACGACCTCGGGTATACCTTGGCAGAGCTACGGGGGCGAAACATTCAAACCTATTTACCTACATATACCGACGGCTATCAATATATCAAAGGGGTAGCCAGAGCTTTAGGAATATAAAATCAGCTGCTTTTGGAAGATGATTGAAGAAAAGATATCTATCTATACTTATAATAAATCTGTAGAGAGGTCAATTCTGTACATGAAATATATTTTCAAAATAACCATCAGGTGGTGATAAGGGATCGATACTGTTGCCAAAAATGCAATCAGTAAAATTTTTGTCTGTCTGTCTGTCTGTCTGTCGGTTTGTATGTTCCTTATGGAAACAAAAACTACTCGACGGATTTTAACGAAACTTGGTACAATTATTCTTCATACACCTGCGCAGGTTTTTGTATACTTTCCAGCAGAGTAGTAAAGGGGAATTTTGGGAAAACGGGAGAAGTTACTCCATTTTTTAAGCTTCCGTCGCGTGTGCAGCCTCAATGGTTAAACTTACATAGAAATCATGTGTGACGGAAATATTCTTCATAAAATTAACTAAAAAAAAATCCTCAGCAGTTTATGTTTATCTTTTACGGTTGACTCACAATAACACGTGTAATTCCTGATAGCTTAGCAGTTCGGATCTTTCTGATTATATTTGCTTACTCTTACGTTTGTAAACGTCTCACTCATCCCAAATTTAAAAAAGTTAACATTATTACCTATTCAATAAAAAAAGAATCATAGAAATCGGTAGACAAACACCGAAATTATACATAAAATAAGCCATCGCGCCCGTGATCAAAGCCAAATCTTTACTAATTTACATATAACATACTAGATGGCGCCAGTAGTTGCATCCTACATCACGTAATGATTTGTTTTTTAGACTGTTTTTGCTATTAAACGAAAATACTGAACCGTTCATCAAAGCGCATTTAAAATCACCAAACTACACTGTTTAGGGAGTGCTATAAATTTAATAAATTGAAAACATTGCGCTGAATTTCACAATGCTTGAGCAGTGACTGAAGAAAGAAACCTCAGATATTTAAAAAAACAACGCTACCCGTGCGAAGCTGGGACGATCCACTAGTAGTAAAATAAAGGCTTGTTGATAATCGGTCTCCACATCGCTCACCAATAACTTAAGAAGCCCCAAAAACGCTTATCGAAAGTAAACAATAAGTGCTTTTCTAAGCAGACTCTACACAGCGATTATCATCAAGCTAAATCTGGAAATATTCAATATTAGTCTTGAAAATCTAAGAGTGTCATATAAGGGTTATTCTTCTAATACACTGAAAATAAACTATAAACTATCATCTTTATATTCCTCACCACGGGACTCAAGCTTACCATGAATAGGGCAATTACACCAATCCATCGCCGGACCTAACATGGGTTGGATAACGTTTACTATCTTTGAAAGTAGGCGGGACCGACCGGTTTAAGAGCTACCCAAAGCAAGAATCACCTAACTTTCGAGACAATTCAATTCAGCATGCAACGGCCGAACCAAATTTGAACCAACTCTCTAAACGGTTAAAAAATTGTACACCCCTAGGATTCGAAGCTAGTACCACTGGGTTTTGCGAGGCGATAAAACACAGAAACGGTTGAAACTTTAATAAACGCTGCATAAAGGCGGGAAATCTCTTATTCCGCACACGGCACGGATATTCTTTTATTTTTAAAGATTAACGGTTGCGCTCTGGGCGCGGCTCGTATTCAGCCAAAATATGGCGCCTCGTTTCGCTTAATATGAGAGTCTAAAGAGATTAAACCGAGACTTAAACCTTGTTAATATGCTCCAATGTTTTGGGCATAACTCCAACGTTAGAGTTAATCACTTTAACTGGTTCGTGTGGTAAATAAATGGCAGATATTTTGTACATTCTGTGCTTCATATAGGATTAATTGTTTTTATAATATAAATATTAGGGTGTTGAAACATTTCCCATATTTTCTGCGCTCACTGTAAGAGGCAAGCGCTGGAACTGGATGTTTTTAAGGGTTAATATAAGTTGCTTTAGTTTTTTTAATAATCTGACTAACCATCTAAATAAATCCAGCCCTCGGTAGGATAAGGTAGGTTTTTTAAGTATTATATTTTTAACGCGACGACGTTGAGCGTTTGAAGCGATAATTTCGCAAGTCGGACGCAAACAGGAAACACAATTAAAGGGAAATCTTTTTACCTATAAAAACTCAATTGGAAGTTTTTTATCCCTTTCAGATTAAAACGGATTGCCCCCTATAATACCTTTTTCTATTGGGTATTATATTTTTATCAAAAGGGAAATAGATCATTTCATTGGTAAGCGTTGTAAAGCATTTTCGTATGATTTTTCTTACAAAAGGGTTACCTGTATAAGTGGAAAAGTAAGTAAGTAAGTAAAATGTTTATTTGGTATTAAAAGCAAGATAATTATCAGTAATTAACTGTTAAATACAACCTGTAATGAAACCAAAAAAGTCTTGGCTCAGCATAAAATGTACCCAGCATAAGTTTCGCAGGACACAAACGCTGAGTACGCTGATTTTCAGCCACCATCCCTTACTTATATCTACTACATCTATATATATATAAAAGTTACACTACTTATAACTCAAGAACGGATGAACCGATCTGGCTGAAAATTGATGGCGAGGTAGCTTAGAACCAGGAAAAAGACATAGGATATTTATCATTTCGCTAAATATCGTAGGGGGTAAGCAACACCATCCGTGCGAAGCTGGGGCGGACCACTAGTACTAACTAAAACATAGAGAAAAAAATAAAATAAAAAGAAATGCTTGTATGGTGCTGAATGTAACCCGTACATAGATATAGTTACAGTTGCCCACGGCCTAGAAAGAGTAGCCAGAGCTTCGGAATAAGAAATTCCTCAGCCACCTTTGGAAGTTGACTGGGGAAAAGATTTTAATATAAAAGTGTTTGGTGATCGGTCTCCAACCGCATCGCACAACAATCACTTAAAACGTTCCCAATACCATAAGTCACCTCTTACGAACACCTACAGGTAGAAATAGGGTAGTGCTATTCTAAGCCGACATTACATAGCTATACATACATATAGTTGACAAAAACCCCGTCGATAGCACCGCAAAAGACGTAGTATGCAAAGGCTCTTAGTGAAAGATAATAGTCGAAACGAGGTTAGTGGGTAAATTATAATCGATTTTAATGCGCCTATTATATCTATCATATTTGCATTTGCATTTATAGGCCAAGGTGCGATATAAATAGTATTTTAATTAACATAAAGTTATCGCCAGCTCCGGGGAATAAAATTTATGAATTGTAAGAAAAAGTTAATCAGTTATTTCTATCATACAATTTACTACTTTGTAACTGAACAAGTAATTTTTATGAATGCCCTGTTTGGCTAGCTTATTTTGGAGGTCACTAAATAATTGAATAAATTATAAAAAATCCTATTAATATTATAAATGTGAAAGTATAGATGTCTGGATGTCTGTGTGTTTGAGGCGAAAAGGCTCATCAAGTACATAATGTATATGAATGAAATTTGGCAGAATGCTACATAATGACCCAAATGATCAAATAGCATACTTTTTATCCCGGAAAAATTTGACGAATAAAATATTCACCCCTGATTGAACTAAGAGTACCGAAAAAAGCGCCCAAAGTTTCGTCATAAGCAAATTTGACAGTACGAAGTCTGTCGGGTCAGCAAATTATAAATAAATTAAAGTCCTGATTCAAGTGCTGCGAAGTGTCTGCTTAAAATAGCACTACCCCATTTCTTTCCGGTATAAAATATTACCTAAATCAGGGGTCTTATAAACCCTAAACCACGAAATATAATATTTTTTAAAGCAAAGCAAAGAAAACTCAAAGGATCTGAGGATTTTTCATTGCACTGGTTAACAAGAAAAAAATATAAAAAACTATACAATCAAATTATGTCTTTGTTATAAATAAAAACTTAATTTATTTTATTGCTGAAGGTAAGAAGTTTATTAATCCCGCCTTGTTTGGACAGGTCGACCGCGGATGACACCGGAGAATTGATCTGCAAAGTTTTGGAAGCCATCCATTACGACTATAATCAATTAGGATTGCAAAGTTTTTGCGCCAAATGAAAGACTTATAAAATATGAAAATTTTAGTTCCTTGATTCATTTTATGATCATAGTAAAAACATTTCTTTCTATGTTATTTTATTACCATAGATAAAGTAAAATCCAGACCAATTGCGGAACAACCGATTGGCCAAGTCTATACGTACGCTTCAAAACAAGCACAAAAGTGATACTTGGGTTGATATTAATTAAGGAAAATTACTTTCAAATGCTTGTCTGTGTAGTAAACTTGATTTAGATCTTTTTGTTCATGAAAACCTCATGTGGGATGAACCCCGAAGGGGTTCGATTTCCGCCTGTGTCGAAATTTTTCTTTCCTTTATTTATTCTTACTTACTTATCATCAGTAAGTTATCTTAAAATTCAAATAAAGAGATCTTATACAATACATACATGAATGCGTATACTCACGGCCCTAAATCCCAAAAATAGGTAGCCAAAGCATCAGGGCTACAAAACCCCTCACACATATTTGGAAGTTGATAGGGGATGGGATGGTAGAAATCAAGTATCGTATCTCACTCAGATATAAACATTCGATCTGAATGGCATCATGACACTGTTTCCAATTATAGGTCTGGAGTTTATTATGTCTATGGAACCCTTGTTAAAAAGCGCATCAAAAACTCTAATTAAAACTTTTTGAACTAACATGGAACTAACATTTTAATTTTTTTGTATACCTGGCTGCAGTTCTAAAAAACTTCTATGCAACTTTTCTACAGATAAATAATTTGAGAGTGAATTCTTCTGGGTATTCTGGGTATTCGGGCATGAAAATGACAGGAATATTTGATGAAAATAATATTAAATGTCCGTGTAATAATTTTCCCACCAAGTTTCACCTCGAAGCGGCGCCATATTGTTTTTCAGTTTCGCTTTGTGAGCACAAACGAGTTCCGAACAAAGAGACTGCATTGCACTACCCTTTTCGGCTATTTCATTCTAACTTGTAGAACAATAAAATAGCTTTATTATAATGTTACCACGTTTCGTGAATATAATTATATATTTGTGATAAAATTCTTTTTAATTGTTGTCTCTTTAGAATATAATTACGGTATCGATTTGTAAAAGGAATTTAATATTTAAAGGGATTGAAAAGTGGTGGAATAGGTGAATTTATAGACAAAAAAAGTTTTTCTTTGAATTGCTATCTTATCTTTTTTTTTATCAAAAAGCCGCTTTGAAATTATTGACTTTATCACTTTAGCGCTTTTTCTCTTTACTTCATCACTTGAAATGTTTTTTTAATCCAGTAAAACCGTAAGCTTGAGATCAAATCTACTTTTCAAAGTAAACGAAACAACTACCCGTGACTCGGTAAAGATCTCGGGGGCTTAGTGGAGCAACGGTAGCTCTTACAGTCGTATATTGCAATTGCAATCCTTTTTCTTAAAGGAAGTTTGTATGCAACTGCTACCAAAAGAGATTCTCCAAGGTATTTCTCCAATTTTACGTTGTCTATTGATTTTAGAGTTTGCTTGTCGAAAATAGAAATTTAAAAGAGAAAATCTTTTAATAGATATATTTGTTTGTTGTTTACACATGCATTCATTTACTAAATTATTAATTTGTGTTGGGCATACAACAATTTTCTCATTAATTTTGAAATTTATATAATACGAAATATGAAATTAATACACACATACATAGAACTTAAACAAAATCTATACTTATAATAAATCTGTAGAGAGGTCAATTCTGTACATTAAATATATTTTCAAAATAACTATCAGGGGGTGATTAGTGATCGATACTGATGCCAAAAATGCAATCAGTAAAATTTTTGTCTGTCTGTCTGTCTGTCCGTCTGTCTGTCTGTCTGTCTGTCTGTCTGTCTGTCGGTTTGTATGTTCCTTATGGAAACAAAAACTACTCGACGGATTTTAACGAAACTTGGTAGAATTATTCTTCATACTCCTGGGCAGGTTATAGTGTGTAGTGAAGGGGAATTTAGGGGAATTTTGGGGAAATTTGGGAAAACGGGGGAAGTTACTCCATTTTTTAAGCTTTCGTCGCGTGTGCAGCCTTAGTGGTTATAGTTACATAGAAATCATGTATGACGGAAATATTTTACACAAAATTTTCTAAAATCTTCTATGGTTGACTCAAAATTACACGTGTAATTCCTGATAGCTTAGCAGTTCGGAGCATTCTGATTATATTTGGTTACTCTTAAGTTTATAGTTCTCTCATTCATCTCTCATTTAAAAAAGTTTACATTATTACCTATTCAATAAAAAAAGAATCATAGAAATCGGTATAACCAAAACTTATAACCAAATAACTGCCTAATAACCAAACTTATACATGAAATAAGCTATCGCGCCCTGTCGTCGCACGTGAATGCTATAAGGATATTTTTTTAGTAATGGTTGCGCGCGCAAAAGATAGCCGGGAGTATATATATGTATGCAAAGTTTGTAATTCTGATTGTTTGTTTGCATGGTTTTATTTTCGGAGATACTGAACCGTTCATTAAAGCGCTTTCACAATCACAAAGCTACACTATTCAGGAATGCTATAAATTGCACTAAATTTCACAAAGGTTGAGCAGTGATTGAAGAAACTTCAGATATTTTTAAAACTACGCTACCCGTGCGAAGCTGGGCCCGATCCACTATACATGAATAAAAGATGTTATTAAAGGAAAGAAAAATTTCGACACTGGCGGGGTTCGAACCCGCGACCTTCGGGTATACGCCCCCGTCGTTTTATTTATGAGTAATAATCCCCACATGAGGAATTCATGTCAAAAAACATTAAAATACATGAACTCTAAAAATATTAGCTATATTGCTTGAAAAAATAGAAGTTTGAAAGAAAGAAAAGCAATTTATCTAAAAACAAAACATTACTAATTCATGGACAGAATAAATAACTTGCTGTGTTTTAGTGAATTTGACTCACACTAGACCTAATTTAACTATCCTAATTTATTTACAAACCAGACTAGAAAAGCTAAACTATTACTAAAAAAGATAGAAAAAGGAATTTTGAGATTGTTTGAGCACATTGAGCGGATGGATGATAGCAAATTGGTAAAATGTTAGTAGATGTCGACCTTGGAGAACTCATTTGGACCAAATAGCAAATGTGCTCAAAAAGGCAGGTGTCCGAAGTATGAAGAATAAAAGGGCATGTAGAAAAGTTTGATGGATGTAAATGAAGCTAGAGAGGAGTTTGCCAGGATTATACAAAGTGGCGATCGATAGTCTCTGCCTACCCCGATGGGAACTGATGGCGTGAGTATATGTATTACATGTACTAGTGCCTAATATTTTAGGCTTAATCTAGGATTACAAATAAATGTATTATAAATGTATTTACTCCTAATCCCCGACCAATAAAAGGGATAACGAATGTACTAACGGTGCTTCCGTTTCAGAGCAAAAGGGTCAAAAGATGAAAGCCTTTTCAATATTTCATCGTCTAGACTCACCACTGAATAGATTACGTCTAGCAGAGCAAACTATAAAAGGCATATTTAAGAGGCTTCCAGTGGTTTACCTTTCAACACGATATACATTTCTATTTACCTAAAATTGCTAAAAGATTAAGATACTGAAATATCGTTCTTTTGAACTCATTTTATTCGAAGTTTTTTGATTTTCTTTTATCATATTTATTCTTAGGTTAAATCAGAAATTCAGATTAGTAGTAGCGAGAAAATATATATCATTAAAAAAATTAACGACAGCCGTGGTCGAGTGGATATATGGCTAGCTTCTCGGTCCTGAGGTTGCGGGTTCGATCCCCGCTGAGAGCAACAATTATGTCATGAGCATAAATTATTGTTTCTTCGTCCTGGTTGTTATTTAAATGTGTATTATTTAATAGTCAATATATTGTTGAGTTAGTATCCCATTATACAAGGTTAACTTAGTTTAGGGCTAACTTGATCTGATTGCTGTGTAGTGTCGGCTTAGAATAGCACTACCCCATTTCTTCCGGTGGGTGTACGTAAGAGGCGACTAACGGTTTTGGGACTTTTGAGGGATTTTTGGGCGATGTGGTTGGAGACCCATCACCAACAACCTTTATTTTACCATGTTTTCCCCACGCAATTTCCAAAAGTGGCTGAGGAATTTCTAATTCCTTAGCTCTGGCTACCCCTTCTAGGGATTTATAGCCGTGAGTATATGTATGTATGTTAGTCCCCTATCAACTTCCAAATGAGGCTGAGTTTCTTCTAGTTCTGAAGCTCTGGCTACCCCTTCTAGGGATTTATAGCCGTGAGTATATGTATGTATGTTGATCTGAGTATATGTCTGTCCTCACATCATATGTCTGTATTTATTTAAACTTATTAATTTCCGTGAAGTGCCAGCTTATAATGTCACTATCCCTTTCTACCCACGGGTGTTGTATTAGGCAATTAAGGGTATTTGGGTTTTTTGAATGGTTTTTGGGCGATGCGCTTAGAGACCCATCACCAACGATACTGTATTCCAACCATCTTGTTCCCTATCAACTTCCAAATATGGCTTAGGAGTTTTTAGCCCTAAAGCTCTGGCTACCCCTTTTTGGAATTTATGACCGTGAGTAAATGTATATGTGTTATTAATTAACTGAACACGTATTAATATGGAATCAAAAAAATAGCATACAAAGTGTATGTAATAACTAAATGAATTTTTTTTTTGTGTAATAAACTTTTACATTTTGCTAAAAGCGCAAAACAAAATTGAACGTCCGGATGACAAATCGAACATTTTATTGAAGAGTAATTCCAATATCAATATTATTTGCCATTTGCCCCAGATCCGAACTTTTTGCTCAGTAAACTCATTAAATGATTCTCTTTGCTTTTGTGAGCTTGTACAGCTTTTTGTAAATCCTCCTTTGTTTAATACTTCTTTTTTGCGTAGCGTAATGAAATGTGTAAAATAAAATTATTTGGCGGTAAAAATACCAGATTGTTTATTTTCGTTGGCGCTTCTTTTTTTTGATAAAGTTTATACATGTACTTACGGCTATAAATCCAAAAAAATATTGCCAGAGATTCAGAATTAGAAACTCTTTAGCCACTTTTGATGGTTGGTTTCGCCAAAAATTCACTAAATAAGCTCTATTACTCTCTTACGACGTCCGCGGTTAGAAATGGGTTTGTGCTATTCTAAGCCGACACCACGTAGCTCTTGTTATAAGTGCTTTGCTTAGAAAGGCACCATGGGGTAGTGCAGGCAACGAGGGTTGAGATCTCGGGTCGGGCCTACGCCAATTTATTTATGGGTGGTTAATTTACCATGGCTGTTAACGGTGCGGGAAAACATCGTGAGGAAACCCACATGTCTGAGTTGTGCTTAGCCGTGTGACAGTGTCTTTGAACATAACGGCGGCGACAGGCTTGCGTACGTGAGTAGGTACACTGTCCAAACAAAAAGTGAAGTTTTAATCAAACGTTCACGCCGTAAATCCCCGAAGGGGTTGGAAGAGGTACTATTATGCCGTTTTCTTCGAATACACTGTCAAATGACAAAGTAATATATATACAGAGAGATAAAATATGTGTGTTTGAATATCAACTATATTTTATGAAGGTAACATATATTTTACTAGCGATCCATAACTGGTTTGCGCATAACATAAGGAAGTATTTTTAAATCATAATGGCAAAAATGGTTTCAATTTAAATCTCAACTAAGCTAAGTATATCCGTGACACTCGGCATGTGGCAAGCTTTTTGTTAATGCATTATTTTTTGTTATAGTTAAACTGTGGAGTGCCAGCTTAGAATGTCGCTACCCCTTTCTACCCACGGGTGTTGTAAGACTTTTCGGGTGTTCGGACGCCAGCCTTTTCAAAAAGATAAAAAGTTAAAGATCTTTCTATGATTTCGATTGTACATACATACATACTTATACTCACGGCTATAAATCCCAAGAAGGGGAACCCAGAGAATTAAAAATTCCTTAGCCACTTTTGGAAACTTGAGTGGGGAAAAGATGGGAAAGTAAAAGTTGTTGGTCATGGGTCTCCAACCGCATCGCCCAAAATGTCCTTAAAAGCCCCGATACCGTTAGTCGCCTCTTACGTACACCTACCGGAAGATATGGAGTAGTGCTATTCTAAGCCAACACTACACAGCTGCTTATTATATCTACAAGGAAAAAATCAATCTCTATAAAAGTGATTTAATATATATACTTTGATATGTATTTATACTTAGGCCATTAATTTCCTTATTGTGATAGAGTGTGATTATTCGCGTAGAGCAACGATTACGCCCACTCTGTGTGCCTGAGACCAACAAACTATTAGTTGGGTGTAGGGCTGCACGACATTACAACATTATATATCGAACATTAATACAAGTTTATATGTTTTCTTATATCTTTACACTAAATCTGTGTAGTATCGGCTTAGAATACCATTACCCCATTAATGCCCGTGAGTATTCGTAAAAGGCGACTAACGATATTGCGGCTTTCAAGGGATTTTTGGGCGATGCGGTTGGACACCCATCACTAACAACCTTTATTTTACCATCATTTCCCCACTCAACTTTCCAAATGTGGCTGAGGAATTTGTAATTCCTTAGCTCTGGCTACCCCTTCTAGGGAATTATAGCCGTGAGTATATGTTATGTTATGTTTTATTTATTATCTCATTTCATACACCGGTTTACCATATTCATTACGTACACCGGTAGAAATGGGGTAGCGCTATTCTAAGCCGACACTACACAGCAGTTTTATTCTCCTCTGTTTTTGCTATGTTTGTAAAAATGATTCTGAGTATTTGCTTCACGTATTATTATAGACAAAAAGAATATAAAGCGAAGCAGTGTTCTAAGAGAACGAACAAAATCGGCAAGAAAATCATACGTGCAAAGAATATAAGTTTGTCTCTCTATAGTTTTGTCTGGATCGAACCAACTAATCGACAGTTTCTACCCACCCCAATGGAAATTAATGGCGCGGCGTTAAAATACGAATGAACTCTGTATGTGTCGGAGCTTTTCGAAGAAAAATAATTTAACTTACATGTGTATTGCGAATTTCATCTTGTGAGCTGGATATTAAATTTTAGAATACCTATGTAGTATTCTTAGAATGGTATCTATCTAATATTATTATGAAAATTATTATATAATATGTTTCTTTATATGTGAATGTAATGAAAAAAAATACTAACCATATTCGGTTTGTTACTACAACCTTTGAAAATCTCATTTTGTATATTTACAGAAATATAAATTGTAAGTCAATTTGAGTTTGTATAAGGGCAGAGACAAACAGTGATAGAATAAATCGTTAGTGATAGATTGCTATATATCACATCTGATTATTATTTCTATTTTTCTTAAAGAGCCATATTATTATTTCTTGAAGAGGGTGGCAGAATTACTATTTCTAATTGACAATAATTTTAAAAGAATATTCTTTTATAAAAATATACAAACTTGCTGTTTAGTGTCGGCTTAGAATAGCACCACCCCATTTAGAGGCGACTAAGGGTATCGGGGCTTTTTTATTTATTTTACAATCTTATCCTCACTTAACTTCCAAAAGTGACTGAAGAATTTTCTGATTCTAAAGTTCTGGCTATACCTTTTATGGATTTGTAGCCGTGAGTATATGTATGTATGTAAAAATATACATTATATTGCATAATCGAGCGTTTTTACTTCAAAAGCGTGGCTGAGCCGGGTCGATAGTAATTTATAAAGCTCGTTCGATGTCAATGTAATATTTTCTCAGCGGTTTAAACTCATATTCAGTAAAATATTAAATGGCAGCCCTATCCTAAGGGTCATATCATGCAAATAGCAGTAAATAAATCATGATAGTGACATAAAACGTGTAATTAGGTGATCTTATGCCATTATTCATAGCTACAATGTCACAATAATTAACACTTACTGCAGACTTGAACTTGGTCTCTCGGGTTTAATATGCATATCTTTGATATTATTATACACTAGTGGATCGTCCCAGCTTCGCACGGGTAGCGTTGTTTTTTTAAATATCTAAGGTTTCTTTCTTCAGTCACTGCTCAAGCATTGTGAAATTCAGCGCAATGTTTTCAATTTATTAAATTTATAGCACTCCCTAAACAGTGTACTTTGGTGATTTTAAATGCGCTTTGATGAACGGTTCAGTATTTCCGTTTAATAGCAAATTTTGAAATAAAACGCTATGAAGTATTTATAACAGTCTAAAAAATAAATCATTACGTAAATCGTATGCAACTACTGGCGCCATCTAGTATGTTATATGTAAATTTGTAAAGATTTGGTTTTGATCACAGGCGCGATGGCTTATTTTATGTATAATTTTGGTGTTTGTCTACCGATTTCTATGATTCTTTTTTTATTGAATAGGTAATAATGTTACCTTTTTTTAAATTTGGGATGAGTGAGACGTTTACAAACGTAAGAGTAAACAAATATAATCAGAATGATCTCAACTGCTAAGCTATCAGGAATTACACGTGTTATTGTGAGTCAACCGTAAAAGATAGACATAAACTGCTGAGGTTTTTTTTTTAGATAATTTTATGAAGAATATTTCCGTCGCACTTGATTTCTATGTAAGTTTAACCATTGAGGCTGCACACGCGACGGAAGCTTAAAAAATGGAGTAACTTCTCCCGTTTTCCCAAAATTTCCCAAAATTCCCGTTTACTACTCAGCTGGAAAGTATACAAAAACCTGCGCAGGTGTATGAAGAATAATTGTACCAAGTTTCGTTAAAATCCGTCGAGTAGTTTTTGTTTCCATAAGGAACATACAAACCGACAGAAAGACAGACAGACAGACAGACAGACAGACAGACAGACAGACAAAAATTTTACTGATTGCATTTTTGGCATCAGTATCGATCCCTAATCACCACCTGATGGTTATTTTGAAAATATATTTCATGTACAGAATTGACTTCTCTACAGATTTATTATAAGTATAGAAGATGTATTATTAGACATGTATGTAACATATACTCACGGCTGTAAATCCCTAGAAAGGGTAGCCAGAGCCAAGGAATTATAAATTCCTCAGCCACTTTTGGAAATGTGAGTGGGGAAAAGATGGTATAAATAAATAAAGGTTGTTGGTGATGGGTCTCCAACCGCATCGCCCAAGAATACCTTAAAAACCCCAATACCGTTAGTCGCCTCTTACGGACACCCACCGGAAGAAATGGGGTAGTGCTATTCTAAGCCGACACTACACAGCATATTATTATATTATTATATTATATATATGATATTATTATTATTTATTACTGTGTAGTGTCAGCTTAGAATAGCACTACCCCATTTCTTCCGGTGGGAGTACGTAAGAGGCGACTAACGGAATTGGGGCTTTTGAGGGATTTTTGGGCGATGCGGTTGGTGACCCATCACTAACAACCTTTATTTATTTATACCATCTTTTCCCCACTCACATTTCCAAAGTGGCTGAGGAATTTTCTAATTCCTTAGCTCTGGCTACCCCTTCTAGGGATTTATAGCCGTGAGTATATGTATGTATGATATGACGTCGTTTATGCAGCGGGGATCGAACCCGCAACCTCCGGCTCGAGAAGCTGGTCATCTATCCACTCAGCCACGGACGTCGTCAAAATCTATACTAATATTATAAAGAGGAAAGGTTTGATTTTTTGTTTGTTTGTTTGAATTGAATAGGCTCCAAAACTACTGGACGGATTTGAAAAATTCTTTCACTGTTTTAATGCTACACTATTCCCGAGTGACATAGGCTATATTTCATTTTCAAAAAATTAGGGATCCTTACGTAAATTTCAAAAATGTAACCAAAGGTGTTAAAGAAATACCAAAAAAAATATTTACATCGCGTGCGCTGCGAAAACTATTGAAAATAGAATAAAATTATGTACTACAATTTTATAGAACACATCATTATCTAAAAAAAATGCCCGGACAGCATGTCTCTAACTATTATAGTTATCTCACAACAAGCGTCATTATATAAAATTATTTAAAATTAAATTAAAATCCTGCTTTAGAAAAGGCTCTTTATTTGTACCTATCTAATCCTTATAAAAAACGTATATATTATTTTAGACTACTTCAATACCCTTATATTACTTTTTGAATTATTCAATTCGAACATTCCATTCGAAAGTTATCTTGAATTAAAAAAATAGATAAAACTCCGCTCGATTAGCTATGCATAGTAAGTTGTTGCAGGCGTCACGAAGGGGTACGGGAGGCTGCTTATCAAAGAGTTAAAGCAAAATTTAATTGTAGCGACTATTATCACTGGCCCAGCAGCCGGTCAATTAGCTCATATACCGAGGATACCGATGATCCCAACTGATCTGCCAATTCCATTTAAACGGTTACAATTTCCGGTTAAAACATCTTTTGCTTTAACAATTAATAAGTTCCAAGGCCAAAGCTTCAAATTAGTAGGGATTGACCTGCGAAAGAATTGTTTTACTCACGGTCAACTGTACGTTGGCCTGTCGCGGGTGGGAGCTCCTGAACATCAATTTATTTTGCTGCCCCAAAATACAACAACGTCAAATATTGTTTACAGGGAAGCTCTAACTCTATAAATTGAATGGCTTTTGATGTAATTACTCATTATGAAAAATAAAAAAAATAACGACATGATAGTCCAGTGGATAGAACACCCGCCTGAAAGCAGAAGGGCGTGAGTTCCAATCCTGGGTCGGGCCTACACCAATTTGTCTCTTCTAAAGTCATATGTGTGGTTAATTTATCATGGTTGTTAACGGTGAGGGAAAAAAATATATATAAATATAAATACAAAAAAATATAACATACATACATATACTCACGGCTTTAAATCCCTAGAAGGGGTAGCCAGAGCTAAGGAATCAGAAATTCCTCAGCCACTTTTGGAAGTCTGCTGTGTAGTGTCGGCTTAGAATAGCACTACCCCATTTCTTCCGGTGGGTGTACGTAAGAGGCGACTAACGGACTTGGGGCTTTTTAAGGGATTTTT
This sequence comes from Bedellia somnulentella, assembly GCA_963576735.1. Lineage (NCBI taxonomy): Eukaryota > Metazoa > Arthropoda > Insecta > Lepidoptera > Bedelliidae > Bedellia > Bedellia somnulentella. The sequence continues at coordinate 12,936,452 of OY755190.1, forward strand.
GGGCGATGCGGTTGGAGACCCATCACCAACAACCTTTATTCTACCATCTTTTCCCCACTCAACTTCCAAAAATGGCTGAGGAATTTCTAATTCCTTAGCTCTGGCTACCCCTTCTAGGGATTTACAGCCGTGAGTATATGTATGTATGTTCTTTTGGAAGTTGTGTGGGGAAAAGATGGTGAAATAAAGGTTGTTGGTGATGGGTCACCAACCGCATCGCCCAAAAATCCCTCAAAAGCCCCAAAACCGTTAGTCGCCTCTTACGTACACCCACCGGAAGAAATGGGGTAGTGCTATTCTAAGCCGACACTACACAGCAAAAAAATATAACATAGTTTAAAACTTAAAAAAAATATGTTAAAATAATAATACATGTAATAAAATGAAAAACAAAATGTTAATGATAATTCATGCCCGAGCGAAGCCGGGACGGGCTGCTAGTAACTAATATGAATATTGAACGTGAGATTAAGGATGGTGCAAACTGGTGATTCTTCGACTTTCTCTGCCTACCCAAAAGGGAATAAAAAGCGTGAATAAGTTAGTCAATGCCAATGTCTAATTAGAACGAAACCAGTAAAAATCAATTAACATCAGTCAGTTGGTGATGTCATTCTGATTACACGACTTAATTGTTTTATTGCGAAACACATTAATATACATTACGCTATTTCATCACAAGACAATTTATTGCCGTGTAGTGCCGGCTTCGAATATAACTACCCCTCTCTACCCACTGGTGTCGTAAGATACGACTAACGGCATGGCGCTTTTATGAATGGATTTTGTGCGATGCGAAGGAAACCCATCATCAACGATACTTTATTTCTGCAATCTTATCCCCTATTAACTTCGAAATATGGCTGAGGAGTGTATAGCTTTGAAGCTCTGCCTACCCCTTAGGGATTTATAGCCGTGAATTTAAGTATGTATGTAGAATTCATTGTATTTGGTTTAAACTTCTCGATTTAGGTCCTTTGATAACTTAACACAAACAGTTCTTCAAAGTCAAATGATTTATTCAAATTATCGCGCTCGGTCTAAACTTTAGACAAACACAATTTAAATTGACTTCATGACCCTTTCGCTTAGCGTTTTGGAAGAAGAAGATACGACATTTAATTTCAAACACTTTAAACCATACCACCGCCCCTTGTGCTCTTGAGCTTGTGAAGGGTTATTTTAAAATTTAAAATAAATCATATATTCAAGTGATAAGAGGTTAATAATCCCAAACATTTCATTGTTATTGTATTAATAACTTGAAACAAAGTAGTTCTTTTTTTAATTTTGTGTAAAATAAGTTTAAAAGCTTTTGTAATCTCTCCATTCAGTATCTTAGTTATGTGTGCAAAATAGGAACGCAAAAACAACACTGCTAGATAAGAAAATAACGTTTATTACTCGTTTCCAAACATTCCTACATGACGTCAAAAGTTATCCAAATATTGACAGAAACATCCCGTCCGTATGTTTGTATCTTCTATTGTAATTAATGACAATGGCGATTGTTTAGGAACTAATTGCGGTCGGGTATCGAACGTGAGACTACGCGAATAAATTAACATACAACCTAATTTGGATTGCGTAGCATGTTCGCGTCTAAGAAGCTTTTGTGTTTATACATACATACATACATACATATACTCACGGCTATAAATCCCTAGAAGGGGTAACCAGAGCTAAGGAATTATAAATTCCTCAACCACTTTTGGAATTTGAGCGGGGAAATAATGGTAAAAATAAAGGTTTTTGGTGATGGGTCTCCAACCGCATCGCCCAAAAATCCAATAAACAGCCCCAATATGTATGACCATGTGAATGACCATGTACCATGTGAATTTCATTTGTGCACCGAATATTACTTTTTTTATTCGTCTCTTAGCGACATGATAGTCCAGTGGGTAAGAACACCCGCCCGAAAAACAGAAGGGCGTGAGTTCCAATCCTGGGACGGGCCTACACCAATATGTCTTTTATAAAGTCATATGTGTGGTTAATTTATCATGGTTGCTAACGGTGAGGGAAAACATCGTGAGGAAACCCACATGGCTGAGTTGTACTTAGTCATGTGACAGTGTATTCGTACAAAACGGCGATAGGCCTGCCCCCTATCACGTGAGTACACTGTCTAAGCAAAACGTGGGTACCTTCTCTGGAAACTAGATGGCGCTTGCCATGTGAGTTCAGGAGTATTGGTACCTCTGCCAACCCCTTCGGGGATAAAACGGCGTGAACGTTTATGTTTATGTTATGTATTATTCGTCTCTTGTATATATTTTTTGTTTTGTTGGATTAAGATTTCCTTACTCTACAAGTGTCCAAATAACAGCGCATACATTTGAATTTCGCCTGCAACGTACCTGTAAAAAAAAAGTTTTATTAAAAATATGCTCGAATACGTTGTCTGATTTGTTGAAATTATTCAACACCGTTTTTAATACGGTGATCACAGAGGTAACATTTGTGATATGCTGGTGAGATAACTTATAACTGAGTGACGTGCTTTCACTATTTACAATATATATATATACATACATATACTCACGCCATTAGTTGCCTTTGGGGTAGGCAGAGACTATCGATCGCCACTTCGTACGATCCTGACAAACCTCTCTAGCTTCGTTTACATCCATCAATCTTTTCATACATGCCCTTTCTTTCTACTATTTCATTCTTCATACTACGGACGCCTGCCTTTTCGAGCACACTCTCAATTTGGTCCAAGTGTGTCTTCGTCGTATTTACAATAAATTTTACTGCCACTTTTGGAAGTTAGGTGGGGACAAGATTGTAAATAAAGGTTCATATAGTAATATTTTAACATGTAGAGCTGAATGGATAAAAAATCATAAAATATTGAAATAAAAAAGGGATACACAAACGTGTACAATTTACCAAAAAAAAGTACAGAAGAACATTGTACGATATAACTATCAAAAAAACAAAATCTTCCCAAAAAAAACCTACAATTTACGAGATATACCAGCAAGAACGAATATTCTTTTATTGCAGCAATAAAACTGTTTTCCTAGACGTACCAAAATAGGTTTACCTAGCGTCTCGTAGTGTTAAAATATTCATGAGAGTACGCCGTACACCATCTCGCCTAAAATTCTCTTTGAACTGCTAATTTTTCTCACTACAAGAATTCTGTTATACTCATACTTTGGATAAGTGAAACAATGTTGTTTCTTGTTTTGTGATTTACGATTCTTTTGGTTTTGGTAGACCAATGTTTGTCTATTCTAATATATAAGTTAGATTAAGATTAAGATTAAGATTATTTATTCAGAAAAAAGACAAATGGATAAGACTTAAAATAAAATACAACATAAAAAGTTTACAAAAGAAAAATATGGTCGTTTACACACTAGGTCGAACCCGTATTACAGTCACCAGAGTCTTCCGATGTTTACAAGTAAAAGTGATTTTAAAGTCTTAACAATTATAAATGTAAACAAAACTAGTCAGTGCTCGAAGCAGATTACACTATTTAAGTGATATATACTCGCGGCTATAAATCCCAAAAAGGGGTAGCCAGAATAAGAAATTCCACCTGTGTGAAGTTGGCAGCCAAAACTGGCAGTTATTATAATACGACCAAATTAAGAAGTAAAATACTTTTTGGTTCCATTTACCAGAATACCATGTAAATCCAAAGTTTTCACTAGTTATAATGTTATATATATCGATACTCATCCGGACATACATCCATATTCATCTGATGACAGTGCCAAAGCCTGCAGATAAAATGAAATTAAGCATGGGAGCCGCTCCAGAAAAATCCTCACTTCTCCTAAACCAAGACCCGTAACACTTTGTGATTACATTCATTGTAAAGCCTATTACATAAGCTATCAAATGATGGTATAACAGTATCCCGCTTTGCCGTCAGAGTAAAGAATATTCGACGGAGAAGATGACAGCGTATACAACTGTAAGAAATATAACGGCCGCTCCAGAAAAATCCTCACTTCTCCTAAACCAAGACCCGTAACACTTTGTGATTACATTCATTGTAAAGCCTATTACATAAGCTATCAAATGATGGTATAACAGTATCCCGCTTTGCCGTCAAAGTAAAGAATATTCGACGGAGAAGATGACAGCGTATACAACTGTAAGAAATATAACGGCCGCTCCAGAAAAATCCTCACTTCTCCTAAACCAAGACCCGTAACACTTTGTGATTACATTCATTGTAAAGCCTATTACATAAGCTATCAAAAAATGGTATAACAAAATCCCGTTTTGCCGTCAGAGTAAGGAATATTCGACGGAGAATGTGACAGCGTATACAACTGTAAGAAATATGGCGGCCGCTCAAGAAAAATCCTCACTTCTCCTAAACCAAGACCCGTAACACTTTGTGATTACATTCATTGTAAAGCCTATTACATAAGCTATCAAATGATGGTATAACAATATCCCGCTTTGCCGTCAGAGAAAAGAATATTCGACGGAGAAGATGACAGCGTATACAATTGTAAGAAACATGGCGGCCGCTCCAGAAAAATCCTCACTTCTCCTAAACCAAGACCCGTAACACTTTGTTATTACATTCATTGTAAAGCTTATTACATAAGCTATCAAATGATGGTAAAGCAGTATCCCGCTTTGCCGTCAGAGTAAGGAATATTCGCTCCAGAAAAATCCTCACTTCTCCTAAACCAAGACCCGTAACACTTTGTGATTACATTCATTGTAAAGCCTATTACATAAGCTATCAAATGATGGTATAACAGTATCCCGCTTTGCCGTCAAAGTAAAGAATATTCGACGGAGAAGATGACAGCGTATACAACTGTAAGAAATATAACGGCCGCTCCAGAAAAATCCTCACTTCTCCTAAACCAAGACCCGTAACACTTTGTGATTACATTCATTGTAAAGCCTATTACATAAGCTATCAAATGATGGTATAACAATATCCCGCTTTGCCGTCAGAGTAAAGAATATTTCACGGAGAAAATGACAGCGTATACAACTGTAAGAAATATGGCGGCCGCTCAAGAAAAATCCTCACTTCTCCTAAACCAAGACCCGTAACACTTTGTGATTACATTCATTGTAAAGCATATTACATAAGCTATCAAATGATGGTATAACAGTATCCCGCTTTGCCGTCAAAGTAAAGAATATTCGACGGAGAAGATGACAGCGTATACAACTGTAAGAAACATGGCGGCCGCTCCATAAAAATCCTCTTTTCTCCTAAACCAAGACCCGTAACACTTTGTGGTTACATTCATTGTAAAGCTTATTACAAAGGCTATCAAATAATGGTATAACAATATCCGGCTATGCCGTCAGAGTATGAAATATTCGAAGGAGAAGATGACAGCGTATACAAGTATAAGAAATATAGTGGCCGCTCCAGAAAATCCTCACTTCTCCTAAACCAAGACCCGTAACACTTTGTGGTTACATTCATTGTAAAGCCTATTACATAGGCTATCAAATGATGGTATAACAGTATCCCGTTTTGCCGTCAGAGTAAAGAATATTCGACGGAGAAGATGACAGCGTATACAACTGTAAGAAATATAACGGCCGCTCAAGAAAAATCCTCACTTCTCCTAAACCAAGACCCGTAACACTTTGTGGTTACATTCATTGTAAAGCCTATTACATAGGCTATCAAATGATGGTATAACAGTATCCCGCTTTGCCGTCAGAGTAAAGAATATTCGACGGAGAAGATGACAGCGTATACAACTGTAAGAAACATGGCGGCCGCTCCAGAAAAATCCTTTTTTCTCCTTAACCAAGACCCGTAACACTTTGTGGTTACATTCATTGTAAAGCTTATTACAAAGGCTATCAAATGATGGTATAACAGTATCCCGTTTTGCCGTCAGAGTAAGGAATATTCGACGGAGAAGATGACAGCGTATACAACTGTAAGAAATATAACGGCCGCTCCAGAAAAATCCTCACTTCTCCTAAACCAAGACCTGTAACACTTTGTGATTACATTCATTGTAAAGCTTATTACATAAGCTATCAAATGATGGTAAAGCAGTATCCCGCTTTGCCGTCAGAAAAAGGAATATTCTCTGGAGAAGATGACAGCGTATACAAGTGTAGGAAATATGGTGGGCACTCCAGTAAAATCATAATTTCTCCAAAACTAAGACCCGTAACACTTTGTGATTACATTCATTGTAAAGCTTATTACATAAACTATAAAATGATGGTAAAGCAGTATCCCGCTTTGCCGTCAGAGTAAGGAATATTCGCTGGAGAAGATGACAGCGTATACAAGTGTAAGAAATATGGCGGCCGCTCCAGAAAAATCCTCACCTCTCCTAAACCAAGACCCATAACACTTTATGATTATATCCGTTATAAAGTAAATTACATAAACTATCAATTAATGGTAAAGTAGTATTCCGTTTTGCCGTCAGAGTAAGGAATATTCGACGGAGAAAATGACAGCGTAAAGAAGTATAAGAAATATGGCGGGCACTCCAGTAAAATCATCATTGCACCCAAACTAAGACCCGTAACACTTTGTGATTACATTCATTGTAAAGCTAATTACATAAGCTATCAAATGATGGTAAAGCAGTATCCCGCTTTGCCGTCAGAGTAAGGAATATTCGCCGGAGAAGATGACAGCGTATAGAAGTATAAGAAATATGGTGGGCGCTCCAGTAAAATCATCATTGTAACACTTTTTGTTTAAATAAATAAAAAGTGTTACAGGTCTTGGTTTAGGAGAGGTGAGGATTTTTCTTGAGCGGCCGCCATATTTCATACAATTGTATACGCTGTTATCTTCTCCAGCGAATATTCCTTACTCTGACGGCAAAGCGGGATACTGCTTTACCATCATTTGATAGCTTATGTAATAAGCTTTACAATGAATGTAATCACAAAGTGTTACGGGTCTTGGTTTAGGAGAAGTGAGGATTTTTCTGGAGCGGCCGCCATGTTTCTTACAATTGTATACGCTGTCATCTTCTCCGTCGAATATTCTTTTCTCTGACGGCAAAGCGGGATATTGTTATACCATCATTTGATAGCTTATGTAATAGGCTTTACAATGAATGTAATCACAAAGTGTTACGGGTCTTGGTTTAGGAGAAGTGAGGATTTTTCTGGAGCGGCCGCCATGTTTCTTACAGTTGTATACGCTGTCACATTCTCCGTCGAATATTCCTTACTCTGACGGCAAAACGGGATTTTGTTATACCATTTTTTGATAGCTTATGTAATAGGCTTTACAATGAATGTAATCACAAAGTGTTACGGGTCTGGGTTTAGGAGAAGTGAGGATTTTTCTGGAGCGGCCGTTATATTTCTTACAGTTGTATACGCTGTCATCTTCTCCGTCGAATATTCTTTACTCTGACGGCAAAGCGGGATACTGTTATACCATCATTTGATAGCTTATGTAATAGGTTTTACAATGAATGTAACCACAAAGTGTTACGGGTCTTGGTTTAGGAGAAGTGAGGATTTTTCTAGAGCGGCCGCCATGTTTATTACAGTTGTATACGCTGTCATCTTCTCCGTCGAATATTCTTTACTCTGACGGCAAAGCGGGATACTGTTATACCATCATTTGATAGCTTATGTAATAGGCTTTACAATGAATGTAGTCACAAAGTGTTACGGGTCTTGGTTTAGGAGAAGTGAGGATTTTTCTGGAGCGGCTGCTATATTTCTTATACTTGTATACGCTGTCATCTTCTCCGTCGAATATTCTTTACTCTGACGGCAAAGCGGGATACTGTTATACCATCATTTGATAGCTTATGTAATAGGCTTTAGAATGAATGTAACCACAAAGTGTTACGGGTCTTGGTTTAGGAGAAGTGAGGATTTTTCTTGAGCGGCCGCCGTGTTTCTTACAGTTGTATACGCTGTCATCTTCTCCGTCGAATATTCTTTACTCTGACGGCAAAGCGGGATACTGTTATACCATCATTTGATAGCTTATGTAATAGGCTTTACAATGAATGTAATCACAAAGTGTTACGGGTCTCGGTTTAGGAGAAAAGAGGATTTTTCTGGAGCGGCCGTTATATTTCTTACAGTTGTATACGCTGTCATCTTCTCCGTCGAATATTCTTTACTCTGACGGCAAAGCGGGATATTGTTATACCATCATTTGATAGCTTATGTAATAGGCTTTACAATGAATGTTATCACAAAGTGTTACGGGTCTTGGTTTAGGAGAAGTGAGGATTTTTCTGAAGCGGCCGTTATATTTCTTACAGTTGTATACGCTGTCATCTTCTCCGTCGAATATTCTTTACTCTGACGGCAAAGCGGGATACTGTTATACCATCATTTGATAGCTTATGTAATAGGCTTTACAATGAATGTAATCACAAAGTGTTACGGGTCTTGGTTTAGGAGAAGTGAGGATTTTTCTGGAGCGGCCGCCATATTTCTTACAGTTGTATACGCTGTCATTTTCTCCGTGAAATATTCTTTACTCTGACGGCAAAGCGGGATATTGTTATACCATCATTTGATAGCTTATGTAAAAGGCTTTACAATGAATGTAATCACAAAGTGTTACGGGTCTTGGTTTAGGAGAAGTGAGGATTTTTCTGGAGCGGCCGCCATATTTCTTACAGTTGTATACGCTGTCATTTTCTCCGTCAAATATTCTTTACTCTGACGGCAAAGCGGGATACTGTTATACCATCATTTGATAGCTTATGTAATATGCTTTACAATGAATGTAACCACAAAGTGTTACGGGTCTTGGTTTAGGAGAAGTGAGGATTTTTCTGGAGCGGCTCCCATGCTTAATTTCATTTTATCTGCAGGCTTTGGCACTGTCATCAGATGAATATGGATGTATGTCCGGATGAGTATCGATACATATAACATTATAACTAGTGAAAACTTTGGATTTACATGTTATTCTGGTAAATGGAACCAAAAAGTATTTTACTTCTTAATTTGGTCGTATTATAATGGCTGCCAGTTTTGGCTGCCAACTTCACACAGGTAGAAATTCCTCAGCCACCAAAGCCAGCTCAGCCAAAGAAGTTGATACGGAACAAGATGGTAGAAATATTAAAGTATCGTCGGTCTCTTAAAATCCATGAGGCTAGGACATGGACTAAGGGTATGAAGCCTCTTACAAATTCAGTAGGTAGAAAGGGGTAGTGACATTCCAAGCCGGCACTACTACCTCTAAACATTCCATAATATTAATTCAGCTTGCGCTTTTGAGCAAACAAGCAATCATTGCCCAACTTTCCTATCCGCTATTCGACTCTGGTAAACAATCCTAGCAGCCAGTCTCGAACGTTTGTTAAAAGAGGTCTACAACTACGGCAATAAAATGCATAGTTTAGCAAACATCACATCAAAGGAGTTTTCGTGAATAATACAAATATTTCACTCGAATACGAGCACGAGGCTTTTGAAGAGTTTTATTCGACTCGCATTTATTGCATGTTAGTTTGTGACTGCATTTCAAAGGAGTTTTACTGGAGGAAACTAGGCAAAGCAGTTACTTTAAACAAATTGAAATGATTGGTTAACGACCGATTTTTGAATTGAGTATTCCAGTTAAGAACAACTTAAGTATCGTTCTGTCGCATTGAAATCTTAACAACTGAATGAGACAACACGATACTTAAGTCGTTCTCAGCTTGAATACTCAATTCAGAAATCGGGCGTAAGACTTTTATTGTGTTGTATCGAGATTAGTAAGAGATTTAAATTTTTAATCATTCTTTGTTTGTCATTTTTATTCTTTCACAATTCATAAATGTTATTTCACATGGGTTGCCTAATGGGCTGTTCAAAAATGAAAACCAATGCTTTTTTGTAGATTCACGGCCACCTGACGACAAAAAATATCGTGTGCCCATAGTGTGCTCTGTCAAGCGAACAAAATAATTATATTTTATAAATAAAGCAAACATAATGACTTTAACTCAGCATTTAAACCCACGCCTCGCTGTATAAGAACCCTCCTACAGTAGAGGTAAATAATAGTTTTATTTATTAAAGGACCAGCTCGGGTTAAATCTGATTATGACAGCGTTATGATGTAACACACAAAGGCTGGAACCTACAATACAATACACGAGTGAACCCTTCTTTCTGGTTATATAATAAACTAGCTATTTTACCCGGCTTTGCACGAGTAGCAAGAATATCTATTCTGTGGGATACTGTTATAAACTTAGCCAATTTTAGTTATGTCCTTATGTAGAAAAAAATATTTTTGCCATTGACTTTGCCTAAGAGCATACCTAAATCATGAACTAATAATATGTTAAAAATAAATTGTGGGAAGGCTGCATGCAATGATTCTGGTTGTATTTAAACTAATTTGATCTGTAATTTGATGTTAAACTAATTTGATCTGTGATAATGACAAGGACACTCTTAACCCTTCAGCGGTCGCGGCGCGTCCGGGCGCCTCTGCTGTTTAATTATGAAATTCCGTCAACGGTTGAGAGACGCCCGGGTGCCTCTGTCGGAGCGCGCCACTTAAAACGTTATTTGTGATAGTTATAAAGACTTGTTTTGCATGTTGTATTGTAGCCGCCCGGATCGATGCATTGTTTTAGCGGAAATGCTAATTTAAACTTTTTTAACGGTGTTCCTCTGAGGGGTTAATAATAGATATAACATGGTATGGTTAATTACATGTGCTCAAATCCTAAATGAAATATCCTAACTCTTTATTAAACATCTAAATTCGTTTCCAAATCTTATCCAACGTTTTCGTAAAAACCTAAGGAAAAATATGTTTTTTGAAATGGCTGTGTTTTAAAGAATTTTTTATGGATTCTTCTTACAACAATACACTTTCTCAAACCAAATTAAGAATTTTATACGTTAGTTTTTCATAACTTTTGGGAAATCAAAAAATGACCGACTGTTGTTGTTTTATCCTGAAAATAATAATACTGAATCTTTATTTCAAAATCTTTTTTTAATATCATACTATACATTAGTAAAGTAGTACATTAGTAGAAGTAATTCAATATAATACATTAGTAGTGTCGGCTTAGAATAGCACTACCCCAATTCTTCCGGTGGGTGTACGTAAGAGGCGACTAACGGTATTGGGGCCTTTTAAGGGATTTTTGGGCGATGCGGTTGGAGACTCATCACCAACAACCTTTATTTTACCATCTTTTCCCCAAGAAACTTCCAAAAGTGGCTGAGGAATTTCTAATTCCTTAGCTCTGGCTACCCCTTCTAGGGATTTATAGCCGTGAGTATATGTATGTAATTTTTTTTAAATAATGTTAATGTTAGTAGAGGACAACCTCGGAGGACACATTTGGACCAAATAGCGAGTGTGGCCAAAAAGGCAGGCATCCAAAGTATGAAGAATAAAGAGCATGCATGAGAAGATTGATGGATGTAAACGAAGCTAGAGAGGTTTGTCAGGATCTTATGAAGTGGCGATCGATACTCTCTGACTACCCCAATGGGAACTAATGGCGTTAGTATAATATAATCATTCGCAACATACATACATACATACATATACTCACGGCTATAAATCCCTAGAAGGGGTAGCCAGAGCTAAGCAATTAGAAATTTCTCAGCCACTTTTGGAAAGTTTAGTGGGGAAAAGATGGTAAAGTAAAAGTTGTTGGTGATGGGTCTCCAACCGCATCGCCCAAAAATCCCTTAAAAGCCCCAATACCGTTAGTCGCCTCTTACGTACACCCATCGGAAGAAACGGGGTAGTGCTATTCTAAGCCGACAATTCACGGCAAATTCATTCGTAAATAAACCATAAATAATTGACAAACGTTGTAGCTATAAAAAACAATAGCAAATTTCTGCTACGATTCATCAAAATTTATGTATCTTCTGTTATTACAGAATAAGCCGCCAAGCGTATATACGAGTAAATACCGCCGGCGAATCCAAGTAATACAATATGTATGAGGGTAATTTCCCTCGCTACCCTCACACGGTGGAAGCTGCAGTGATGCTCATAAAAATACAAAGATGCCTTCATCATTATTTATTTCGCATTCAGCTTTTTTAGTACCGACTTTATCATGTTAATGTTTTTTCATCTCAACGTTCGCGGGTAATAATCCTGAAGGGACGGCAGAGACACTAAAACTTTTGAAAAACTAGTGTCAATTTGTCACGTAGTGGAAAGAACACCCACTTTTTACCTAGGCAGTGTATATATTTGGTGAGGGGAACCCAGAATCGTAAACATAATATAAACATAAACGTTCACGCCGAATATCCCCGAAGGGGTTGGCAGAGGTACTAATACTTCTGAACATCACGTGACATTGTCACCTGGTGTTCAGAGTACCCACGTTTTGCATGGACAGTGTACACACGTGATAGGGGGCAGGCCTATCGCCGTTTTGTACGAATACACTGTCACATGACTAAGTACAACTCGGCCATGTGGGTTTCCTCACGATGTTTTCCCTCACCGTTAACAACCATGATAAATTAACCACACATATGTCTTTAGAAAAGACAAATTGGTGTAGGCCCGACCCAGGATTTGAACACTAGTCGTTTGCACGATAACCGAGTGTTCTACCCACTGACCTATCACGGTTGCTACCCAGAATCGCTTGGTATTAAAGGTGTATATCATATTTAAATTTGGTATAGGAAGGCTCTAAACAATTTCTTCCCGTTGATGTCGTAAGAGGACATTTATGGGTTTTGGGATTTTTTATGTTAATGTTCGATGTGGTGCAGAACCATTACCAACTAACCCTGATTTCACAAAAAAAACCCTACTCAGCATTCAAAAGTGGCTTAGAATTTCTGATTCTTAAGCTCTACCTACTCGTCTTTAGGATTTATTGCCGTGAGTATAAGTAAGTTGAAAGAAAAAAAAACCGTTTCTTAAAAGATTATGCGATGAAATATGACGATATTTGCATCATAGTAGATGAATGTTTCCGTTACCGCTATCGATAAGAACATTTTTACGATCGCATAAAATTACTACGAGTTATCGACATAGACGTAAGATACACGAACTATGTAAATCTACTGATAAGTTAATCTAACTCAACGTTTACATGAAAATTCCTGAAGGGGTGGCAGAAGTACTAAAACTTCTTGACATCACGTGATTATTGTCACCTGGTGTTCAGAGAACACGTGTTTTACTTGGATAGTGTACTCACGTGATATGGGACGGGCTTATCGCCCTTTTTTATGACTATACTGTCTCGTGAGTAAGTAAAACACAGCCTATGTATATATATTTAAACACGTGGGTTTCCTAATAATGTTTTCCCTCAGCGTTAACGCCTTGATAAATTAACATTCATTTTTCAATGAATGTATAGGCCTGACTTAAGATAAGAAAACATTTTTATTTTTAGTAGGTATATTTCAATCCTAAAGACTCAAGCGTTCACGTCGGTAACATTTCGAATATTCGAATATTCAAATATTTTAAATCCGAATTTCAACATTCAGAAAACGGTTCACAGAATTTACGTATCACAGATGCTTTATTTTCCACAACTTCATTAGTTATAGATTACATTTTCTAGGAGAATCACTTCCCAGATAAACTAAAACCAGACTATTAAAATGAATTTTTTGCTTTCACCAACTATATCCTTTACTAAAATCTCATTATTCCAAAGATTTAAAAGACCGAAATAACTAGAAATTATTTATGTTAGAAAAATTGTATAAATAAAACGCGGATGCATGCCTGTTTGTATGTATGCTTGGTTGCATGTCCCTTGCTTGTGGGGGGGTGGGGGGGCGAAAGCCCCCTGCAGACAAAGAAAAGTTAGGTCACATTTAGTTAGGTTAGATTACGTATAAAACGAGCGAGCGTAGCGCAGCGGAGCGAGCACCTAAATGCCTGATGCATGCCTATATGCATACTTGCTTGCATGCTTGCTACATATAGGGGACGGGGGGCGGGGTATACTACTTACATAAAATATGCCTGCAAAATTATTCATAGTAGTAGGTATCATTCAATACATCTGTATTTCAAATGTATGGAAAATGATTTTTTGGAATAGTGATTATTCGGAGAAGCAATATTGCGGAATTAAGGTATATGTGGTTTTTGATTCTGTCGGAATCCGTTCTAGTGGTTAATCATAATGATAGTAAAGAAAAAAAGTCAATCGATAATCTGGAATGTAAGAATATGGTATTTGAAATTTCGGTGAAACAATATTATGGCCATTAAGAAAAGTCGATTAGTTTTCGGTAAAATAATATTCGGTTTTAAAAGGTTCGGATATACAGTAAGTAACCGTTCATGCCGTATATCCCTGAAGGGATTGGCAAATCACCTGGTGTTCAGGCCTCGCCGTCCAATAAACAAATAGACATAGTACAAACTGGCCATGTGGGTTTCCTCACGAAATTTTCCCTCACCGTTAAGAACCATGAAAATTAACCACACTTATGACTGTAGAAAAAATTACAATGTTTGATTACTTCGTTGTATCTTAAAACGTACTTACACATAGCTACCAAGTATTCCCTCACCGTTTAAAGGTAACTAATGAGGTGAGGATATGTTTTCTAACCGACTTCAAAAAAGGAGTGTTCTCAATTCGATCGTATATTTTTTTTATATTTGTTCGCCGATTATTTCGCTATTTATGAAGCGACTTTGATTATTATTATTTTATTCGAAAGAAAATACTTCCGGATTGGTACCATGATGAGGATATCAGGGTCTGATGATGGGATCCTGGAGAAATCGAGGGGACTGTCGAAACTCACAATCATGTGACAGTGTATTTGTTCAAAACGCCGATAGGCCTGCCCTGTATAACGTGAGAACACTGCCTAAGCAAATCGTGGGTACTCTGAACAACAGGTGACAATGTCACATGATATTCAGAAGTATTACTACCTCTACTAACCCCTTCAGGGATATTCGGCGTGAACGTTTGAGTCTTTCTTGAGATGTAGAATTGTTGACCACCGCCTTTCGAAGGATTTTAAGAACAATTTGAATTATATATGGTTGAGCCTATTTAATATCGTACTATAATAGAAATACCGAAAATACGAAGAATAATACAGTAACCGTCGCTTTCTCATCTGAGAGGCATCTTAGCCAGGTCTACTAATAATTTTTAACAAAAAGAAAACCGACTTCATAGTTGGATCATGGCTCACAAATTAATGTAAGAGAATTGTAATATTTAGGTAGGTTGAACTGACGCGTGTGGAATAAAGAAATTGCTAAGGTATTAATCACAGTACTCATATTCAATTAAAAAACTTATTTGGTACTTTTTAGTGCTAGATTGTTTATTTTCGGTGGTTTTTCCAACTATGAAGTCGGTTTTCTTTTTGTTAAAAATTATTTTCGTAAACGGATACAGAGACAACTCAACAAACTGTTGTGAGTATATCCTCCTAGGATGTTTAGAAAAACTACTATCTGTCTTTTCTTTGTTATATAAGATGTGGAAATATTTGCTACAAAAACATGTAGCGAAAAATTCTGCAAGAATGTGTTTTTGTCCAAGTTAATTACTGTGTCCGATTAATTATGTCGACCACATCGAATGTGCCGTTGTTATGTCGATGTGAAATATAATTTATATTTAACAAATGTATTGTTCTACTTAAATAACATACATACATACATATACTCACGGCTATAAATCCCAAGAAGGGGTAGCCAGAGCTAAGGAATTAGAAATGCCTCAGCCACTTTTGGAAAGTTGAGTGGGGAAAAGATGGTAAAGTAAAAGTTGTTGGTGATGGGTCTCCAACCGCATCAACCAAGAACCCCTTAAAAGCCCCAATACCGTTAGTCGCCTCTTACGTACACCCATCGGTAGAAGCGGGGTAGTGCTATTCTAAGCCGACACTACACGGCACAATTCAATAACAAAGCTTCGTAATTTTGGCTGTGTCGGCTTAAAATAGCACTATCCATTTTTGACCGCAGGTGTTGCAAGGGTTGAATTATGGTTTTGTGGTTTTTTAATAATAATTGGACGGTGTGGATTTAGATCCTTCACTTACCATTGACTTTTATGTTCCCAAAGTCTCCCCAATAAACTTTAATAAAAAATATAAATTTATAAAACTTTAAAGGCAAAACTAAATATGTCTGTATATATATATCCATCTTGAACGTAAAATGCCGTTAAGCATTGTCAGTGTTATAAGGTAACAAATATCTTATATACAAACATACATACAATACATACCATTCAATTTTCATACACGTACGAAAATCGATACCGATTCTGCTAATTTGATAGAGTAAATTATCTTCAGGAGATCTAGCACGAGCGCTATTTTACCGTCACGATATCGGTTAGAATGAGATGACAGTATACGATACTAAGTAAGTGCGAAAGAGACGGCTGTTTTATACCACGCGATATCTAGTTACAAGGTCGTTAGTACTCAGAGGTGCTAATAAGCGTTATTTTTGGTGTAGATCAATTTTCGATACAATGATAACTTATTGTACACGTTTTTACAATAATGGGCCTATTTAACAGCCTTGTTGCTTTGTAGGAAAAGTCGACTTCAAATATAAAAATAGAATGGAATACCTATTATTTATGGTGTGAATTTCTGAGGGTTCTCAAAAGGGAAATGCTAAACTATAACTCTTATAGCATTACTTTTTAACCCGTTTGTCTGTTGAGAATCACAAAAGACATACATATACATACATACATATACTCACGGCTATAAATCCCGAGAAGGGGTAGCCAGAGCTAAGGAATTAGAAATTTCTCAGCCACTTTTGGAAAGTTGAGTTGGGAAAAGATGGTAAAACAAAGGTTTTTGGTGATGGGTCTCCAACCGCTTCGCCCAAAAATCCTTTAAAAGCCCCAATAACGTTAGTCGCCTCTTACGTACACCCACCGGCTAAAATGGGGTAGTGCTATTCTAAGCCGGCACTACACGGCATCACAAAAGACCTCGGATTTAAATGCAACAACTGCAAATTATAATTGGGCATTGATTGCAGGTTATTGAAGTTCTATTTCGGATCTGATTTTAGCCATCATGAAGATTGTTTACATAAGATAAAAAAACTTTCAAGTGTTTAATTAGTTACTTATCTGACGCTGTCACCATCTCTGCACATATTTTAAACTTCATAATCAATGAGGAGAAAACAGTTAGGATAAAGCTATATCTATATCTTGTAAAAGTAATGCCGTGATGTTACTTATGTGTCAGTATCTAATTGTGTAGTGTCAGATTAAAATAACACTACCCCATTTCTTCCCGTGGGTGTTCGTAAGAGGGTATATCTTATCCTCACACATTTGCAAAAGTGGCTGAGGAATTTCTTATTCTGAAGTAAACGGCAGTGAGCTTATGATTGTATGTAAACGATGAGGAACAGACAGCGAGACTAAAGAGCTTATTCCATTACACTTTGTCGTTTCTGAATTCAGACGTCCTTCGAAGTTACTGCCGCAGACGCTTGTTATTCCACTACACAAATTTGTCTACTTTTCAGAAGCCTAGCGTTCTGAACGTTATTCCACTAGTCTGAATTCAGATTCTGTGGCTTTCAGGCGTCTTCATTCAGACAAATGGAATAAGCTCTTAAAACTTTATCTATCCTTTGCAAAATCATTGCCGTGATATTACATATGTGTTTGTTTCTAGAACCTCATAATAACTTAAAAACCATGGTGTAATACTTAAGCATTAGTTGTATAAACTAAAACGCTGGTCATTCAATAAACAGTCATTACCTACGTTTACAATGCCTTGCGTAATAATACAACGTGGCATTTACGCAAGAAAGTCGACAGATGTGCACTATCATTAATAAAAACACGTGTTTACTTAGTTTTATTTCTAAAAAAAACTATTTGTCTACATTGCATTATGTCTTGATTATCCAGCTATTGTTTTCATTTACGCACTGATCTCACCATTCAAAGGTTGTCTGGAAGAGATGGCTTTTAACGATAAGGTCACCAATAGTACTTATATTTAAGAACATAATCTATGTAAAATATTTAACTGTGATGTACAACAAATAGTTTTCTGTCTATTCTATGTGTCATGTGATAGTGTAACATCTGAGGTAGCTCTCATCTTTAAACTCTACTTATACGATATGTGACTATCGATCGCCATTTAGTACGACCTTGACAAATCTCTCTTGCTTCCCTTTTCTCTTTTCTTCTCATACATGCTCTTATATTCTTCTCACTTCGGACCCCCGCCTTTATAAGAACGTTTTCTATTTGGTCTAGAAACGTTCTACGAGGCCTTCCTCTACTAACAATCCCATCCACTTTGGCTTTATACATCTCTTTCGCTACTTTATTTTCATCAATTTTTCTATCTTGCATACTACGTCATCTTTCACACCTACTCGTTCACAAATCACACTATTTCTCACTCTATCACACAACTTTACTTTACATAAACTCTAACATTCATTTAATGAACAAAGTTATGTATAGCTCCAGATTCACAGCACTGTTTAGTATGTATTTCTTGTGAAGGTCTTTGTGATTAAGTCAACGTGAAAATAAATGCATTTGAATATAAAGAAAAGTCCATTGAATAGATAGAATGGTAAAATGTTAGTTCAAGCTCATTTTACACTCGGGCACTTTACAAACCATCTGGCAAAGTGTTTTTACTCCGCGACAATTTATCCGCCATTTTATTATATATAGAGTCACTATCCCTTTCTTCCCACGAGTGTCCTAAGAGGCGACTAAGGCTATCGGGCTTTTTTAAGTGGTTTGTGGGCGATATGCGGTTGGATATCCATCACCAAAGATACTTTGATGTACCATCTTGACTGCTATCAACTTCCAAATGTGGCTGAGGAGTTTCTAGCTCTGAAGCTCTGGCTACCCCTTCTTGAGATTTATGGCCGTGACTAAATGTATATGTATGTATGTAAATATATAATCTCTGTAAAATATTTTAACTCTGATATACGACAAAGATAGAGTTTTCCATTCTATTCTACTTCAAGTTGGTCTCTGAAGTGTAATTTTATTAGATCAGCCCAACAGATATTTTCCTTCGATAACCCCAGGGGCCCAATTCTACAATTTTAAGAAACGTCACCGTTTTGATACAGTCTGTAGGTCAAATAAGTACAATACTGTATCTCTATTTTTAGTCGTTACAACGTTATCGGTTCTATTATCTTAGCTGCCGGAGCATGGTTTTGTCAATTTTGACATTCCAAATCAGTCATTTATTCATTCTTTAATAAGTCAAATAAGTGTTGTCATTTCAGTGATCTTAAAAATCTACCGCAATAACTGTACCTATTTCTGTACCATCGCCCAAGACTAAAGAAATATCATTTAAATTTTATGTACAGTTTATGAGTACTTTCTGCTAGAAGATTTGACCGAAATATTTTATTATAGGTTAATTCTTTACATGGGTGTCGTAAGAGGCGACTAAGGGTATGGGGCTTTTTAAAGTGACTTTTAGGCGATGCGGTTGAAGACCCATCACCAACGATACTTTATTTCTACCATCATCTCCCATATCAACTTCCAAATGTGGCTGAGGAGTTTTTAGCTCTAAAGCTGTGGCTACCCCTTTTTAGGGATTTATGGCCGTGAGTATATTTATTTATTTTTATTGGGAACATCAACAGCGACATAAGTAATAATACACAGTTAATAATAGAAATCAAGTAAGGCCAATGACAGATGTTCACAGATGTACAGAAAACATATCTAACAATAATAGAATAGAATAGAATAGAATAGAATAACTCTTTATTGTACATCAAACACAAATTTACAAAAGAAATTATCATACAGTTTACAGTGAGGTACAATCGGCGGTCTTATCGCTAAAAGCGATCTCTTCCAGACAACCTTTGGAAGGTGAGATCGGTAAACTAGTTATCTAGGTAGATGCACAAAACAAGCTTACTTTAAAAATAACTTATTTAATTGAAATAATAACATAAATATTAATTACACAAAATAATATAGGTACATATTACACACATATGAACACACATACATACATAACTACATACTTTTATATATACAAGTAATACAAATACCTAAATAAAATACACAAATACGTTTTAGAAATATAATTAATACATATAATTTAAAAAGCAACAGTATTACAGCGCTTCAGTGAGATAGTGTTGTTTCACCAGATCCTTGAACACATTAAGGGATTTAGCCAGTCGCACCTCCACAGGAAGTGCGTTCCACAATTGCACAGCGTGTACAGAAAAAGAGGAGCCATATAAATTGGTTGAATGAGAGGGAATGGTTAACTGAAGATTATGGTCTGAACGTAAATTAAGGTTATGGGAAGAAGATAGAAATTGAAAACGTTCTTTTAGATAGAAAGGAGTGGCAGGATTGAACAAGATAGAGTAAAGAAGAGACAAAGTATGCGCATTTCGGCGGAGGCGAATAGGAAGCCACTTAAGTTTAGAACGATAAACAGACACGTGATCATACTTACGCAATCCAAAAACAAACCTTATGCATAAGTTTTGGAGACGCTCTAATTTATTTAGCTGTTCTTCCGTTAAATCAAGATAACAGGTATCAGCGTAATCCAAAATTGGAAGGAGTAGAGATTGAGCTAACGCAGTTTTGGTAGCAGTAGGTAGAAAATTACGCAGTCTCCTGAGGGAGCCCGCTGACGCGAACATCCTTCGGCTTACCGATTCTAATTGGGGTACCCAAGATAAATTGCAATCGATCATAATGCCTAAGTTCCTTACCACGGGGCTAAAAGAGATTGATTTTCCATCAAATAACACAGGTGGCAGTGATTTGTAATCAATCCTAGAAATCATTCGAGAACTACCGACTATTATTATTTGTGATTTATTTGGATTGACTGCTAGCCCATATGCCTCACTCCAACGCAAAATGCGCTCCAGATCACCATTAATCAGGCCAATGGACATATTCAATTGATCAAGATTTGCTTGTGTGTAAATTTGAAGATCATCTGCATAAAGGTGGTAGGAAGAAGTGAGTTGATGAGAAATACTATTAATAAATATAGCAAATAAGAGAGGAGACAACACACCACCCTGTGGAACACCGGCAATTAAATCACACCACGGAGAATAAGAATCTTCGATGCGAATGCGCTGCCGACGCCCCTGTAGATAACTACGAAACCAGTCAATCACCGTTGGAGATATGTTAATAGAACGAAGCAAAGCCAATAATATATCAAAGTCAACAGAATTAAATGCGCTACTAAAGTCAAGCAGTGATAGAACAGTCAGTAATCCCTTGTCCATCCCCAAACGTATGTCATCAGTAATTTTAACCAAAGCCGTAACGGTACTGTGGGAAGGGCGGAAACCAGATTGGAAAGGATTAAGTAGATCATTTTTAGTCAGGAAATCATTTAATTGTCTGTGTACAAGTCGTTCAAGGACTTTAGAAAGGAAAGGGAGGATAGATATAGGGCGATATTCAGAGAAGGATTTTGGATTAACTTTTTTAGGAATCGGGGTGACTTGGGCTTCTTTCCATACCGTCGGAAATGATCCTGAGGTTATGGAGTTATTGAGGATATCAGTAATGGTGGGAATTATTATGTCAAGTATAGGCAAAATCATTTTACGACTTATACTATCACCACCTGTTGCGTTTGATGTAATTGACATAATATTCTTCTTAACATCACAATCGGAGAATTGACAAATAGTAAAGGGAGGATAATCCGGAGTTGGAAGTGTAGAAAGAAATTGCAGAGTGTCAGCTTTTTTAATACCATCAAAGGTAGACGTTGAGGTAAAATGATTATTAAGTGAAGTAAGGTCCAGATCTTTCGGGATTGAATCTTGACGAGATTTTCCAACTCCTAAGGATCTAAGAAACTTCCAGACTTTAGCCGGATCGCCATTCTCAACGGAATCATGAATGTGGTGTCGCTGTGCATCCCTACACACCCTATTGCAGTGATTTCGAATCGCCACAAACTTTTCCTTATTTAGATCAGACGGCCGTGATTTAAACTTAGACTGGGCCCGAGTTTTCTTCGACAAGAGATCTCTAATTTCGTCAGTGAGCCATGGTGCAGGAAAATGTCTCATTTTAACGGCTTTTACCGGAGCATGAATATCGTAAAGTGACGTGAGTAAGGTATTAAATTTTTTAACTTTTTCATCAATAGTATCCCCTACGGTACATTCCGTCCAATCAATATTCGAAGCATCGTGTCGCAGCCTATCCAAATCTATACTACCAAAACTGCGCTGCAGGAGAATTTTCGACTTGTTTTTAGGTGGGCGAACTTTATAAGATACGAAAATAAGATCGTGATGTGAAAAAGCATCAGCTGAAGTTTGGCCGTGAAGGGCGACATGATTAGGAGAAGAGACAGCTATCAGGTCAAGAAGAGATGGAATGCAATTGGGTAAGTTGTGGGTTGCATTAAGAGGAAGAATATGAAAATTACTGCTATGAAAAATCGAAGCTAGGGATTTTGAACGGGAATCACGTTTTAAAAGACAGGTGTTGAAGTCACCCATTATAATGGAGTGATCGTAAGAAGGGGTGAGGTCTTCTAAGAGTTTCTCAAAAGAAGGAAAAAAGTTTAATTAAAGGGATGGACTATAGTAGACACCAAGTAAAACTTTATTGTGACCTAGTACGAGTTCTAGGAATAAATGTTCACCTGCATTGGAGGGAGGAGGCTGAGTTGACGTGCTAATAATAGAATATGGTATATGAGTTCGAAGATAGATAGCAACGCCACCACCACGACCGCTTACACGATCGTTTCTAATGAGTTGAAACCCTGGTAAAGTATAAGAAGCGGAAGGAAGAAATGGTTTAAGCCAAGATTCAGATACAAGAATTGCGTGAATATTTTTACTCTCAAATGAATATAACATGTCATTAAAATGAGCAGGTATGCTTTGAGCGTTAATATGAATAATATTAAAGTTTTTGTGCAATGAAGAAAAATGAGTATCAAGTGTTTCAACTAGTGAGGGAACACTATAGAAGCTACCACTTGTATCTAAATCACTTGAAGAGGAAAAGGAACACGTAAGAATCACTCGTGTCATCATCACTGACGTTCTGTTGCATAATAAAATAATAATAATAATAATATAAAAAATATGTATACTATATAGTTTCTATATAATATTAATTCTATTGGTTTGGTTGTGTTGTTGTTTTAGACAACACACACAGTGAACCATTACCTGCCAGCAGGATGAATGGATACAAAAAATAAATAAATTTTTTATGGATTCATAAAGTCAAATATAACAACACGCATTGCAGTGCAACAAATGCAGAAGGCACAATGGCCATCAAAATAAGATATCGTAAAAACACAAAACACAAGTAATACAAAGAAAAACAACGTGAAACTAAAATATTTAAAATCATTTGCCTCAATTGAATCTCAGGTAAAGAAATTTAAATAATAAACAAACTAAAAACAAAATATGTTATCTCTTGTCAAATAAAAAATCAAAAATGACATTGGCAAAAATTAAGTATTTCGAACTTTGCCAGCCATAAGCAAGACTAACCTATAATAGAAGTAAAAATAAAAAGGTATATTTATAATTATAGGTTAAAAAAACTAACAAAAGCAAAAAGCTAAACTATTCTAACTAATAATACATGCAAGAGCAAAACACAGATAATTATGAAGTCATATTGTTCTAAAAATAAAATGATAAATAGAACAATGCATATACACAGAAACAGACTTGGAATAACCTAAATTATAAGCCTAAAGAAGAGATAACTCATATGAAATGTATAGTTAAGAAGCCTGTCATTTTTTCGTTGCCCGTACAGGCCTAGTTGTTGTCGCCTTCTGAGCCTTTTGCTTAACAACAGGAGCCTTGGTAGCAGCGGGTGTGGAAGAGCTTGGGAGGTTCACCAGCTCTGAAACCATTGTGATGCGATGCCGTGTACCATCTGGTGCTGAGATATGGACAAAACCTTCTCGCGTCCAGCACTGCGTTACTCCATACTTTTGGCGTGCTGCGATAAAGGCATCATGGCGCATTTTGGTTAAAAACTCAGACAATGTGATGCCAGTACCCTTAAGTCGAGTCTTGGATGACCATACTTTGTCCCGGACAGCTAAATTCTTCAACTTAATAAGTATTGGTCGGATCCGGTTACCTGTAGGGCGTCCCATGCGATGACATCGGCTAATATCACTAGCAACAAAGTTAGAAATATCCAGCTTCTCAACAACCAAGTTGGCCGCAACTGCAATGGTATCTTCATCCTTGCTCTCAGCCACACCATGTATGAGGAGAATTTTTCGTCGGCTTCGCATCTCTAGTCTGTCAGCTTCGCGGGATATTATCTCTACCTGCTCCTGGAGGCTTCTCAATGCATATGTAATAAATACCCGAAAAGCAGTAAACTCGGCTGAGAGAGATGTCACATCTGGTGCTTGCGAGCTGGACTGTTGCAGCTGCTTCTGCTGCTTCTCAAAGACATCCATACGTTCCATAAAGATGCCTCTGAGATCCACAACAGAATCCTTTACTGACTTTGCTTCAATTGTAGAATCCATTATAAAATAGTGCGGTTATCAAAATGTGATTTTTGGTTAAAGTTAGTGTAACTTAGAAATAATATTTGCTGACAAGTTTTAGTTCACTGTGAGTATTTAGAACATTAAGTAATTGTTTTTACACTTATTTTCAATTAAATTAAATAATTTCATTTAAGAGAAAACTGTTTCCTTGTTTTTACGTTACATTTGAGTTTTAACACATATTTTTTTTTATAGCAAGTAACTCTAACAAATACATACAATTTTAAGAGGAAATAAAATATATATTAACAACAATATTTAAAGCAAAATTATTTTGATCCACGATATCTCAAGGGTGTGTGTATGTGCATGTGTGTGTATATGTGTGTGTGTGTGTGGGTGTGTGTGTGTGTGTGTGTGTGTGTGTAAAACAAATAAAAATCTGTGACATACATAAAGGCATATAAGAATGTATGTGTTATTAAAATTATACTCATAATATAATATGTATTTTAAGATTTAAAAAGTACGTCCATTACAGCTCTCCTGAATGCGCATCTACTTAAATTAAATAGATCTAAATCATGGAAATTTTTATTATATTCGGATAAAATACGACTAAAAGGAGCGTTCTGTGAGTAGTTAGTTCTGGAAATTGGTACGGAGAACAAACTATTTATGGTATGGCGAGTCCTATATGATGGCGTGTTAAGTCCAACCTGTGCAAGTAAGTTTGGGTTATCCAAACGACCATGTATTATATCATGTAGAACGGTTAGGTCAGTTAAAATACGGCGATCCTCTAATCTTAACATTTTATGAAATTTACAACTCATTTCGTAACACTTATGGAAGTTCTTAGTTTTAAAATTTAAGTGTCGTACAAAAATATGTTGTATTCTTTCAATCATATGCTTGTACTTAATGTACTGAGGGGACCAAACACTTGAGGCGAACTCCAGAATACTGCGCACATAGGCATAATAAACCGTCTGTACACATTTAGGGTCTTTAAACGTTTCACAAGTCCTCATTACAAAGCCCAGATTTTTGTATGCACGATTAGTGATATCAACAATGTGTTGTTCAAAAGTAAGCTTTGAATCTAAAGTAACGCCGAGGTCTTTTACTGCATTGACTCTCCGGATAGGCTGTTTATTAATATAGTAAGTATTAATGATGGGTTTATTACTTCGTGAAAAACTAATTTGCACGCATTTTGACACATTTATATCTATTCTGTTCTCGTTATAGTAATCGGTGAGGCGATCCAAATCCCTTTGTAGCTTATAACAGTCGTCAGCTTGTCGGATACCACAATAAACCTTTTTGTCATCTGCATACATTATAAAATTGGACTCACTTATGGCTGTAAAAATATCGTACAAATAAATATTATATAAAAGGGGACCCAAATGGGATCCTTGGGGTACTCCTGACGGTATGTCAACAAAACCTGATCGAAAACCACCCAAAACAACAGCTTGATGACGGTTGGATATATAAGATTTTATCCATCTAAAGAAATCACCTTGCACCCCTAAAGCAAGAAGCTTGCGAAGAATAATCACGTGGTCTCCTCGGTCGAAAGCTTTTTGAAAATCAGTATAGACTACGTCCACTTGTATACCTCTATCCATACAACCAAGGACAAAATCTATGAATTCAATGAGGTTGGAAAGTACAGATCTACCTTTAAGAAAACCATGCTGTTGAGACGGAATACTATGTTTAACAACAGGATAGATACGTTTATAAGCAATTTTCTCTAAGATTTTAGCAAAAATGTTTAGGATAGAAATGGGTCTATAGTTAGCAATTTTGTATTTTGGACCATTTTTGTGAACTGGTACTATCAAAGCGTCCTTCCAGATTTTAGGGAAAATACCTGCATGAAAAGAACGATTATAAATTATACAAAGAGGGGTGGAAAGAGGCTTAGCGCAGTTCTTAATAAAGAAGGGAGGAATATTATCAGTGCCTGCACCACCGTTGATGTCCAGAGAAAGAAGCAACTTGTAAATCTCTTCCTCATTAGTACTTATATTACTTATAGTTTTACCAGTATCACACTGTGGAGAAAATAAGGGTATATGTATAGCAAAATTAAAAACGTGTAACAATGTACCTACAAATACATTGTCACATGACAGGACTAAGTATAACTCAGCTATAATAGTTTCCTCACGATATTTTCCCTCACGGTTAACGTCCTCAATAAATAAAAAAGACATTGGTCAAGGCCCAACGAGAATTTAAACTCAAACCGATGAAGTGAAGTCTAAAAAAAAAGAGCTGAGTTTTGATTTCATCGTTATAAAAATTTAAAATTGTATGGGTACGTAAATGGTTAAATTTATGCGGGTACCTACTCCATGGCGATCGATAGTCTCTGCCTACCCCAATGGGAACTAATGGCGTGAGTATATGTATTTATGTATGTATGTACCTACTCCGTAACTATCATTTATTTTAATGGAATGTCTTCTAGGCATGACATTATTACAGAAGCCGCCTGCCTTTTTGAGAAAAAACTCTCTATTTGGTCCGATTGTGTCCTCCGTAGTCGTCCTCTACTAACACCACTTTCCAGTGCCTTCCACATTGGGTTTTTACACATCCAATTTACCTATTCATCCTTATCATGCCCAAACCGTCTTAAAAATATTATTGCCTTAGTATTAGTATATGGAAAAATACTAGTTTTCATTGAAACAAACCTATCCCAAATTTTTTATTGATGTACAAGCCTAAATTTAAAGGCTGTTTTCAATGTTAGTAAAAAAAATGTTTTTTCTTTTCCTCAAAGTCTCTATAGGTACCCTGCGTTTTGAAAATGACACCCCTCTTTTGCTCTGTTTTATATTCTACAGATAAGTTAGTAGTGAATTGTTATAATTGTGCCAGTGACAAATTGGTCAAATAAACAAAATAAATACATTTAATTTTTTCACACAACCTGTCAGACGTCCGAAGTGTAAAGAATAAAAAAGCATGTATAAAAGATTCATTAGAAAGAAAGAGAAAGA
The DNA here is from genome assembly GCA_963576735.1 of Bedellia somnulentella. Taxonomy (NCBI): domain Eukaryota; kingdom Metazoa; phylum Arthropoda; class Insecta; order Lepidoptera; family Bedelliidae; genus Bedellia; species Bedellia somnulentella. Next base: position 12,963,931 of record OY755190.1, read on the forward strand.
AATAATGTTTATTTGGTAATTAACACAAGACAATGACAAATATATATATATATATATATATATATATAACATAACATAACATAAACGTTCACGCCGTTTATCCCCGAAGGGGTTGGCAGAGGTACCAATACTCCTGAACTCACATGGCAAGCGCCATCTAGTTTCCAGAGAAGGTACCCACGTTTTGCTTAGACAGTGTACTCACGTGATAGGGGGCAGGCCTATCGCCGTTTTGTACGAATACACTGTCACATGACTAAGTACAACTCGGCCATGTGGGTTTCCTCACGATGTTTTCCCTCACCGTTAGCAACCATGATAAATTAACCACACATATGACTTTAGAAAAGACAAATTGGTGTAGGCCCGTCCCAGGATTGGAACTCACGCCCTTCTGTTTTTCGGGCGGGTGTTCTACCCACTGGACTATCATGTCGCTATATATATATATATATATATATACAAAAAAAGAAAAAAAACATTACCAAAAAGGCCTTGACTCAGCACTCGCATGACAGAGTATATACTCATCATACACTGATTTTCAGTCAAAGCCCTGTTTAACTTAAATATAGGTATTTAAAATTGCACTATTGACAAATTTAATACTACAGCTATTTTACTAAAGCTCATCAGACACATATTTGATGAGAAAAAAGAAAACATTATAACATAAAGAAAAGTAAAAACAACAATGAAAACTAAATATATACAATAGGAAAACCAAACACTTGCAATTTTGCATTAAACTAGAAGAAGCTAGATAAGTTAGCCAGGGTCGTGCAAATCCAACAAAATTAATAGTTTCTGCCTACTCCGATAGGAACTAATCTCGTGAGTTTACGCAAGTAGGTTTGTATCATTTTCTTTTAATTTTTTATTATTTTGATAGAGAAAAACTTGAAATTATTATTTTTATTGAATTATTTATCTTTAATTAATGATGAAATAAATATTTATTAGATAAAATGTGGCACGTTTAAGAGTTTTTTGTGTTTTGTTTCAAGACCTTTTTTTTCTGAAATATTAGACTTTTTTAAGTTTGCCTTATGTTTGTTTATAATAAGTCGTGATTATAAGATAAGATTTTTGCGGTCTGTTCAAAGTAAAGTCAAACTTTTTCTTACAAACTCATTACGCAAATTCTCGGCCAAACACGAACTCGCTTTAAGAAAAAAAATTTTCTCCAACTGTCATAATTTGACATAAAACCGTCAAAATTCTGCCACATGTCACTAAACGTCACAATGCAAACTTAATAGAACTTTTTAAGGGGTATTCACAATCTTTTTAAGATGTATCTTAGGTGTATGTCTCTGGTATGGTGATCCAAATTTGACGTTTTAGCCCAGTTTCTTGCTCATTCGGTCATTGAGTTGAATGATTTAAATCCAGTATTGCCATTTTTATTCTAATATTGATATTGCAAATACCTACCACTTTATTTATTATGTACCCTATGCTCTTAATCTAGAATCATCCCTGATTTTGTAACTAGATCTCAATTATTTCTTCAAAATTTAATTGTAAATGATTTAAAATATGTTTCCAATGTTTACCAAGTATGAATTGTCAGGTTATCAAATAAATTATATTTAAATTGAGCCAAAAAGGCTGCTTGTAAATATACCCAAAGCTAAAGAGAAAAAAAATAGAAGAGAGATAATTTTTGGAAAATAACAATGAGCACGACATAATTGGCCTAGACCTCGCTTTTTTAACATACCCTTTTTATATTATAAATCGATAAAGGACATCAAACTTAAAAACTTTGCCTATGGAATGCCTATCTAAAATATTGTAATTTTCAAAATATAATAATAATTAAAAATTGTCGTACCTAGTTCAAACTGAGAATGTATACAATGAGATTCCTTGCTTCAGTGAAAATAAAAAATAAAAAAAAAACATTTGATATATGCTTTTCGCCCATGGAATGCCTATCTAAAATATTGTAATTTTCAAAATATAATAATAATTAAAAATTGTCGTACCTAGTTCAAACTGAGAATGTATACAATGAGATTCCTTGCTTCAGTGAAAATAAAAAATAAAAAAAAAACATTTGATCTATGGTGTAAACAAAAACATAACCTCTTTCGGTATTTTCCAGTTCAATCGCTCGCTTACCGGTTTATTTTCATGATATTATTTTTCAACGACGATCAATACAACTGGAAAATACAGAAAGAAGTTATATTTTTGTTTACAGAGCGAAAAGCATATATCAAATGTTTTTTTTTATTTTTTATTTTCACTGAAGCAAGGAATCTCATTGTATACATTCTCAGTTTGAACTAGGTACGACAATTTTTAATTATTATTATATTTTGAAAATTACAATATTTTAGATAGGCATTCCATGGGCAAAGTTGTTTAGTTTGATGTCTTTTATCGATTTATAATATAAAAAGTGTATGTTATAAAAGCAAGGTCTAGGCCAATTAGTTGGGATTCGCGATAATGGGATTTCATTATTATTTTTTCTTTAATTTTATGTTCTTCCCAAAATATAAATAACTCTTAACTTAGTTTTTATTTAACCATTGATTAAATACCTTCAAGATCTAATTCTTTAATAATTACGTTCTTTATATATAATTTTTTTTCGCTTCAATGATAAAAATCCTTACAACTAAAATTCACATGCGAGACTAAATCACGCTGTTTGTGGCGAAATTGCTGAAAAAATATTCGGCAGATACCGCCAATAACAAAAAAAAGAAAAAAACAATAAACAAACAAAAAAATTATAATTAGTCAATTTTCATTTTCATTATTACATATTTTGAAAACTAATGAATAAATTTCTTATACCGAATAATAATTAATTTAACGGACTGGTTAATATCAAACATTATTTGTTTGCGGAACTATTCGTACGATACGAACTTAACGATGAATATGCTATCAGTGATTTTGGTACCAATTATTCGTGACGATGAAGCTTAATTAAAGTTTTCAAACTGGAACATTCATATGGTGTCTCTATTTTATAAGAATTCCTTGCGGAAGATATCAACCAACTGAAAATTACCCAAGAATATACATTTATATGTCAAATCATGTAGGAGAAGCTAACAAATAATAAAGCGTATATTTATCATACCAAAACTTGTATTAAAAGTTCTTTGCTCGTCTTAGTGATTATACTTTAGTTACAAATATATAATAAATAATATGTTCTTGATACTTGTTTCTTTATTAATTTACTAGTGGACTATTTCGGATTTGCACGAGTATTGTTATACTTTGAATATATGCCTGTGTTTCTTAGGGCCAATATTTACTGGCATGAAAACTGTGATAATTTAATTAGGAATAACTTTTTTAGAGGGCTAACGGCAACGTTAATAACTATAAAACGAAAAGCTTAACTGTTTTCGCTTAGACTTTATATAGTCGTTACCTAGCATAATTTACAATGCATACGTTTAGTACATAGGCAACCTATAATGTTTTCGGTTTTTATACATATATATACAAAGTATATATACACTGTAGTATATATATAGTGTAGTGTATATTTGCTGTGTAGTGTCGGCTTAGAATAGCACTTCCCCATTTCTTCCGATGGGTGTACGTAAGAGGCGACTAACTGTATTATCTCACCATCTTTTCCCCACTCAACTTTCCAAAAGTGGCTTAGGAATTTCCAATTCCTTAGCTCTGGCTACCCCTTCTAGGGATTTATAGCCGTGAGTATATGTATGTATGTATGTATATATATCCGACTGTACACTAATCAGCCAATCATCTCAAAATCTCTTGTCTTTAATATCAAATTTCCAAAAGGAGAGATATTTGTTTGTATGTATAGGTTCCTAATTCCCCAATAGCTCAACCGATAATATTTTTTTTAAATTAAACGTTGGAATTATTCAAAAGTAACGTAGGCTATATATCATCACACGAAATATCATAGGGGTGTTGGTGATGAAACTGACATGCATACATATAAACTGGTTTCCCATAATACAGACCTAGCCTAGTTTGGGAACCTCTGCTTAGGTCTGTACTACTGTAAATGCCTTAAAGGCTTTGGAATGAGAAATTCCTGAGTCACTTTTGGAAGTTGAGTGGTGAAAAGATGGTATTAATAAATAATTGTTGGTACCGGGCTCTCGAACCATATCGACCAAAAATCACTAGAAAGCCCACGCGAAATCACTAAGGGTAACCCATACACTGCTATTATTATGACCACCCACCGGTAGGAATGGGGTAGTGTTAATCTGCTGTTTTGCTATAAAAACATAAACATAACATAAACGTTCACGCCGTTTATCCCCGAAGGGGTTGGCAGAGGTACCAATACTTCTGAACTCACATGGCAAGCGCCATCTAGTTTCCAGAGAAGGTACCCACGTTTTGCTTAGACAGTGTACTCACGTGATAGGGGGCAGGCCTATCGCCGTTTTGTACGAATACACTGTCACATGACTAAGTACAACTCAGCCATGTGGGTTTCCTCACGATGTTTTCCCTCACCGTTAGCAACCATGATAATTTAAAAACATATTTATCTTATATCTACTTTGACTGGGACCTCATAATGAGTTAACGTTTTCTTGAATAAGTGTAATTGCATTTATCATATCGATTTCCATTGAGCCACATTGAAACGAAATCTACTTCGATACATTTGAAATATTTTCGAACTTTGAATAAGATATTTTTATCAGAAAAAAAATTGTCACAAAAAACGCATATTTTATTGATATCTTTAAATTTTCAGTAAAATGTAAATAAAATCCAATAAAATATGTGTAAATACATTCAAATAAATATTCATAATCATTTTCCACAAAAAAAAATATTTTCGAATGTATGAAACAATACACAAAAAGCTACTGTTGTTTTTTAGGAGAAAAACTGTAGCATTATGGTGGATTGTAGCTTCAGACAGCTGTCAAAAGAACTCTTAAAAACGCTTAGAATACCGATTTGGTGAATCATTCGTTCAATCATCATAACGCTGAAAAAAATCGTTAATTTGCAGAATACCAAATACGTCAATGTGTCAAAAAGTGACGTAAAATGGCCTTGTAGAATAGCAAATAAGATCTTAGCTGTCTCACTATTGTGACAGTGACACAAATGACATTTGTCAATTTTGCTTCGAGAATGCCTAAACCACAGTTTTGATACACCTAAGACCGACATACAGAAAAGATGGTCGTGTAGAATTGGGCCCCAGATGAGATAGACGATGCTGTAATCTAATTACAGCCTGACGAAGCCTGACAAACACACTTGACGTAGATTTGACTATTGACATTGACAGGTCAATGGTCGACGGAATTACTGAATTCATCATCAATGTAAATAGGTTTATAGTTAGATAATACATAACATAAACGTTCACGCCGAATATCCCCGAAGGGATTGGCAGTGGTCCTAATACTATGAACATTACGTGACTTTGTTATGTGGTATTCAGAGCACCCACGTTTTGGACAGTGTACTCACGTGATAAGGGGCAGGCCTATCGCCGTTTAGTTGGAATACACTGTCACATAACTAAGTACAACTCGGCCATGTGGGTTTTCTCACGATGGTTTCCCTCACCGTTAACAGCCATGATAAATTAACCACACATATATCTTTAGAAGAAATTGTTTAGTGCTGTTCTAAACCGACACTACACAGCAGTTGTTTCGCTTTTTGTGCTAAAATCCGATTAAAACAGATATTAAATTATCATCACCCACAATTCATTTAATAAAACTTCTTTTTAATAGATTTCAGATTTAATAAACAGAGCCTGCAATTAAAAAGAACAAGGTTGTTTTTTATATGTTTATGTCCATAAAGAATTATTTCATTTCTGTATGTTTTTTTATTCCACAATAACAATGCAACATCATTTATAAAATCTGGGAATTCTGTCTCAAGTACTACGAGCAACCCTCTTGAGATATAAACACAATACAGATTGTAAAACGTTCTGTAACGTCAAAAATCATTTACTCAATTAATATTTATTAAGATTTCCTATTTCATACTACATGTTTGACGTGTAGTGCCGGCTTAGAATGTCACTACCCCGTTTCTACCGATGGGTGTACGTAAGAGGCGACTAACGGAATTGGGGCTTTTAAGGAATTTTTGGGCGATGCGGTTGGAGACCCATCACCAACAACCTTCACACCATCTTTTCCCCACGCAACTTCCAAAAGTGGCTAAGGAATTTCTCATTCCAAAGCTCTGGCTACCCCGTTAAGGGATTTATAGCCGTGAGTATATAGAATGTCACTACCCCTTCCTACCTACGGGTGTCGAAAAAGGTGACCAAGGGTATAGGGCTTATTGAAGTTGTTTTTGGGCGATACAGTTGGAGACCCATCCCCAACGATCGTTATTATTATTATACAAAGTTTTCCCCACTCGACTTCCAAATGTGGCTGAGGAGTTTCTAGCTCTAAAGCTCTGACTACTCCTTTTTGGGATATATGGCCGTGAGTATATGTATGTATATAAACTACATGTTTATGTTTACTATGATTTCAGTCGAAATTAAATCATACATACATACATACATATACTCACGGCTATAAATCCCTAGAAGGGGTAGCCAGAGCTAAGGAATTAGAAATTCCTCAGCCACGTTTGGAAAGTTGAGTGGGGAAAAGATGGTAAAATAAAGGTTGTTGGTGATGGGTCTCGAACCGCATCGCCCAAAAATCCCTTAAAAGCCCCAATACCGTTAGTCGCCTCTTACGTACACCCACCGGAAGAAATGGGGTAGTGCTATTCTAAGCCAGCACTACACAGCAACAGAAATTAAATCACTTATGACTTAATATGAATAGATTGTTGAATGTAAAATAAGCTGGAGAAGTTTGCCAGGGTAGTATGAAGTAACAATCGATATAGTTTCTGCCTACCCGATGGGAAATAATGTCGTAATTATATAGTATGTAAGTATGTGCATTTAACAGTTTGCCAATAGCTGTACGAGAAGGTGATATCTATTAATTGAATTTTGATATTTGATCCTAGATTATGCTGTGTAGTGTCGGCTTAGAATAGCACTACCCCATTTCTACCCGTGGGTGATCGTAAGAGGCGACTAAGGGTATAGGGGCTTTTTAAGTAACTTTTGGGCGATGTGGTTGGAGACCCGTCACCAACATTTATTTGTTATTACCATCTTTTCCCCACTTAACTTCCAAAAGTGGCTGAGGAATATTTTATTTCCAAAGCTCTGGCTACCCCGTTTAGGGATATATAGCCGTGAGAGAGATACATATGTATGTATGTATGTATTATGTGAACTGTCCGGTGCTGTTTAGTGTCAGCTTAGAATAGCACTACCCCATTTCGTCCCGTTCGTGTTCGTAAGGGGCGGCTAAGGGTATTGGGGCTATTTAAGTGAGTTTTGGGTAAAACCAAAAACCTTGGTTTTATAACGTTTTCCCCCACACAACTTCCAAATATGCCCGAGGAATTACTTATTCCGAAGCTCTGTCTAACCTTTCAAGGGATTTACAGCTGTGAGTATTCGTATTATGTCAAATTAAGGTTAAATATGAATGTTTGTTATCAATTTGATTAACATAGTAAGACTACAAAAATTATAAAATCTACTCCATAAAATTTGTTATTTATAAATCAAGAAAACGTATAACGTTCCTGAAAACTTCTTTCTTAGTAAAATTAAAGGGTTAATAAGATTTCTTCTCAGAAAACCGATTTCAACTTGGTTCCTTTGTGAAGTTCTGCCAGAATGAGCTACCTTTTAACTTGATAACGCGTGACATAAAACATCCATCTCTTTCGCTCTTACATAGTATCGTATAGTTTATCTCATTCTAACCGACAGAGTAACGATAAAATCACTTACAAAGGTTCCGAGTTTTTCTATCAACTTGTCACGAGCAGATTTTGTCATTAATATAAGATTTTTGTCATTTCCAACGAGAATGTATGTAATTTAGTGCTTTTCAAATCAACTCAACTAAAACATTTACGCTGTTTGTCCTCGAAGGGGTTGGCAGAGGTACTAATACTTCTGAACATCACGTGACATTGTCAACTAGTGTTCAGAGTACTCACGTTTTGGGCAAACCGTGTTTAAGGTTATAAATAAAAACATTGTGAGGAAATCGACAGGGCTGAGTTGTACTCATTTGAAATCTAATTGAAAAATACTCGCCCTGCCACCTAAATCGTGTAAGAGAATTGTTCAAGCAAAACATGGATACTCTAAACATCAGGTGTCAAAAATATCACATGATGATTAGCAATGCTAGCACGATCGATATTTTGACTAGATAACTAGGCTAGGCTAGTACGAGCGGTGTTTAAACTAGTTATTGCGTGAAGGGCAAGCACGAGCGCTATTTTACGACACGATAACGGTTAGAATGAGATGGCAGTATACGATACTAAGTAATTGCGTAAGAGATAGCTGCTTTATCCCACGCGATAACTAGTTTAAACACAGCTCGTACTAGCCGGGCAAGAGGCGTTTATCGTCACGATATCGGTTAGCATGAGATGGTTGTTTTATACGGCGCGACGTCTATTTAAAAGGCCGCTCGTACTAGCTATCCAGAAGGGCAAGCACGAGCGGTGTTTAAACTAGTTATCGCGTGCGATAAAGCAGCCATCTCTTACGCACTTACGTAGTATCGTATACCGCCATGTCGTTCTAACCGTTATCGTGTCGATAAAATGGCGCTCGTGCTTGTTCTTCAGAAGCAGGTATTAGTACCTCTGTCGCCCCTAAAAGGATTTATGGCGTGAATTTTAAGTTGAGTTTAAAGATTATCAAATAATGGTAGTTAATAATTGAAACAGTGACGGGTTCTCTTGAAGTTAGTTAAGTAAAGTTTCAAGGAAGTTAGGCCGAGCTTGACTTAGGTCAAACTGACTTGGATTGTTCGTTTCAATATTAACTCTGTATCTCGAATATTACTTCGATTGGATGTAAAGTTTGTATGGTGAATACAATTAGCAACTTAAATTACATACATACATACATATACTCACGGCTATGAATCCCAAGAAGGGGTAGCCAGAGCTTTAAAGCTAGAAACTCCTCAGTCGCATTTGGAAGTTGATAGTGGATGGTAGTAATACAGAAGCGTTGGTGATGGGTCTCCAACCGCATCGCCCAAAAACTTCTTTAAAAAGCCCCATACCTTTAATCGCCTCTCACGACACCCGTGGGTAGTAAGGGGTAGTGACATTCTAAGCCGGCACTACACGGCATTTGATATAAAATGCATTTTAAGTGCTGTGTAGTGTCGGCTTAGAAAAGCTCTACCCCATTTCTTCCGGTGGGTGTACGCAAGAGGCGACTAACGGTATTGGGGCTTTTAAGATAATTTTTGGGTGATGCGGTTGGACACCCATCACCAACAACCTTTATTTTACCATCTTTTCCCCACTCAACTTTCCAAAGGTGGCTGAGGAATTTCTCATTCCTTAGCTCTGGCTACCCCATCTAGGGATTTATAGCCGTGAGTATATGTATGTATGTTTAAATAGGTCATATATAACGCAGAAAAAGTTTTACGGGTCAGCCAGTTATTCATACATCATTTATTTGACTGACAAATAACAGTTTTTGAACTAAGCGATAAGCATAATACGATAGCAAAGCTGTCCAAAGTTTCACAAGTCTGACATTTTAAATTTTAATTGATATGGAGAGTACGAAGATTAATAAACCGACGAAATAAGAAGAAGTTTCTCAATTTAATGTTTGGGATTGTATGTTTTGTTAAACCGAATTGCAGCGTTCTTGTAAGATAGTATATGCATACACACATACATATACTCACGGCTATAAATCCCAGGAAGGGGTAGCCAGAGCTAAAGAATTAGAAATTCCTCAGCCACTTTTGGAAATTTGAGTGGGGAAAAGATAGTAAAAATAAAGGTTGTTGGTGATGGGTCTCCAACCGCATCGCCCAAAAATCCCTTAAAAAGCCCCAATACCGTTAGTCACCTCTTACGTACACCCACCGGAAGAAATAGGGTATATGCATACATACATATACTGACGGTTTTAAATCTCTATAAGGGGTAGACAGAGCTCCAAATTTAGAATTCCTGGGTAACTTTTCTAAGTTGAATAAATAAAGGACGATAAATTATAGGTCACCAATGTTGTTGTGGTTAGTGAACTGTTGGTACGGATATCATGTCGTTCGGTTCAAGGTTCGATCTTAAACTACAATACTTTTCAAGTAATTATTTACGAAAATAGGTACAAAGAACTGCTGTGTAGTGTCGGCTTAGAAAAGCACTACCCCATTTATTCCGGTGGGTGTACGTAAGAGGCGACTAACGGTATTGGGGCTATTAAGGGTATTTTGGACGATGCGGTTGGAGACCCATCACCAACAACCTTTATTTTACCATCTTTACCCCACGCAACTTCCAAAAGGGGCTGAGGATTTTTTAATTCCTTAGCTCTGGCTACCCCGTCTAGGGATTTATAGCTGTATGTATGTATGTAATTATTTACGAAAATAGGTACAAAGAAAGAAATAAGAGATAATATATAGCAACCAATGCAAGAATGAAAACAATATTGAGTCAATAATCTTAGTGACCAATATAATAATGAAAACAATATCAATTCCATACCAAAGATTCCGACAGCAATAACCAAACAAATACACTATCAATTACCTCCATGCTGACCGCGGTCGACCATTGTTTACACAGCCTGTTAATTGGGTGACAGCCATTATGTCATTGGGTGGAGAACTATTGGTACAGTTATCATGTAGGGTTGAAGGTTCGATGTAAAACGATACTGTTTAGTTAATTATTTATCCGTGTAGTGCCGGCTTAGAATGTCACTTCCCCTTTCTACCTGCGGCTTCTTTTAGTTATTTTGGGCAATGTGGTCAGAGATCCATCACCAACAATTTTTTATTTCTACCATCTTGTTCCTAATCAACTTCCAAATGTGGCTTAGGTGTTTTTAGCTCTGAAGCTCTGGCTACCTGTTTAGGGATTTACGGCCGTGAGTATGTATGCATGTTTTAGTGAAAACGATATTAAGTGCCGTGTAGTGCCGGCTTAGAATGTCGCTACCCTTTTCTACCCACGGGTATCGTAAGAGGCGACTAAGGGAATTGGGGATTTTTATTGGATTTTTGGGCGAAGCGGTTGGAGACCCATCATCTTCATCACCTTTATTTTTATCATCTTTTCCCCACTCAACTTCCAAAAATGGCTGAAGACTTTATAATTCCTTAGCTCTGGCTACCCCTTTTAGGGAAATATAGCCGTGAGTATATAATATTGAGTATATAGTATGTAATATTAATTCCAGGCTAAAGTTTCCAACAGCAATAACCAAACAAATACACTCTCAATTACCTCCACGCTGACCGCGGTCGACCATTGTTTACACTGCCTGTTAACTGGGAGACTGCCATTATGTCATTGGTTGGTCAACTATTGATGAAATCATACATATACTCACGGCTATACTTCCCTAGAAGGGGTAGCCAGAGCTAAAGAAGTATAAATTCCTCAGCCACTTTTGGAAGTTGAGTGGGGAAAACATGGTAAAGATAAAGGTTTTTGGTGATGGGTCTCCAACCGCATCGCCCAAAAATCCAATAAAAAGCCCCAATACCCTTAGTCGCCTTTTGCGACACCCGTGGGTAGAAAGGGGTAGCGACATTCTAAGCCGGCACTACACGGCAAAATTTAACGTTGACAGAAAATATGTGTGTGTCTTACGGAGTAGAAAAATGTATTAATTAATGCGAATAAAACAGACTTTATACTTGCATAAAAGTAAATTTTGAAAGGTTACAAACTTTTTGCATCAATAAAATCAGAAATCTAAAGCACCTTAAATCTCTACCAACCCTCATAAGAGCTAACAGCGTAGCTATACGCTTATAGATTAAGCAACCAATGTTATCATGATCACAATATTTATTCAATAATTTTAGTGACCAATGTCATAATGAAAACAATATTGATTCCAGGCTAAAGATTCCGACAGTAACCACCACGCAAATAGCGCGGTCGTCCATTATTTACACAGGCCTGTTAATTGGGAGACTCACCATTATGTCATTGGTTCATAAACTGAACTATTGATACGGCTATCATACAGGGTTCAAGGTTATAAAACAGTTTTTTTAAATTATTTTAGTGAGTTTCAAGCATAAGAAATAAATATCATTAATCCATCTAGCTGTAGTTATTGTAAAGAGGAAAGATTTGTACACACACACACACACATACACATACTCACGGCTATATTTCCCTAGAAGGGGTAACCAGAGGTAAGGAATTATAAATTCCTTAGCCAGTTTTGGAAGTTGTGTGGGGAAAAGATGGTAAAAATAAAGGTTTTTGGTGATTGGTCTCCAACCGCATCGTCCAAAAATCCCTTAATAGCCCCAATACCGTTAGTCGCCTCTTACGTACACCCACCGAAAGAAATGGGGTAGTGCTATTTTATGCCGACACTACAAAGCAAGCAAAAAAGTTAGTAACATTTACAAAAATTACACTGATTTTTAGAGGTACGGTACGTTTGCCATCCCTTCAATATATACAGCGGGAAGCTTGAATTTTAGTCTAAACTGTGAGTATATGAATGCATGTGAGTACTTACACCAAACAGTAATAGTTAGTAAATGCATTGGAATTATTTCCGTTCGTTTCATTCAACATACATCATTGGCTTTATGGATTGCTCCCGAAATACACTCACAAATACAACATCTCAATTTTACTAGCAGTTCGGCTAATTTGGAGTGGGACTTTGTGTTTCAATAAATTTTATATTCCAAGAGAATAGATAAAAGTAAATTGGTAGATTTTAATTATTGAATAAATAAACATACATATACTCACGGCTATAAATCCTAAGAAGCTAGTCACTATGTGCTGTCACCTGACCATTCAACCACGGACGTCGTCATAATTTATATAGATGTATGTTTCGTATATAATAACTTTACAATTTAACCGTATTATATTCGTTTGATAACCGAATGAGCTATTTCTGGGCAAGTAAATAAAAAATGAAAAAATGTGAATGTAAAGAGTTTCTTTGTTGCTTCTTCTCTTTACGAACACCTTCCGAAGCAACGGCCTAATGATAAATTTAAAAAAGTGACGTTCTAAAATTTTAGTTTTTGACTTAATTTTAAAAAACTTTTTTTTTTACTTTTAGTATTTGTTTTGTTCGAATCAATCAAAAGTTGCGTGGATAAGTCAGCTTCATAATAATTTATCATTTGTTAATGGTTTTTTAGTAATGTTTGACTGCTTTGTTGTCGTGGGTAAGATTCTTATTTGATTTGAAAGATTTGGTTCATGGAATCCATTTTATTGTGGTGGTTTAAAAGTGCGCCTTTTCAATTATTGATGCGCGATGTAATTTTAAGTCAATCACCAATTTTTTTTTCATCCAATATACTTTTGCCCATAGTCATTATCCGTCAGAGGTTCAGTTTATTACCATTGACTTGCCGTGTAGTGCCGGCTTAGAATGTCGCTACCCCTTTCTACCCACGGATGTCGTAAGAGGCAACTAAGGGTATTCGGGCTTTTTTTTTGGATTTTTGGGCGATGCGGTTGGAGACCCATCACCAAAAACCTTTATTTTTACCATATTTTCCCCACGAAACTTCCAAAAGTGGCTGAGGAATTTATGATTCCTTAGTTTTAGCTACCCCTTCTAGGGAAATATAGCCGTGAGTATATCGCACATCCGTTCAAATAGTGTCACAACTCAAAAAATAATTGAATCCCTCTTGTTTTACCATTACGTTAATTAACCATTGATAAACATCAAAAAGTTAACTCTTGAACTGGCATATGTACAGCTTGTTAATTTGTAATTATGTTCAGTTGTCGTAAAAAGAGCAAAAATGTAAAAATAAAGAGAAATATAAGTTTTAAATACGAGTTTTTCAAAAATTTGGTTTTTGAGTTGTGTCACTATTTGAGCGGAGGTGCGATATGTATGTATGTATGTTGGCGAAGCAAATGTATGAACGACAAAAGTAAGAACATTAAATCAACCAATCAGGGCGTGCGTCGTCACGACTAATCGTTTTTGGCGGTTTTTTTAAGTTTGGCGTTTGGTTTTGGCTCTATTTACTTAAGTTCTCTATGATTTTATCTCACAAAATTGAGGATGAGTCCGTTTTAATTGACTACTTAATCCTAAAGAATTAAACAGTATACATATGCATACAATATAATGGGGTTATAAACCACATCTCCTATCTCCAAATTGGTAAAATCCTAGAGCCAACTTATATGTCTTAGCGGAGCTGTGTTATTCTATGCTGACATAACACACCTCAAAGATGTAATACGCAAACTTTCACGACATATATCTCCAAAGGGATGAGATAGCTTATAGATACTTCTGCACACCACGTGCCATTATTTTCACCTGGTATATCCCATGTTTTGCTTGGACATTGTGTTTATAAATCCATTAATCACTCACTCTACAAACTAATGAATAAGTATTAATAAAAATGTTTTACAATAATGATATTTCATAATAAATAGTACAGGCTTAAGAGATATAACAAGTCTAATAACATACATACATACATACATATACTCACGGCTATAATTCCCTAGAAGGGGTAGCCAGAGCCAAGGAATTATAAATTCCTCAGCCACTTTTGGAAGTTGAGTGGGGAAAAGGCGGTAAAATAAAGGTTTTTGGTGATGGGTATCCAACCGCATCGCCCAAAAATCCAATAAAAAAGCCCCGATACCCTTAGCCGCCTCTTACGACACCCGTGGGTAGAAAGGGTTAGCGACATTCTAAGCCGGCACTACACGGCAAATTCTTCTATCCTTTATTTCTTTTACACGTTTAAGTAGTGTTTTGCGTTTCCTACCTCCGAATTTTTACTAATTCGCGCTGACAGCCATTGACACGATAGCTCAATTGGCAGAGCGACACGGGGGCGTATACCCGAGGTCGCTGGTTCGATTCCCGTCTGTGTCGAAATTTTTCTTTCCTTTATTTATTCTTTATTTATTAGTAATAATCCCCACATGAGTTTTTCATGAACAAAAAGATTTAAATTATATAACAAGTCGGTTGAAATTCCGCCCATTAACTATTTTAACACCTTTACACTATTTTACAAACACAAGAAGTTTCCATCCTTCTTTAATTACATACACTTTGTTATTTTGTCGCTATACCATGTCTATAGGAAATAATCTTTAGGAATCTATGACTATAAAGAGTAAATACCGGTTTGGTATTTTAATACAATATTACATCACACCGATTAATGCTTTGTGATCGAAATACAACATAATAAATATCATAACGCATTAGACACATTCACGGCTTTAATCCGCTTACGAGGCAGACAAAGATTGGAAATTGAAATAATATTCGTCAATATTGAAAAAATATTTTGCTGCGTAATAAAATCAAAAGTGACTAAAGAATTCGTATTGCAAATAAAAAAAAACATATTATTTCATTACATACATACATACATATACTCACGGCTATATTTCCCTAGAAGGGGTAACCAGATCTAAGGAATTATAAATTCCTCAGCCACTTTCGGAAGTTGAGTGGGGAAAAGATGGTAAAAATAAAGGTTTTTGGTGATGGGTCTCCAACCGCATCGCCCAAAAATCCAATAAAAAGCCCCAATACCCTTAGTCGCCTCTTACGACACCCGTGGGTAGAAAGGAGTAGCGACATTCTAAGCCGCCACTACACGGCATTTATTTCATTATGTTTGTCTTTGATGTCATTACACCAACCAATAATTCTAGGCTGCTTTTAATTTCTAAATACTTATGACATTTTATTTTTCCGTTCGCTCCATAAACGAACGACGTTTTTAAAAACAAAAATTCAACGATGACAAAGGAAGTCCTTTGTTTATTCCATTCTCTATGGAACAATGAATTCAAATGTCAGACAACCAAACTCAACTGTTATCTACACCTGTAGATGTATAGATATGAGGTACAGGTAATATTTTGTCACCCTTTTGACACCGGATTTTCTTTTGAATTCGAAAAAAATCTATTGTACTTAAAAACAGTCTAGACAGAAAAATCAAAATTACAAATTCAAAATTATCATTTTGGTTTAATGGAAAATATTTATGATTAACGGTGTTTATTACTAACGACCGATTTCTGAATTGAGTATTCCAGCTCAGAACAACTTAAGTATCGTTCTGTCGTATTGAAATCTTAACAGCTGAATGAGACAAAACGATACTTAAGTCGTTCTCAGCTTGAATACTCAATTCAGAAATCGGGCGTAAGTCTTTCCTCCGCAGCACAAAGAATAAAACAACGCATATGGCATATTTTTTTGTGAGACATACCGCCAATATTCAGACTTTTAGTTAGAGTTTGTCGCGCAATATGTGACATACGCACTCTCACACGACATACATACATATACTCACGGCTATAAATCCCTAGAAGGGGTAGCCAGAGCTAAGGAATTAGAAATTCCTCAGCCTACTTTTGGAACTCGCGTGGGGAAAAGATAATAAAACAAAGGTTTTTGGTGATGGGTCTCCAACCGCATCGCCCGAAAATCCCTTAAAAGCCCCAATACCGTTAGTCGCCTCTTGCGTACACCCACCGGAAGAAATGGGGTAGTGCTATTCTAAGCCGACACTACACAGCACTCACACGACTTTTGTGATATAAGAGCTGGACTTTGTTTGTTCCCTAATACCATTAATCGCTTCGCACGACCATCATGTCAAGAGTTAGTTAGTGTTTTTTTTAGCTGATATCACACACAAATACTTTTTTTAAAGTAATTAATACCATAACCCCGTAAGCCCTTGAGAACTCGAACTACTATAGTATGTAAGCATAATAAACATAATTAATGAGTTTGTTGTTGCACACATCTGTTATCCAAGTTTCAAGACAATATGAGAATTATGACGTCAAAAGAATGGTTTCATCGACATAATGTATTATATTTATCTGGTTAACATTTGTCTTATATTTATCCATATTGTAATCTAATATTTAAATTTCACGTGTCAAAGTGTTTGTCAACATAATCCTCCGAAACGGCTGAACCAATTTAAATGAAATTTTACATATAGATTTGGAAGCTGTGTAGTGTCGGCTTAGAATAGCACTACCCTATTTCTTCCGGTGGGTGTACGTAAGAGGCGACTAACGGTATTAGGCCTTTTCAAGGGATTTTCGGGCGATGCGGTTGGAGACCCATCACCACCAACCTTTATTTTACCATCTTTTCCCCACGCAACTTCCAAAAGTGGCTGAGGAATTTCTTATTCTTTATTCTTAGCTCTGGCTACCCCTTCTAGGGATTTATAGCCGTGAGTATATGTATGTATGTATGTACAGTAATCTAATATATAAAATTGACGTGTCACAGACTTTGTCAACATACTCCTTCAAAACGGCTAAACCGATTTAAATTAAATTTTCTATATAGAATTGGTAGGTCTGAGAATAGGTTTTTAACTATTTTTTAGTTCTAATTTAAGTGATAAGGGTTGTCCACCTCAATCATTTTATTTTTATTTTATAGACTAGAATCTCATAGAAATAATTTATATATGGCAAACTAAAGTTCGTCGGATCAGCTAGTTTATTTATAAATTTAGTTGTAAAGTATCGGCTACAAATAGCACCTGACTTTTTATTCCCGTACGAGGTAACTTCGGGCGCTTTTGCGATCGCTGGGCAATGGGGCTTTCAAAAATAATCTCATATTTTCCATCTTTTCATCATTCTGTTACCAAAAATGGCTGAAGAGTTGTTAATCCCGAATTACTGGCTACTTCTCTTTGCATTTTAAGCCGTGAGTATCCATTAGTTTATTATTTGTCTTGTGCATCTAGATTGATGAAGTAAAAGAAGCTAGAGATGTTTGTCAGGATCGTACAAAGTGTCGATCTATAGTCATAGATCGACACTTTGTACGATCCTGCATACCCCAATCGGAATTAATGTGGTGAGTAAATGTATGTATGAATCTACCTTTCATTGCCATAACTTTTTGACATTATCATACCAAGGTTGTCTGGAAAAGATCGCTGCAAGTGATAAGAACGCCTGTTGTACTTATTTTAGAGAAATTATTGTCTGGAAGGTTTTAACTGGGATGTGCAATAAATCAATTTGAATTAAAAAAAATCTCAAAGTAGAGGTCAGAGTGAGATGGTCTAAAGTTCAAAATGCAACCATTAATTTATCGGTGATTTCAATAAAACAATAGACAAATCAATTTGACCATATATTTTGACAATAAATAAAAGTTAATATATGCAAGTCTGTTATTTCTAATATATGCCACTATGTGTAATGCATTTATCAATAATAGCCTTATACACATCTTCCAAATATAAACAAAAAAGTACGTGACTTTTTATATGCATCAATGTGCGCTATGTTTTAAAAAATGTTTTTTAAGTTTTATATGCATCGGTCTGCGCAATGTTTTTAAAAATGTTTTTTAAGTTTTATATGCATCGGTCTGCGCTATGTTTTTAAAAATGTTTTTTTAAGTTTTATATGCATCGGTCTGCGCAATGTTTTTAAAAATGTTTTTTAAGTTTTATATGCATCGGTCTGCGCTATGTTTTAAAAAATGTTTTTTAAGTTTTATATGCATCGGTCTGCGCAATGTTTTTAAAAATGTTTTTTTAAGTTTTATATGCATCGGTCTGCGCTATGTTTTTAAAAATGTTTTTTTAAGTTTTATATGCATCGGTCTGCGCTATGTTTTTAAAAATGTTTTTTAAGTTTTATATGCATCGGTCTGCGCTATGTTTTTAAAATGTTTCTTAAGTTTTCACACTTTCATAGTAAGGTACTGAGACAACATATCAGTTTGACACCGAACTCCTCCGAAACGGCTGAACCGATTTCAATGAAATCTTGTAGGTCTGAGAATAGGTTTATAACTTTAATTAATTAATTACAAATTTTTATACTTGTAAATGGTAAGAAAGAAAGAAAGAAAATACGTTTATTCGCCGTTGTAAGCACAAGAAAAACAATTATTTTACAAATACAACACACAAAAAAACACATATAAAAATACAACAAAAAATACACATGTTCAACACTGAAACGCGACAGTATAAGATATAGAGTATCAGTCTACCATATAAGGGTAGTCTACTCCCAACAAACAAAATGTATAATAAAATACCTGAGGACATTTTAAATTTATCAGAAACAAAATTCAAAGCAGTAGTTAAAAGAAATCTTAGTTCGAAAGCCTATTACAATGTCAATGATTACATTAATGATGAAGTGGCTTGGTGTCATCAGGGCTCTGTGCAGGATGTTTCCAGGCTAACACCAAAATTGTAATGGACGTAAAAAAAGATGTGTGTTGACGAGTTTCTTACGGGTTCTTCTCTCAACAAAACACCTTCCGAATCCGAAGTAAACTTAGCATTAAGTTGGAATTTGACTTTTAAAAAACAAAGATTTATCTTTTTAGTTTGAAATAAATGATTATTTTATTTCATTTTTTATTTTAACATTTTATTTATATTATTAAATATTAGGGGTGCCTTGGTGTTATTTTTATTAAACTATAAATTTGCAGTAGAATACGCCTTCACAAACAAGAGTACAAACGGGGTAATGTAATTCTAAACCGACGTACACGTCATATTTTAAATAATTCTAAAATACAACATGATTTACGATTATATCGTACACAGAATTCCGCTTAATGACATAAAGTTATCGACGTAGATATGACCGGTTTGCGAAACCGGTTAAGTTAATGATAAACCACCTTTTAAATACTGATGGCTATTTAAATATTTGCGTTATTTTCCTAACATGACAACTTATAATGGAATTCAAGTTGAAGTATTTAAATTAAGGTGATAATTTAGTGCTGTTTAAAGCTGTGTAGTGTCGGCTTAGAATAGCACTACCCCATTTCTTCCAGTGGGTGTACGTAAGAGGCGACTAACGATATTGGGGCTTTTTAAGGGATTTTTGGGCGATGCGGTTGGAGACCCATCACCAACAACCTTTATTCTACCATCTTTTCCCCAGTCAACTTCCAAAAGTGGCTGAGAAATTTCTAATTTCTCAGCTCTGGCTACCCCTTTTAGGGATTTATAGCCGTAAGTATATGTATGTATGTGATAATTAAGATTGCTGTATTATCATTTAACATCCCATTTATGATAGGATAATTTTGACCATACTCTACCACGCTGGACTAGTACGGGTTGGTAGATTAGTGAAGCTATAACTGAGAAAGAGTGAATATTAATAGTCTCTTCCTACCTCAATAAGGAAAATAGGCGTGAATATAAGTAAGTGATTTGTATGTTAAAGAATTATTTTCATGATGTGTGAATTTATAACGAAAGAAAATTTATTTAGTTATTATAGAATTCTTGTATTATTGAAATGTTTTATTTCTTGAGACGACGCCATGGGTCATCACGTGGCCTAAGACGACTCGTATCACCGTTACTCTCACGTGACCAAGAAAAACCAATCATGTATGCTCGTTTTAAACCACGTAACAATTTACAACTTTGATATATTGAAAATATATATTGCTGTGTAGTGTCGGCTTAGAATAGCACTACCCCATTTCTTCCGGTGGGTGTATGTAAGAGGTGACTAACGGTTTTGGGGCTTTTGAGGGATTTTTGGGCGATGCGGTTGGAGACCCATCACCAACAAACTTTATTTCACCATCTATTCCCCACACAACTTCCAAAAGTGGCTGAGGAATTTCTGATTCCTTAGCTCTGGCTACCCCTTCTAGGGATTTATAGCCGTGAGTATAGCAACCGTGATAGCCCAGTGGGTAGAACACTCGGTTATCGTGCAAATGACTAGTGTTCAAATCCTGGGTCGGGCCTACACCAATTTGTCTTTTCTAAAGACATATGTGTGGTTAATTTATCATTGTTGTTAACGGTGAGGGAAAACATCGTGAGGAAACCCACATGGCTGAGTTGTACTTAGTCATGTGACAGTGTATTC
Source organism: Bedellia somnulentella (assembly GCA_963576735.1). Classification (NCBI taxonomy): domain Eukaryota; kingdom Metazoa; phylum Arthropoda; class Insecta; order Lepidoptera; family Bedelliidae; genus Bedellia; species Bedellia somnulentella. The sequence continues at coordinate 12,984,928 of OY755190.1, forward strand.
GTACAAAACGGCGATAGGCCTGCCCCCTATCACGTGAGTACACTGTCGATGCAAAACGTGGGTACTCTGAACACCAGGTGACAAAGTCACGTGATGTTTAGAAGTATTAGTACCTCTGCCAACCCCTTCGGGGATATTCGGCGTGAACGTTTATGTTTATGTTATGTTATATTTCTTAAAAAGACTAAGGTAAAAATCAATACAAATATAAAAAAACAGAATAATTTGTGATTTTACACCTCCGGTATTGAATGAACTCTAAAACACCAGATTTGACAACCGAATAGTTTTACCGCTAGACCATGAAGGCATTGTTTTAGACAGCCGATGTCCTTAAATTAAAATTGAAACATAGAAATATGTCCATTATCGCCGACGTTAAAAAAGCTGTGTAGTGTCGGCTTAGTATAGCACTACCCCATTTCTTCCGGTGGGTGTACGTAAGAGGCGACTAACGGTATTGGGGCTTTTAAGGGATTTTTGGGCGATGCGGTTGGAGACCCATCACCAACAACCTTTATTTCACCATCTTTACCGCACTCAACTTTCCAAAAGTGGCTGGGGAATTTCTAATTCCTTAGCTCTGGCTACCCCTTCTAGGGATTTATAGCCGTGAGTATATGTATGTATGTATGTATGATAAAAAAGCAGGTGTCCGAAGTTTGAAGAATAAAAGAGCATGTATGAAAAGATTATTTGGACTAACGGCATGAGTATATGTATATATTTAAATCCATTATCAAATATATCGAATTACATTAGAATAAGCATAATAAACGTCTTTCAAGTTTGTAATATATGCAAATTATTTCACGTTCACCGTTCATCTGTGTTTGAATGTCATTTAGCGTATTGTGTTATTAATATTTTGTATTGTGCGGTTTTAAATGGATTGAATTATTTATGCTGTATTACCTCTTACGTACACCCATGGGAAGAAGCGGGGTAGTGCTATTCTAAGCCGACACTACACGGCTAAAGTTTGTTTATATAAATAACAATAGTACGGCTCATTCATTCCCACGAGTGTCGTATAACTTAGGGTATTGGAGCTTTGTAAGTGATTGATGGAACTGTGGATATAGGAACTTCAATCCTTTATTTTAAATCTCTTTCCTATTAAACTAAGAAGTTAGGTACTGAGAAATTTATAATTCTGAAGAGAAGTGCTGATAGAAGATTATAATGCTGTGTAGTGTCGGCCCTGATGTGTAATGTCGGCTTAGAATAGCACTACCCCATTTCTTCCGGTGGGTGTGCTTCTAGGGATTTATAGCCGTGAGTATATGTATGTATGTAAATTTATGTAAAGGATTGTTAAATTATGCTTAATTTGGGTTGAATTTGTAATCTTGTTTATGACAAATGTAAGACAAATAACATATACATCTGAATATGATCTTTAAATTATAAGTGATAGATATACTCAAGGCATTGAATCCTTAGAAGGGGTAGCCTGAGCTTCCGAATAAGAAACTCCTTAGGCACTTTTGGGAGTTTTATAGGGGAAAAGATCGTAAAGTGGAGGTTTTTGGTGCTGGATCTCCAACCACATCGCCCAAAAATCACTTAAAAAGCCCCAATACCCTTAGTCGCCTCTTACGAACATCCATGGGAAGAAATGGGGTAGTGCTATTCTAAACCGACACTACACAGCATAAACTTTATGTTAAAATAAAAATAAGAATCACCACGGAAGTTACACTCTCAGTTAAACATATTATTATAGTCGTTTTAAAAAATAAAAGTAAGTAAACACGTGTTTTTATGTATGTATGGGGTAGTGCTATTTTAAGCCGACACTACACAGATTATAAGTAATAATATTTATATTTGAGAACTATGCTTTTCATGAATAAGAAAAAGTCTAAGGGGAAATAAAGTGTATCTGGATATAGTTATAATTAAGTCAAGAAATTAGGCACATATATATGTATGTGTACTATGGAAATCAGCCAGAAACATGTAAACATGACTATTAAAATTTATTATGCATAATAATACACTGATAAGGAAGAAATAAGTTAATTATAGTAAGCAAAGCATGACACGGTCATAAGTGATTAACTCTATATTCATGGCGTTTGTTCTGAATTTTTAAAGTTATAACAAATATTGAAGTATTTATAATTAAGGAAACAAATTAAATTAACCAAAAATAAATATTCAAATAAACAATTAAACATTGTCTGTTTAATCAAATTGCCTTAGCCTTTAAAATATTTGATTACAAAACAAACCTGTCAATTATTCCCGCCTTTTCCATAAGTTCGCCGCCCTCCGTTTTGACAACAACATCCATTTTACAGCCACAAAACAACACAAACACACACAATAAATATCACGACACTTACAGAAAATATATTTGTATAGACTATGTTTTTAGCACCATTAGTTGTTGAGAATTGTAAATAAAAAAGTTCGTTTCGAAATAAAATGGAAACTTAAATAAGGGCACGCGTCTGCTTCGGTCAGCGCGCCATGTGTGTCTGAGAAAAACCAGTTTGTTGAATGTGGCCCGGTCAGTGCCGTGGCAAAGACTATGTTATGTCCGCAATCTCTATTAAATTATACAGAAAAGAACTTCGGTAATTAAATTCGTTGTAAAGGGGTTGTATTCTGCTGTATGCGGACTAATTAGAATTGGTCTAGCGTGGGTGACGTTGAAGATGGCTAAAGTATCAATAATTTATGTTTAACTCTGTTTTATCTTAACAAAAATAAAATAAAAATTGTTCATTTTAAAATATTAGGTTGATGAATATGTACTTGGTAAAAGAGCTGTTAAAGTTCAAAGATAATATAATTATTATTAATACCTCGAAAAATATAACGATCCTAGAAAATATGGACTCTTCTCAGAATTATATCGTTCAATCATACTCTACATGCAGAATGTTAATGGTTCAAAATCTTTTTAAATATAGTTTTAGGAATAGAATTAATATATCAAGAAAAATATTAACTTAGTACCTAAACACTATAATTAATATTTTAACTTAAAAAACAAGTTAAAATCTGGCAAGATCAACATCCGGTTTAGTCTTTGTCATCAGAGTTTCTCAAATGTTGTGCGCGCGCAGTGTCATATCAACTTAATTGTGTTGTTACGATATTTATGTTTTTTAACATGTACAAGATGATATCGCTGGTTTAAACTCACTATAAAAACACACCAACTGTGTCGCACATAAGTAATAATATTAATTTAATTTAATTAAATAAAATGTATTTAAATCGTTTGAAAAATAATACCTTATTAAAATGTAATCTAAATGAGTTTACCTTTCCATGACATTTCATTTCACCATCGCCCATATTATGTCCTCTTAGGGATATTTGGCCGTACTGAGCCATTCTGTCATAGTGTAGGTCAGCAGTGATAGAAGCCGGGATGACCCGTATCTTCCAAATCATGGTTTCAAGTTGATTTTCGGATATTTAGGCGATTACATACACACATATAATACATAACATAACATAAACGTTCACGCCGAATATCCCCGAAGGGATTGGCAGAGGTACCAATACATCTGAACATCACGTGACATTGTCACCTGGCGTTCAGAGTACCAACGTTTTGCATGAACAGTGTACTCACGTGATAGGGGACAGGCCTATCGCCGTTTTGTAAGAATACACGGTCACATGACTAAGCACAACTCAGCCATGTGGGTTTCCTCACGATGTTTTCCCTCACCGTTAACAACGGGTAGCCAGAGCCTCAGAGCCGGAAACTTAGCTGCTTTTGGAAGTTGATGGGTTTCCAACCGCATCGCCCAAAAACCACCACCAACGTTACTTTATTTCTACCATCTTGTCCCCTATCAAGTTTCAAATGTGGCTGAGGAGTTTCTAGTTCTGAAGCTCTGGTTACCCCTTTTTGTGATTTATGGCCGTGAGTATATGTATGTATGTAACACTTAATATTATCTAGTTACGACTCTACATTTTTACATTATTTTGTCACTTTACTAAGCAAATAGACAGAAGGATAGCGAGTACAAAAGTCGTGGGCGGTTATTCATATTCATTAAGCTCAATTTGTTCGAAAGTCCCTCTGTAACTTTCTATAATCTTTGGCATAAAAGTCATAGTGAATATAAGGCTTTTACTCGGAAGGTCAAAGGTTCCTGGATCTTTGAAGTGTTTATGCCAGCTGCCTTTTGAAAGTAAAAAAAAAATATTTACTAATTACCAGATAAAACAACAAAGTGATAAAATTGTATAAAAAAAACATGATGAAACAAAAAACCAGCCAAGTGCGAGTAGGGTGGCGCAGGTTTCCGTATCCTTGGGGGTAAAAACGGCTAAAAACATGTTTGTTGTAATAGAATGCTCCCCTTCCTATTTTGTGTTTTATATATAATATAAATGCTTTTACGCCGTATATCTTCGAAGGGGTTGGCAGAGGTACTGATACTTCTGAACATAACGTGACATCGACACGTGGTGTTCAGAGTACCCGTGTTTTCCTTGAGGAGTGTATTCACTTGGTAAAGGGGCAGGCCTATCGCCGTTTGGTACGAATATACCATCACATGAGTACATGCTGTGTAGTGTCGGCTTAGAATAGCACTACCCCATTTCTTCCGGTGGGTGTACGTAAGAGGCGAGTAACGATATTGGGGCTTTTAAGGGATTATTGGGCGATGCGGTTGGAGACCCATCAACAACAACCTTTACTTTACCATCTTTTCCCCACTCAAGTTTCCAAAAGTGGCTGAGGAATTTCTAATTCCTTAGCTCTGGCAACCCCTTCTCGGGATTTATAGCCGTGAGTATATGTATGTATGTATGTATGTATGAGTAAGTACAAGTTAGCCATGAGCGTTTCCTCACGATGTTTTCCCTCACCGTTAACAACCATGATAAATTTATCGCACATATGACTTTGGAAAAGACAAATTGGTGTAGGCCTGACCCGGGATTTGAACTCAAGTCTGTCTGTATTGTCGGGTGGTTATTCTACCCCTTGGACTAGACGGCTGTTAACATAATATCAACATAAATATATTATCAAAAAATACAGACAGACCTATCCTGTTTTATGTTGTTGGTAGGAAATGGAATCGGTAGAGTCAGTTTAGGGACTATATTTTTACGTGGAAACTTCATACAAAAATATAAATCGAAGAGTATCGATGACTTACAGATAGTGTGCTGCCAACATCGCAAGCATATCGGTGGGTCGTGCCACTCTATCGTTTGTTCCCCGCTCCCGTTTGCGGAACGTGACATTTTATCGTGCGTGCATCTGGCGTTCATTGATCTGAAGGATCTAAAGAACCTTATAAATTAAAGTGGGCTTTATCTCACGAATAGAAATTTCTCGGTTAACCCCCCGAGAATCGAACTTGAGACCTCGGGATCCGGAAGGCCACAAAGACAGTGTAGCATCTACGAGAATATTTCTATAAGTATATAGTATGCCTTTTAGAGATGACTAAAGGTTCATCCAATTACTTGTTGTATCAGAAACCTGTTAGTGGCAAATTCACTTATTTATAGTTAATTAATTCATTGAAATGGTTTTGCCACTAATGGAACATACGTAGCGTATAGATAACTGAATTCCTGGTGTGTAATTTCAAAGACAAAATAGTAATATTTTAAACATTACATTTTTATCCCTTATTTATTTATTATTATTTTTTATTTTGATAGTTAGTGAGATGTCCATAGTAAAGATCCCAAAGTCTTTTATGTGAAATTTCTTTATTAATAAAACAAGTAAATTATCCAAGTTTCAAGTATGAAATTAATAATACATACTCACGGCTATAAATTTCTAGAAGGAGTAGCCAGAGCTTCAGAAATAGAAATTCCTCAGCCACTTTTGGAAGTTCAGCGGGGAGAATATTTAAAATAAAGGTTCTGGGTGCCACTTTAAAAGCCTCAATAACCTTAGTCGCCACTTATGAACACCCACGGGAAGAAATGGGGTAGTGCTATTTTAAGACGACACTACACAGCTATAGTGTTCAAATTCCGGGTCGGGCCTGCACCAATTTATCTTTTCTAAAGACATAATGTGTGGTTAATTTATCATGGTTGTTAACGGTGAGGGAAACCATCGTGAGAGAACCCACATGGCTGAGTTGTACTTTGTCATGTGACAGTGTATTCGTACAAAACGGCGATAGGCCCGCCCCCTATCACGTGAGTACACTGTCCATGCAAAACGTGGGTATTCTGTCCACCAGGTGACAATGGATGTTCAGTAGTATTAGTACCTCTGCCATTATCTGCCATATTCGGCGTGAACGTTTATGTTATCTCATGTTACACAGTACATACATACATATACTCACGGCTATAATTCCCTGTAAGGGGTAGCCAGAGCTAAGGAATTAGCAATTCTTCAGCCACTTTTGGAAAGTTTAATGGGGAAAAGATGGTATAATAAGGTTGTTGGTGAAGGGTCTCCAACCGCATCGCCCAAAAATCCCTTAAAAAGCCCCAATACCGTTAGTTGCCTCTTACGTACACCCACCGGTAGAAATGGGGTACTGCTATTCTAAGCCATTGTTACACAGCAAAACAAATCCACAACGTACGAAGTAACTATTAAGCTAAGAAACCCTAAAAGTGAATCAGTAATTTCAAGTAGACATAGGCCCAGGGGTGTTGGCCTGATATCCTAATTAATCCTAATCCTCAGCTAGTCGTACCAAGGTCATTGAGGGTAATCATTGATATCAATATATGTAAACTGAAAAAGAGTAACATACTGACATACACACAATTACGGCTATCAGTCCAAAGGACATAGCCAGAGTTTCGGAATTACAAATTCTTCTTTCAATTTTGGAATTTGAGTGGGGAAAGAATTGTAACAACAGTGATAGCTCAGTGGGTAGAACACCGCTTATCATTCAGATGATATAAATAAACCCATATAAATTGGAAAAAACACGTCCAAAAGCTGCACCTGAAAATCTCAAAATTTGCGTATGCTCTTAAACAAATAAAGAAAACGACCGACTTGAAAACAACTTTAGCAGCATATTTTGCCTATGCATACGCATGGTTTAATTACGGCATAATTCTCTGGGGAAATAGCGTCGACGCACCTACATTACTTATACTGCAAAAAAGACTCATACGAATTTTAGTAAATATAAAACAAACGGACAGCTGTAGACCCCATTTCAAAGAACTCAAATTGCTAACACTACCTTCCATCTACATATTTGAGATCTGCAAACATGTGAAAAATAACCCTAGTCTTTTTCCTACCATGCAAAATGTACCTATTAGCATTACGCTTCGTAACAGAGACAAGTTGACTCTGCCTACCTCTAACCTTGCAATGCACGCATCTAGTCCACATTCTATGGCAATAAAAATTTATAATAAACTGCCAAAACCTCTAAGAGAGGAAGCCACTATAGCTAATTTCTCAAAAAATCTTAAGGAGCTACTAATAAATAAATGCTATTATAGTCTAAGTGAATATCTCAATGATAAATTATTATTACTTCGTCCTCTCCTCTAATTGCTGTGCCCAACAGGGTCCACAATGCTGTAACATAATTACATACTTACCATCTAAGAAAACCATTGTGGAACGCAATAAATCTATTGAGTATTGAGGGTTCAAATCCCGGGTCGGGCCTACACCAAATTGTCTTTTCTAAAGACATATTATGTTAAATCCGAAAATTAAGATGATTCCGTGCTTCCGAGGGCACGTTAAGCCGCCGATCCCAGCTACTATTACGGTGGTAGTCGTTAGTCTGCCACCTCGCAATTGGCCAGCGTGGTGGACTCAGGCCAAATCGCCCTATATAGGGTAGGCTCGAGCCCCTTGGCGGGGACATATATGGGCTGTGAGGAGGAGGGATGGGCTTTTCTAGAGACATATGTGTGGTAAATTCATCATGGTAGTTAACGGTGAGGGAAAACATCGTGAGGAAACTCACATGGCTGAGCTGTACTTAGCCATGTGACATTGTATTCGTACAAAACGGCGATAGGCTTGCCCCCTATCACGTGAGTACACTATCCAAGTAAACGTGGGTGGGTATTCTGAACACCAGGTGACAATGAAAAGAAGTATATGATAGTAAGTAAGTACCTCTGCCAACCCCTTCAGGAATATACTGCGTGAACGTTTGAGTTTGGATTTAAGTTGAGTTAAACAGATTGTAAAATAAAGGTTGTTAGTGATTTCTTTCCAGCCACATCGCACAACAATCACTTTAAGTCCCAATACCACTAGTTAAAGAAATTATTTTGTACTATTCTAAGCTGACACTTTGCAGCTGTTACATGTTCTTTTATTCTCCTTACTTCGTTTATCTTTTTCTAACTACAGAATAGCAACATATACTTTCCTCCATACAACAAGTAAGGGAAGTAGTTACGTAGTGTTATTTGTAATTACGCCTTAATTCCAATCTGTAAAAGGATTTCAAATTGATTTAATTATTTAGTGTGGTGTGAAAGGTGCATACATACATACATATACTCACGGCTGTAAATCCCTAGGTGGGGTAGCCAGAGCTAAGGAATAAAAATTCCTCAGCCACTTTTAGAAATTAAGTAAGGATAAGATTGAAAGATAAAGGTTGTTGGTGATGGGTCTTCAACCTCATCGCCCAAAAATCCCTTAAAAGCCCCAGTACCGTTAGTCACCTCTTACATACACCCACCGGAAGAAATGGGGTACTGCTATTCAAAGCGTGAATGGTTTAATCACATACAGAGGCTGAATTATTCTAAATTCGCAAAAGAGATCTATAAAGCTAATGGAGAAGGTAATGTGAGTGGAGGAAGACCACGGAGGACACACCTGAACCAAATTGAGACTGTGCTCAAAAAGGTAGGCGTCCGAAGTATGAAGAATAAAAGGGCATGTATGGATGGATGTAAACGAAGCTAGAGAGGTACAAAGTGGCGTTCGATAGTCTCCACCTACCACAATGGGGCTAAAGGCGTGAGTATATAAGTATGTATGTATAAAAGAATTTAAAATTGCTTTATAATTTTCCTCTTACAACACGCTAAGTTGTAACAAAATAGCATATTAAAAAAACTAAATCATGAAAGTATATAAAGTTATTTCAGTAACTCATAAAGTTATCAAAACCTGCGATGGAATGCGGGCAAATTGCTTTTTAACTACCACAAGAATGGGACACGGAACTAACATTATAAGGAAGAGATAATTATAATCATACATACATACATACATATACTCACGGGTATAAATCTCTAGATGGGGTAGCCAGAGCTAAGGAATTAGGAATTCCTTAGCCACTTTTGGAAAGTTAAGTGGGGAAAAGATGGTAAAATAAAGGTTATTGGTGATGGGTCTCCAAACTCATCTCCCAAAAATCCCTTAAAAGCCCCAATACCGTTAGTTGCCTCTTACGTACACCCACCGGCAGAAACGGGGTAGTGCTATTGTAAGCCGACACTACACAGCATAATATAATCAACGCTATAAATTCCGAAAAGGTATAGCGAGAGCTTCAGAGATAAAAACTCCTCAGCCACATTTGAAAGATGATGACAAGATGGTAGAAATATCGTTGGTGATGGGTCTCCAACCACATCGCCTTAAAATCACTTATTAAACCTTCATACCTTTAGTCGCTTCTTACAACATCCTTGGGTAGGAAGGGGTAGTGATATTCTAAGCCGGCACTACTCGGCAAACAATAAATTAAGTGTAATTTAAATCTTTTTTTTGTTCATGAAAACCTCATGAGGGGATTATTACTAATAAATAAAGAATAAATAAAGGAAAGAAAGTAATAAAGGATAGAAGAATTTCGCGCTGGCAGCCATTGACACGGTAGCTCAATTGGCAAGAGCGACGGGGGCGTATACCCGAGGTCGCAGGTTCGAATCCCGCCTGTGTAGAAATTTTTCTTTCCTTTATTTATTCTTTATTTATTAGAAATTAAGTGTAGTTTAAGTAATGCCGTAAAGTGTCAGCCTAAAATAGCACTAAATCATTTCATCCCGTGGATGTCAACTAAGGTTTTGAGGATTTTAAGGGTATTGATTGTGAGGTTAACCCATTTTTAACGATTATTTATACTTGTTGTTATTATTTGTCATTAATTTTTAGGCTATATTTTTCATCTTATTTGTATAAATAATTAGATATAATTTGAGTAAAGGACGACCACGGAAGACACATCTGGACCTGGAAATAAAGGTGTGCTCAAAAAGGCAGGCGTCCGAAGTATGAAAAATAAAAGAGCATGTATGAAAAGATAGATGGATGTAAACGATGCTAGAGAGGTTTGCCAGGATCGTACAAAGTTGCGATCAATAGTCTCTGGCTACCCCAAAGGTAAATAATGGCGTGAGCATTATGTACGTATGTGTATTTAAATCTCGAAAATTTACTGATATAAACTCATTTATAACTTTCACTCACACTCAACTACAAACAAATCACTATTTCAACATTGAAAGAGCACCTCTTTCTGTACAAGTTCCATGTTACAGGTATTCATCACGCGATCACGATATAAAGAAAGCAGAAAGATTTTTAATCTAAATTGCGATATAACAAATGTAAATTGATCGTGAATTATCGTATTAATTTTACAAATGTCGCAGTTTCAAAATACTTTACCCTTTATTATAATACTTAAACTTTCATTCACTTGCTGTGTAGTGTCGGCTGAGAATAGCACTACCCCATTTCTTCCGGTGGGTGTATGTAAAAGGCGACTAACGGTATTGGGGCTTTTAAGGGATTTTTGGGCGATGCGGTTGGAGACCCATCACCAAGAACCTTTATTTCACCATCTATTCCCCACGCACCTTCCAAAAGTGGCTGAGGAATTTCTTATTCTTTAGCTCTGGTTACCCCTTCCTGGGATTTATAGCCGTGAGTATATGTATGTATGTATGTTTAACTTTCAGTTTTTGCCGTTTAGTGGCGGCTTAGAAATGTCACTACCCTTTTCTAACCACGCGTGTCGTAAAAGGCGACGAAGGGGTTTATCTTAAGTAGTTTTTGGGTGACGCGGTTGGAGATCCATCACCAACGATACTTTATTTCTACCATCTTTACCCCTATCAACTTTCAAATGTGGCTTAGGAGTTTCTAGCTCTGAAGCTCTGGCTACCCCTTCGGGGATTAAAAGCCGTGAATATATGTTTGGACGTATATGTATGTGAGTATGTGGGTAGTGAGTCAAACGGCATTTTGAAAGTATGTTTCTTATTACCACGTAAGCAGGAAGCAATATATTTTACTACGGTGCTACATGCGGGTACTATTAACATCAAGTCCGCCTAGTAACATTGTTATTTTACTGTTTTACTGCTAACAATAATACATGAGAGTGTTTAATCGAAACGTAGTGAAATTAGTTAAATAAAAAATTCCCGCTTTATTTTTAATTTCTAATAAATACAGTGATAGCTCAGTGGGTAGAACACCGCTTATCGTGTAAATGATAAGCGTTCGAATCCCGTTTCGGGCCTTCACCAATTTGTCTTTTCTAATCAAGATGAGGGACAACATCGTAAGGAAACCCACATGGCTGAGTTGTATTTAGTCATGTGACAGTGTATTCGTGCAGAATAGCGATAGGCATGTTCCTATCACGTGATGTTCCCAAGTATTAGTTTCTCTGCCAACCCCTTCGGGGATATACGAGGTGAACTTTTGAGTTTGAGAATAATGAATGACTAGTGGGTAACCCTGGCGCGACTACGTCGCGTCAAATAAAATGAGTTTATTTTGAAATTTTCCGACCAATCACAGCGCAGCTCTTTTGAATTTCTAGTGATTTTTTCTGATTGGCCGGTTTGAAAAAGCGCATCTCTGATCGACTAAAGTTTGCGCGCGCTTATGACACTCAAGCAAAGTTTAACTTAATCCAGTTACATCAGATGTCTGAATTTTGTACACACCACGGCCGCAAACTGTACAAAACGATACCTGAACCAAATTTCTAGCTTAACTCATCGCGTCACAGGTTTCCGGGCAACAAAGAGGCTTACAGAAATAATATATATAGATAAGAGTTAACTATTGATTATAATTAATTCATTCATACTTATACTCATGACTATAAATCCCATGAAAAGGTCAGTCAGACCTTCAGAATAAGAAAATCCCGGGGTATCAGACATTATACTTCTGAAAACAACGTGATTTTAATTCCAGTCATGTGACAGTGTATTCGTACAAAACAGCGATAGATAGCCCCTCATCACGTCAGTACAATATGAAGTGAAACGTGGGTACTCTGAACACAACAACAAAAAAGTGGAAGAGACGTGATATTACATCAATACTACATTTACTATATAGGTAATAATGCTGTGTAGTGTCGGCTTAGAATAACACTACCCCATTTCTTCCGGTGGGTGTACGTAAGAGGCGACTAACGGTATTGGGGCTTTTAAGGGATTTTTGGGCGATGTGGTTGGAGACCCATCACCAACAACCTTTATTTCACTATCTTTTCCCGACGCAACTTCCAAAAGTGGCTGAGGAACTTCAAATTCCTTAGCTCTGGCTACCCCTTCTAGGGATTTATAGCCGTGAGTATATGTATGTACTGTCTAGTGTCGGCTTAGAATAACACTATCCCATTTCTGCCGGTGGGTGTGCGTAAGAGGCGACTAACGGTATTGGGGCTTTTAAGGGATTTTTGGGCGATGCGGTTGGAGACCCATCACCAACAACCTTTATTTTGCCAGCTTTTCCCCACTCAACTTTCCAAAAGTGGCTGAGGAGGATTCTAGTTCCTTAGCTCTGGCTACCCCTTCTTGGGATTTATAGCCGTGAGTATATGTATGTAATAATACATATACTCACGGCCATAAATCCCTATAAGGTTCTCAGAGCTTCAGAACTAGAAACTCCTCAGCCATATTTGGAAGATGGTAGAAACAAAATATCATTGGTGATGGGTCGCCAACCGCCCAAAAACCACTTAAAAAAGCCCCATACCTTTAGTCGCCTCTTACGACACCCATGAATAGAAAGAGATAGTGACATGCTAAGCCGGCACTACACGGCCAAAACTATAACTTACTTACTTACTTACTTATACTCACGCCCATTATTCCCATTGGGGTAGGCAGAGACTATCGATCGCCACTTAGTACGATCTTGACAAACTTCTCTTGCTTCCCTAAGGGCCGGCGCTGACGGCCGGCATGGCACAGGATGGCACAGGATGGCACAGGATGGCACAGGATGGCACGGTAAGTTCTGCTGCAGCATTCCGAAGGATAACACGGCCTTCCGCGGCATGCCGTGGCATGACGCGGCATGACACGGCAAATAACCCCGCGCATGTTCAAAGTTAGTTGTGTTCATAATGATTGACTGGGATTTAGTATTTAAAGTATTATACACTCCTACCCTTGCCCTCCCCCCGCGCGGCGAACGGACTGCGCCGCGTACTGGCGGCCCGTGGCATGCTTAGGCACGTTCTGTCCTAATGCGGCCTCCCTCGGCATCGTTGTGTCAAAATAAAGTAACATGAATTCTATACTAATGGTTATAAGATTAAAAATGGGTATATCAATACCGAAATCCTTTGCCATGACACGCCGTGCCATGCCGGCAGTCAGCGCCGGCCCTTACATTCAATATTCTTCTCATACATAAAATAAACTATAAATACAATTTAAAGGCGCAATATATATAATAGCTTTCTTTCACTTGAAGTTAATTGAAATGACTTATTCATTAAACTTGTGAATAATTTGCCTGCATTAATTATGATTCTAAAAGCTGTTGAGTAATTTACTATAAAGTGAGATACATTTTCAGAAATGGAATAGAGATTATGATAATATAGAAAGCTTTAAGGCTAGCACGAGTGACGTTTTAACTAGTTTACGCGTGGTATAAATCAGCCATCTCTTTCGTTATTACATAGTACAGCATACTGTCATCTCACTCTAAACGATATCGTGACGATATAATAACGCTCGTGCTAGGCTTCCTGAAGGCAAGCACGAGCCGTGTTCAAACTAGTTATCGCGTGGGATAAAGCAGCCATCTCTTACGCACTTACTTAGTATCGTATAGTGCCATCTCATTCTAGCCGTTATCGTGTCGATAAAATAGACCTCGTGCTTGCTCTTCTGATGGGGATGGTACTGACAGTAAACCGCGGAAGACATTTATATCAAAAAGTGAGTCTCTGTCGTACTATTTTAAATTATGTTAAACTAGCTTTGGAATAAAAAATCTAACTTAAAAGAATAAAAATGAGGATGTAAGTAGTTTTTCGTTGTGTTTTCTCTTTATAAAACACTTCCCGCAGCAACGGTAGAGTCATTAAATATAAAAAATTGACGTCCAAAAAATTATAGATTATGTTAAAAAATGTAACATAACACACTCAATATCATTAAAACGTCTCACGCAAAGAGGTAAAGTAATATTTATATACCTGGGTATGTCTGCGAGTCGTGGCGGTCGAGGTCGGACCCTCTTCTCAGTCTCGACTGGCAGCACTCCCACCTGGTCAAACAAACGGACAATACTGTATTGTTATTATTACATACATACTTATAAATATATTAAACTTAGTAAAGGCAGGTGTCCGCAGTATGAAGAATAAAAGAGCATGTATGAAAAGATTGATGGATGTAAACGAAGCCAGGGAGAGCCAGGATCGTACAAAGTGGCGATCGAGTCTCTGCCTACCCCAATGGGAACTAACGGCGTGAGAATATGTATGTATATGTATGTAAACTTAATAACTTTGCGATCGGTAAGACGAACAGTCGATAATCTTAATCTAGAAGTCATTTTATACAATTTTAAAATACATACATACATACATATACTCACGGCTATAAATCCCTTAACGGGGTAGCCAGAGCTTTGGAATGATAAATTCCTCAGCCACTTTTGGAAGTTGATTCGGGAAAAGATGATAATAATAAACGTTTTTGGTGATGGGTCTCCAACCACATCGCCCAAAAATCACTTAAAAAGCCCCTATACCCTTAGTCGCCTCTTACGATCACCCACGGGTAGGAATGGGGTAGTGCTATTCTAAGCCGACACAACACGGCAAAGCCGACACTACACGGAATTTACAATTTTAAAATACAAATATATTAAGCCGTGTGGTGTCAGTTTAGAATGTCTTTACCCCTTTCCACCCACGGGTATCGTAAGAGGCGACTGAGGGTATGCGGTTGGAGACCAATCACCAACGATACTTTATTTCTACCATCTTATCCCCTATCATCTTCCAAATGTGGCCTAGGAGTTTCTAACCCTAAAGCTCTGGCTAATGGCCACCCCTTTTTGGGATTTATATAGCCGTGAGCATATGTATGTACTACATACATACTTACATGTACTCACGGCTATAGATCCCGAAAAGGGGTAGCTAGAGCTAAGGAATTAAAAATTCCTCAGCCAATTTTGGAAATTTTAGTGGGGAAAAGATGGTAAAATAAAGGTTGTTGGTGATGGGTCTCCAACCGCATCGCCCAAAAATCCCTAAATAGCCCTAATACCGTTAGTCACCTCTTACGTACACCCACCGGAAGAGATGGAGTAGTGCTATTCTAACCCGATGACGTCCATGGCACAGTCGGTAGGTGACCAGTTTCTGGGTCAGGACTACGAGGTCTTCGGTTCGAATCCCGATTAGAACATTCGTTTAAGTGGTGACTATGAACACGGCTGTCGTCAATATAGACCCGTTTTAACCAAACCTAAAAATTTTACTTTCTGACCTTTCTAAGGGCCAGCGCTGACTGCCGGTATGGCATGGCATGGCATGGCAAAGGATTTCGGTACAGATATAGCATTTTTAATCTTATTACCATGAGTATAGAATTCATTTTACTTCATTTTGACACAACGATGCCGACGTTCTGTCGTACCGCGGCCTCCCTCGGCATCGTTGTGTCAAAATAAATTCTATATGCATGGCAATAAGATTAAAAATGCTGTATCTGTACCGAAATCCTTTGCCATGCCATGCCGGCAGTGAGCGCCGGCCCTTAAAAGGTTAGAAAATAGTTCATACCAAAGCTGGCATATCATTTTTGGGATCAAAACTCTATGTAGATTAAATAAAAAATAAAAGCGCACATAGGAAAACGTATGAAAAAAATAAGCTAAAGAGTTTTACAGAATTGTACAAAGTAACGATCGACAATCTGTGTCTACCCTAATGGGAAGTAAAGGTGTGGGTATATATAGGTATATTTATGTGGACAAAATGATATTTTGTCGTACTAACATATAAATATAAAAGATAAAAATAGAAAAGGAATGTTGAGATGGTTTGGGCATATAGAGAGGATGGATGACACTAAATTGGTAAAAGAGATCTATAGAGCCAATGTGGAAGGTAATGTTAGTAGAGGACGACCTCGGAGGACACATTTGGATCAAATAGAAAATGTACTCAAAAAGGCAGGTGTCCGTAGTACGAAGAATAAAATAGCATGTATGAAAAGATTGATGGATGTGAATGAAGCTAGAGAGGTTTGCCAGGATCGTACAACGTGGCGATCGATAGTCTCTGCCTACCCCTATGGGAACTAACGGCGTGAGATGGTGTATATGTATGTATGTATGTAACATATAAATATACTCAAGCTGTAAATAGCCATATAGATAAAAAAACCTTTACGATTATAATAGTAAAGCTTGAGATCTTTTCCGGAATCGTAAAACGTACGAGGGCTGCTATTTATGTATCCGGAACTGGCCACTTACAGAACAATAATTTAAAAAGTAATTACATCATTTAAAAATAGAACTCTTTAGCTTTAGAATACATTTATTTTTATGTGACTGTCAATTGTTTTCACATCGTAGCGTCATTTTGAAAATTGCGTGTCTTCACCACCATGGATTTAACTCGTGAACATTTTCGTGCCATGATTTTTTACGATTTTCGGCGTGGTCTAACTCAAAAACAGTGCATCGATCAGCTTACTTCAACTTTTGGGGATGAAGCACCCTCAAAGACCACTGTGTATCACTGGTTTAGCGAGTTTAATCGTGGACGATCTAAGCTTACTGATGAAATTAAAGAAGGTCGCCCTAAAACGGTCGTTGTACCTCAAAACATCGATGCTGTCCGGGAACTAATAACTCAAGATCGTCATGTTACATATCGTGAGATAGAGGCATCTCTGGGCATTAGTATGACGAGCATACATAAGATACTTCATGAACATTTAGCTGTAAAAAAAATTTGCTCCCGTTGGATTCCGCACAACTTGAGTATTGATCAAAAACAGGCTCGTGTCGATTGGTGCAAAGAAATGTTAAAAAAATACAACCGTGGTGCGTCAAAAGCTGTTTATAATATCTACACAGGTGACGAATCTTGGATCTACGCTTACGACCCCGAAACTAAGCAGCAGTCCACGGTGTGGGTGTTCCAAGATGAGCCGAACCCAACAAAAGTTATTCGTGCAAAAAGCACATTGAAGCAAATGGTCGCTTGTTTTTTTGGTATAAATGGCCATGTAGCTACAGTGCCTTTAGAGAATCGTAAAACTGTTAATTCGGAGTGGTATACGACCATTTGTTTGCCGGAAGTCTTTGAACAAATAAGAAAGACTAACCGACAACGTAGAATCATTCTGCATCACGACAATGCTAGCTGTCACAGGTCGGCCGTCACAACTCAGTTTTTAGAAGCTCAAAAGATCGAATTGACAGGTCATCCGCCGTACAGCCCTGATTTGGCACCCAATGATTTTTATTTATTTCCAAATGTGAAGAAAAAATTACGTGGTCAACGTTTTTCGAGCCGCGAAGAGGCAGTCGATGCGTTCAAAATGCACGTTTTGGAGATACCTCAGTCTGAGTGGAAAAAGTGCTATGAAAATTGGTTTCAACGCATGCAAAAGTGTATAGATCTGAGCGGCGAATATTTTGAGAAGCAATAAAACCATATTAATTGATATATGTTTGTTTCTTTTTTTTATTCCGGATACATAAATAGCAGCCCTCGTAATGATCTCTGCCTACACTAATCGGGTTTAATAACTTAAGTGCAAGTATGTATTTATTAGCTAATTCGTATTCGTATTTAAAAAGTTGCAATAGGGGTTCAGGTTTATTGCTATATGCACGCTCCTAGTAACGTGAAATGAATACGACGGCCAAGCTAAATGTGGGTGCTCTCAACACAAAATGACCTAAATGTCACGTGATTATCAAAATTAATAGGACCCTGCTACTCCTACATGGAAATATGACGTAATATTTGAGTGAGGCACATAATAAAGCCATTAATTTGATTAAAACGATGTTGTACATACATACATACATATACTCACGGCCGTAAATCCCAAAAAGGGGTAGCCAGAGCTTCAGAGCTAGAAACTCCTCAGCCGCATTTGGAAGTTAATACGGGAGAAGATGGAATAAATAAAGTATCGTAGGTGATGTAGATCGGATAATCGGATGCATATTTACCTAAAGTTGACCGGCGGCTTAGTATGGAAAGCACTCCTTTATCGTAAAGATTTCGGGATTTCGGAATTGATGCATTTAATGTTCGGAATATAGAATTAAATGTATTTTCATTACGTTTGTAGTGTTTTCTATTACAATATATTATTTGTATGTACATTACTTGTATGGTAAAAAACCCAATGTTTCGGGATGAATACCGTTAGCGTTTTGGTTATAAATTTAATTGAATGCACACTCAAATAAAGGTTTTTAAATGAGGAGCCGTAATTATTTTCGTTGAGAACAAAATTTAAATAACATTGTAAAGCTTGCTGTGCTCTTAGCTGCACATTTATGTATTTTTGTCTTTTTTTAGCACATGCTACCCTTTTTCTTTCACCTTTCAAATACTTAATACATATTTGCATCGACGTTTAAAATTCAGTTTAAGTGCAGATGCTTGCGAATATTATATTTATATGAATTATGATGTTCGAAGCTTAGTAGCTAGTTATTTTATAAAAAAAAATATATTTTATAAATTAATATTATAATTTGATAGGTAGGTAACCAACTAACTCTTAAATTCGTAATTTGTTTTATATCCGATTAGTTCAAAATCCCTGATTTTTTTCGAATCCCGACATTGAAAAAGACAATTCCGAAAAAAAAAGCCGTCTCCATATTTTCTTAGCCAAAAAATAAGTTTAGGTAAATATAATAATAATAATAATAATAATAATATGTTTATTTAAGAAGCAACTTGGCTCATGGTGTTAGTAACAAGAAGCGCTTAAGGACTATTGTTAGTAACTTAAAACTAATACTATTTACAAAAACTATAAATTTACAAAATTTCTAACTTTCTAATTTAAATATGCATCCGATTATCCGACCTCTGATGGGTCTCCAACCGTATCGCCCAAATACCACTTAAAAAGCCTCGCCTCATACGATACCCTCGGATAGAAAGGGGTAGTGATATTCTAAGCCGGCACTATACAATGTTGTAATATCATAATAATATTTGCACCACAGAATGTTGGGTATTTAAATCAAATATTTATTTATTGGTATAGAAAGCCATTACTGTAAATGAGATTTATACGAGTAATGTGGTTTCCATCAATCTTTTCATACATGCTCTTTTATTCTTCATACTTCAGGCCCCTGCCTGTTTGAACACATTCTTTATTGGAGCGAAGCGAGCGTAGCGAGCGAAGCTCCATTTACCCCCGACTTTTGCATATCTTTGTGATCGTACTCCTCCCAAACGGCTCAACTCAGAACCCTGAAATTTTGCACGGTGGTCAAGGACCATGTCTAGATGGTTTATGTCAATTTTGATAAAAATCGGATGTGCCACGGAGGAATAATCACCATTACAAACTCCTTTGCAGTTTTGTGTAGAATCAATCACGCGTTTACGTAAACCAACAAATATATTCAAAGAATAATAACAAACAGCATAGCAACGCGTGTTGAGATATTTGTAGAATAAATTGTTCAACAATAAGTAATATCTGAGAATCAGGCAATTGCTCGCTTCGCTCCTTTTATTGGCATCCGACGGTCCCATGCCAACCTAGTTTTTATCACTATTCTTTCACATTGGCTTTTATGTCGACTTTATAAGCATTGTCTCATGATACACTCAGCCGACGAGTGAGTTGTACTGTGTAAAAAAAACTTTATTTTCAAAAAATACGTACATAAATACATATACTCACGGCTATAAATCCCTAGAAGGGGTAGCTAGAGCTGAGGAATTAGCTCAGCTACTTTTGGAAAGTTGAGTGGGGAAAAGGTGGTAAAATAAAGGTTGTTGGTGATGGGTCTCCAACTGCATCGCCCAAAAGTACCTTAATAGCCCCAATACCGTTAGTCGCCTCTTACGTGCACCCACCGGAAGAAATGGGGTAGTGCTATTCTAAGCTGACACTCCACAGCGTACAGAGTTTAGATTGGGTTAAACAATATTTTAATTAATATAGTTGAGTGTGTCTAGTACCATGTGAATTCCATGTGTGCACCGAATATTACTTTTTTTGAGAAATGAAAGAAAGAAATGGGGTAGTGCTATTCTAAGCCGACACTACACAGCATATTTTCCAAAATATATTATAGTAAACAACGGCTGCATTTATTTATTTATGTTATTTAGTTCCAAAGCCAAGGTTTGTGTGATAGCTCAGTAGGTAGAACACCGCTGATCGTGCAGACGATGAGGGCACAAATCCCGGATCGGACCTACACTAATTTGTCTTTTCCAATGTCACATGTGTGGGTAATTTACCATGGTTGTTAACGGTGAGGGAAAACATCGTGAGGTAACATGGCTAAGTTCTACTTTATCCCCTATCACATGAGTACACTGTCCAAGCAAAACGTGGGCACTCTGAACATCAGTAGACAATGTCACGGGATGTTCGAAGTATTACTCTGCCAAACCTTTTCGGGAATATTCGGCGTGAACGTTTGAGTTATTAAATTTTAAAAATCGTCATCGTTTAAGCCAGGTTTCCATGTGAATCGCCGCATTTTAAAATGGTTTCAGAATCTTTATTAAATTTGTATTTCACCGAAAGAACAAATTTGATATCTAAGCCGATTCCACACACATGTCGTATGAATAACAAAAACACATTGCAAACAATAGTCGTCTGAGCTCACTCATATTATTATTCAGGGACTGAAACTTTGAAAAAATAGTTTGATCAAACTGCTTAACTAGAAGTAAGCCTTTGGGATTATCTTTCCCGATAGCGTGGTACTCTGAATTTGTATTTTTTATACGTTGAACCAGTGTTGAATAACTCAACTCAAATTTTCACGCCGCATATCTCCGAGGGGGTTGGCAGAGGTATTAATACTTTTGAATATCCCGTGACATTGTCACCTGGTGTTCAGAGTACCCACGTTTTGCTCGGTAGCAAATTATATTTGATTTTTTTTCCGTTTTTTTCAATAAGAAAACCGACATAAGTTTTATTTCAAAATGGTTCACTTTACGTAACACCAATTGGCGGACCTTGTATTAAAGGTGGACGTCGTGTCTTACAAGAGATCAAGGAGCTGGCATTAAATAGAAGTGACTGGAGAGTGTTAAACCGACAAGAGCGTCGCTCTTAAGTTTATTATATTGATGATGATGTATTCATTTATACATACATATTCATTGATACATTTTGATATAAAGAACCCAAGAATGTGCTACCTATGTAATAATTGAAATGTGTGAAAATTGTGAAACTTGCAACACAATCGACGGTCGTAAAAAAGAAAGTGATCTTTCGCTTCTAAGAGTCTCGTTTCCGAACGTTATATATTTTGGATCCGTAAAACACTACCATGGCAAATAATATAAACAATGTCTGGAAAAATCTAGAAAAGATTGATGGATGTAAACGAAGCTAGAGAGAGACCCGCTTCAGTACTATGAATGGATGTGGAGGAATGTTTGAAAAATTAAATGAAGTATGTATGTATGATTATGAATGAAAGAAAACTGGATTTTCTGTATGAAAATATTGATAGATGTAAACGAAGCTAGAGAGGTTTGTCAGAATCGTACGAAGTGGCGATCAATGGTCTCTGCCTACCCCAATGGGAACTAATGGCGTGAGTATATGTATGTATGCAAAACTATACAAGTATAGAAAAATGAGAGAGTTATTCTATTTATATATACAAGATAGGATTATTAAATATTTCTACTTACCCTTTGCTATAACTTTAAATAATAAAGAAAATAAAACCGAATTTTCGTTAATTTTTAACAAATATTATATGAAGATATTTTCAACAACGATTGATGTTAATAAGTACAACCCTGCCACACCTCGCTGACCTTATTTCCACTTGACATTCATTAATTTTCCCGTAAAATTCAACTTGACCTACTTTTTTAATAAACAAAGCCTCTTAAAGCTACCAAGCAGATTTTCCCGTTCTCAAATACAAGGCGTCTAACGGCTATGCCTCATGAAGGGAAAATGCGTTAAGTATTATAGATGGGCTGTTTTAGTAAAAGGAGACTTAATTTTTATTTCATGATTTTGATTGCGAAAGAAGAATTCATTTTAATTGAATTATTTTGATGACAATTCATAAATTTATCATTAACTACTTGTCCGAAGCAACAGGACTACAGGATAAAAAATAAATGTGTTACTTTATTGAAAGCCTTGATTTTAAGTTTCTTTTCAAATTATCACTTCATATCGTTAGGATAATTAGCTTAGTGTCAAGCCAGTTTAGGTGTTCATGTATATATTTGTATTAAGAGTAGTAAATATTGTGAGTTTGAATTCATGAAATGTCAACGATACGAATGACTGTTTAATAATTTAGGTAGAATAACTCAAACTGAAGTCGAACCGTGTATCAATTTGGTTTGATAATCATTTGATTCATATTGTTATTGTATTTTAGAGAGGATATGTAACTGTTTCATAATATGTTTTATCTCAGACCAACTTATTAGTAACTCGAACTGATGTTGTATTGTTTTGGTATTGATGTGCGGGATTGAGGGGAAAGATGGAGGACGGAACTACGATGTCATTGGCGGGCAAGAAGGGATAAATGTAGGGAAGACAAATAATCGGAATGTGATTGGAATATAATGTTAAAAGTAAAAGGATATCGACGTTTTATTTATCTAATGACTACCACCCAATAATATATAATGGATTTACTTTATTGGATAATTATGAGTTATAACAGCTAATCTAAAATGTTGTTTAGGTAACTTAACTCTTAGTTAGGCCCATGTTGAACCTGACACGCAGAGACAAAATCATAACAGTTAGGTATCCTAATATACATATATACATACATATACTCACGGCTATAAATCCCTAGAAGGGGTAGCCAGAGATAAGGAATTAAAAATTCCTCAGCCACTTTTGGAAATCGCGTGAGAAAAGATGGTAAAATAAAGGTTGTTGGTGATGGGTCTCCAACCGCATTAAAAAGCACCGGAAGAATTTGGGTAGTGCTATTCTAAGCCGACACTACACAGCAGTAACCGATTAATATATCCTGGACAAACCCCGAAAATTTAATTTAACGGTGTATCTCCAGAAATTGAACCCAATATCTATTCTATAGATAAATAAATAATTTTATAATTTATTTTATAATAAAAAAAATATTCTCCGTTTTGTTTAAAGTAACAAATAACATACGTATTAATATAACTCTATTTCGGATCTATAGGTCGTGAGCAAGTTTTGCGACAGGTTCGTTACATCTTATTTTATTTATTATACAACACATTTTAATATGTTGCCGTGTAGTGTCGGCTTAGAATAGCACTACCCCGTTTCTACCGATGGGTGTACGTAAGAGGCACGGTATTGGGGCATTTAAGGGATTTTTGTGCGATGCAGTTGGAGACCCATCACTAAACCTCTACTTTACCATCTTTTCCCCGATCAACTTTCTAAAAGTGGCTAAGGAATTACTAATTCCTTAGCTCTGGCTACCCCTTCTAGGGATTTATAGCCGTGAGTTGTATGTATTCTAATATAAGTATGTTATGCATTTGGCTACAAATAATCCTTGATAAAACTTTGTTATGTATTCTACTATCCTTTGGCTATACTTAATTACTTAGTCGCTTTATCCCCTAGTGTAGTTTCCTCTTTCCACTCCATATCCAAGTTAAGCAAACACTCTCCAATAACTAGATGTTTTTGAAAGAATTCCAATAAAAACTTGTAGTGAGCAACTGAGCCCGAACAAAACTTGTACCTTTATCGACACGATACTTATTTCTTTGTGTAACTTGATTTTGTAACCTTTGCTGGATCTCGCTTTGAGAGTGTAGAATAGATAAACTGTTTATTGCACAACAAAACACAGATTATTTGGCAAAATAATAAAACAAGAGTGCAGTATAGAATAAAAGAACTCTTAATTGCACATCGAAGACAAATGATTTGCCAAAATAATATAAAAAAAACAGAGACTTTTCAAGATAACCTTTGGATGTTTAGGTTAAAATTTAAAGAGAATTAGGTAAATGTACAATAATGAGTGGTTTTTATATGACATATTTGTTGTTTTACCAACTTAAATATAAATAAATACAAATGTCCCACCGATAGGAATAGAATAAAATAGAATAACTCTTTATTGCACATCAAACACAAATTTACAAAAATAATAATATGATCAAACAGTTTACAGAGAGGTACAATTAACGGTCTTATGGCTAAAAGCGATCTCTTTCAGACAACCTTTGGAAGGTGAGATCGATAAATTAATTAATTGGGTAGATGCACAAAACAAGGCCAAAAAAAAACATAATAATCTATTAAGCTTACTTAAAACTAACTTATTTAATCTAAATAACAATATAAATATAAATCATACAAAATAATATAGATATTTAACGAATATGAACACATACATATATAACTACATAATTTTATATACATACAAGCAATACAACTATGTTAAATAACTATCAGGGGGTGATTAGTGATCGATACTGATGCCAAAAATGAAATCAGTAAAAATTTTGTCTGTCTGTCTGTCTGTCTCCGTCTGTCTGTCTGTCGGTTTGTATGTTCCTTATGGAAACAAAAACTACTCGACGGATTTTAACGAAACTTGGTAGTATTATTCTCCATGCTCCTGGGCAGGTTATAGTTTACTTTTCAGCAGGGTAGTGAAGGGGAATTTTGGGAAATTTTGGAAAAACGGGGAAAGTTACTCCATTTTTTAAGCTTCCATCGCGTGTGCAGCCTTTATGGTTATAGTTACATAGAAATCATGTAGACGGAAATATTTTACATAAAATTGTCTAAAAAATATCCGTCAACAGTATATGTCTATCTTTTATGGTTGACTCACAATGACACGTGTAACTCCTGATAGCTCAGCAGTTCGGAGCATCCTGATTATATTCGTTTACTCTTACGTTTATAGGTCTGTCATTTAAAAAAGTTTACATTATTACCTATTCAATAAAAAAATAATCATAGAAATCGCTATAGAAACACTAAACTTATACATGAAATAAGCCATCGCGTCCTGTCCTCGCACGTGAATACTGAATACTGCTATAAGGATTATTTTTAGTAATGGTTGCGCGCGCAAACGATAGCCGGGAGTATATGTATGATGTATGCAAAGTTTGTAACTCTGATTGTTTGTTTGCATGGGTTTATTTTCGGAGATACTGAACCGTTCATTAAAGCGCTTTCACAATCACAAAGCTACGCTATTCAGGAGTGCTATAAGTTGCGCTAAATTTCACAAAGAAGATACCTCAGATATTTTTTAAACTACGCTACCCGTGCGAAGCTGGGCCGATCCACTAGTACCTAAATAAAATACACATATACGTTTTAGAAATATAATTAATATATATAGTTTAAAAAGCAACAGTATTGCAGCGCTTCAGTGAGATATTGTTGTTTCACCAGATCTTTGAACACATTCAGTGATTTAGCCAATCGCACCTCCACAGGAAGTGCGTTTCACAATTGCACAGCGTGTACACAAAAAGAAGAGTGATAGAAATTGGTTGTATGAGAGGGAATAGTTAGTTAAAGATTATGGTCTGAACGTAAATTAAGGTTATAGGAAGAAGAGAGGAATTGAAAACGTTCTTTTAGATAGAAGGGGGTGGCAGGATTGAACAAGATAGAGTAAAGGAGCTTGAGTTTAACCTGAGTATCGTAACTTGGCCATAGTCTACCACGCCGTATATTGCGGGTAGGCGGGCTAACGTCTTATAAAATGATTTACGTGCACTTCGAAGCGAGGAACCATTTAATATCCAGATAATCAGATAAACCTTATCTGCAGTCTTCCAAACTGGATTAAATTTTACAAAGCAAACCTCCAGATATTGAGCCGAATAATTTAGCGAGTCTAAAAAAATAATAATAACTCAAAACTCCTTTATTTCAAAAAATAAGTACATGCAAATACCTAGTCGGTTCTTAAATACTATCACTTGCCATTTATTTCAAAAATAGAACACCTAGACAAAAATAAGAAATGGTGTTCGATTTTTAATAATTTTTTTAATACTAATCTGCTAAATCACAATTTACATTCATTATTTTTTTACGATGGAGTAGACTCGCGAAGAGAACTCAGTAACAGTAATTGCATTGTATTGTTGCGGCCGTCCACCAAAGAAGGTATTCAACTTGCTTCAAAGATTAAAACTCACGATGATAAATCTCAGATATTAAAACTACTTCGCTACCCGTGCGACGCTGGGCCGATCCACTAGTTCCTAATATAATTAAAGCATAACATATAAACATAAACATAAACGTTCACGCCGAATATCCCCGAAGGGGTTGGGAGAGGTACTAATACTTCTGAGCATCACGTCACTTTGTCACCTGGTGTTGAGAGTACCCACGTTTTGCATGGACAGTGTACTCTCGTGATAGGGGGCAGGCCTATCGCCGTTTTGTACGAATACACTGTCACATGACTAAGTACAACTCAGCCATGTGGGTTTCCTCACGATGTTTTCCCTCACCGTTAACCACCATGATAAATTAATTTATAATTAAAGCTTGCATTAATAACCATTTAAAAAAGTAATTAAACGACCACTTTGTTATTAAAGCTCTTAAACAAAAGAACACTATACGACGAAGGCTTTGAAAGCAGAAGCCTAATTTATAGCTAGTGATGTAATAAAAAAAGCCTTCCGTAGATACTACAGGCGCTTCAGTAAATTCTCATTTAAAATGTTATAAAACAAATGAACTCAGCCTCATTCTTTCGGTAACTTTTAAGTTTATGGTGATTGTAGTAGTTTAAGGCGTACCAACTATGTTTGTCAAGTAGTTTTTGCTTTAAACTAAATTTATAAGTTATAATTAGGTTTCAGAAATAAAAAATAGTTTTTTTAGGATGTTGCCTAAAAAGCTGCTTACGATTTTGTTATGATCGTGTCGTCATTAAACTGAAGCAGGAGCTACGAGTATTTGGTACCATGAATCTTTTATTTAATTTTGTATTAGTTTTGCTGTGTAGTGTCGGCTTAGGATAGAACTACCCCATTTCTTCTGGTGAGTGTACGTAAGAGGCGACTAACGGTATTGGGGCTTTTTAAGGGATTTTTGGGCCATGCGGTTGGAGACCCATCACCAACAACCTTTATTTTACCATCTTTTCCCCAAGCAACTTCCAAAAGTGCCTGAGGAATTTTTAATTCTTTAGCTCTGGCTACCCCTTCTAGGGATTTATAGCCGTGAGTATATGTATGTATTATTTTTAAACAATTTTTTTTTAGTGTACTAAATAAATGCTTTTCTCTTTCTTCTAAGTTACTTTTTTACGAGTCCTATAAATTTCTGAACGACGCACACAAAAGTGTCTACTTCTGTGTACGAAACAAGAAGTGAAGAAGTGAAATCAAAAGAGGGTATTTGGTAGGCTTGTTGATGGTCGCAGAAAGCTGATGGATAAGGGGAACTAAGAACCGGTTGTTGTAGATAAGATTAAAGGGGAGGGGGCATGTCTAAAATTGGACATCCACAAACTGCATGGTAAACAATGAATATATATATATTTTGAAAAATCGATTTTATCAGTATAAAAAAATATAGATCTGCTCCCTATCAAGTGAGTGCATAGTCTAATCAAAACGTGCGTACTCTGAACACCAGGTGACAATGTCACGTGATGTACAGACGTATTAGTACCTTTGCCAACCTCTTCGGGGATATACAGCATGACCGTTTGAGTTTGAGTTTTGAGTTTATTTCAATCAACATTATCGTACAATTAATGTCTTTTAACATCACTGATTTGAACAACAATAAGTTTAAGTAAGCGTCGCCATTTTCGGTCAGAACCGGAAGTGGCCGGAAGTGTTTGCAAGCTCAGAACGGAAGTTAAAGTGCTCGCTTAACCGTTATTTGTAGCACCTGCAGGCCGCTGGAATATTCATTAATTTAGTTTGAATGCGATGAAGTTAAAGTTTAAGTTATTCTTGGTTTGCTAGTTGGAAGTTGCGCATATCAGACTGTAATTAACATACATATACTCACGGCTATAATTCCCTTAAAAGGGTTGCCAAAGCTTCAGAACCGGAAAAAACTTCTCCAATTTGCGAAGTTGCGTGGGGAAAAGATGGTAAAATAAAGGTTGTTGGTGATGGGTCTCCATCCACATCGCCCAAATATCCCTGAAAAAGCCCCAATATCGTTAGTCGCCTTTTACGTACACCCACCGGAAGAAATAGGGTAGTGCTATTCTACACTACACAGCAAAAACTAAATGACTAGAGGACTAAATGGTAGAAATAATTGATTGCTGGTGATGGGTGTCTAACTCACTTAGTATCCTCTTACAACACCCGTGGGTAGAAAGGGGTAATGTCATTCTAAGCCACTGCAATTTATTCATTCACTAGAAACAAATAACATAGAGGTGAAAAAGAGATAAGACTACTTACTATACTTGTTTTGCCACTAAGGTGTGTGTTCACATCCGAAAATATGATAGAACATTATCAAATTCGAATTAAATAGCTTATTAAATTGTAAATTAAGCATTCCGAAATTATCAAAAAATCATTTAATGTATAAAAACATTTTAAGTGATACTTATCATTAAACAGTTTATCTTAACTCTTAACTAATGTCAAATGTTGAAAGTCATCAGCAAGCTATCGGTCAGCTTTAAACAGCACATTCCCATCCAATACTTGAGTGTTGACAAAGACATCCATGATATCGCACACTTGCTGTGTACTGCCAGCTTAGAAAAGCACTACCCCATTTCTTCCGGCGGGTGTACGTAAGAGGCGACTAACGGTATTGGGGCTTTTAAGGAATTTTCGGACCTCTACGCCCCATTTAGTATAACGTTTTTGTAAACGCCATAGAGTCTCAAGTAAATTTCAGCATCAGCAGTTATTCCGCTAACAAATAAGTGAATTGTTTTATTTGTTCGTCGGCTCAGCGACAGATGCGTCCCAACTATCCAGTTAATCGGATTTGTGTGTGGAATCTCATAGAATTCACACATTGGGAAACTTTTTTTATTCTGTACAGCTGTTTAGTGTCGGCTTAGAATAGCAGTACCCCGTTTCTTTCCATGCGTGACGCAAAGAGGCGACTAAGGGAATTGGGGCTTTTTAAACGTTTTTTGGGCGATGCAGATGGAGACCCATCACCAACAATACTTTATTACTACCATCTTGTCTAATATCAACTCCCAATTTACATAAACATAATTTAAGTCATAAAAATATAATGTTTTAAACACTTAACTACGAAGGGGCATGAACATTCGAATAGTATTTACATAGGTATATTATCATAAAACTTAAATACCCAGTTGAACTAAAAACGGTATGAGAGACGAATACATTGTTAGCAAGATAACTTAAATAATACCCACCTTTCTTTTCCTTTATTTCCTTGTTATATATATTTTTATTTATCTTGCTCTCAAGTCTCCAAATGTTCGAAAAGTTTTTATCTCTAAAGCTCTGGGGATCTATGGCCATGAGTATGTATGTGTGTAACTTACCTGTGATTTTACACAACTCTGGAACGTAAATTAAGCTAAACATCAATTTAATAAAATCATAATTTTCAATTTTGTCATTTTGCCGTGTAGTGTCGGCTTAGAATAACACTACCCCATTTCTACCCGTGGGTGATCGTAAGAGGCGACAAAGGCTAGTTAGTCGCCTCTTACGATCACCCACGGGTATGAAATGTACCACGGATCCCTATGGGCTTCTTAAGTGATTTTTGGACGATTAGGATGGAGACCCGTCATCAAAAACATTTATTTATTATTACCATCTTTTCCCCAATCAACTTCCGAAAGAGGCTGAGGAATTTCTCATTCCAAAGATCTGGCTACCCTGTTAAGGGATTTATAGCCGTGAGTATATGTATGTATGTATACTCAAGTCATGAGTCTTAATTAAGTAAAGTCACAAAACAATAAACAGTCACATCTATAACTTCGCTAAGTCTATGTAGTCTGTAAGCGAACGGTTAATTAATCCTATTACTTAAGGAAGGTTCTACAAGAGTTCAGGATTTGCGGATCACAAAGGCTTTGCAGGCGTGTAGAGTTTTTATTACACATCGTATAAAAGTATGTGAAACGAATTAATGTAGTAGTAACTTAATGTACATGTTGCGTGAGTGTGTTACATTTATATATTTTTTATACATACATATACTTACGCCATTAGTTCCTTTTGGGGTAGGTACTATTAATCGTCACTTTGTACGATCCTGACAATATGATCAGATGATAAAATTACCTACGGCTTAAGTTTAGCTTAGCTGGTGTTTGCTACTTTATGTTTATCCTCACCGTAACCACTTGGATAAAATTAACAGCACTTGAAGAGTACAGGATTTGCGGATCACAAAGGCTTTGCAGGCGAGTTGAGTTCTTATAACACATCGTATTAAAGTATGTAAAACGAATTAATGTTGTAGAAATTTAATGTACATGTTGCGTGTATTACTATTATTACACAATTTATATTCATACATATAATCACCATAAGTTGCCTTTGGGGTAGGCAGAGAATATCGATCGCCTCTTTGTACGATCCTGGCAAACCTCTCTAGCTACGTTCACATCAATCAATCTTTTCATAAATACTCTTTTATTCTTCATACTTCGTACACCTGCCTTTTTGAGTAGATTCTCTATATGGTAAAAAAAGTCGGACAAGGTCGTCCTCTACTACATACTACATTACCTTCCACATCGGCTGTATGGATCTCTCACCAATTAACTATCAGCCATCCTTTCTAAGTGCTCAAACCATCTCAACATTCCTTTTTCTATCCTTTTACGATATCATCATTCACGAATCACGCTATGAATGAATTATCTGTGCAAAAAGTGGGTTCTCTGATCACGAGCTGAAAGAAATGACCGCTAATTTCGTGAAGCATTAGTACTTCTGTCTAGCATCGAGAAATGTTTTTTATTCGATATTTGTTCTTTGTTTAACCATACCGCAATTTTCTTGTTCATGTAATGTTCTTAGTCTGCCAAAGATTTAAAATATAACTTCACGAAAACTTAACAAGATTTCAATGGCATAGTTTTAATTCGTATAACAAAACTACGTCTGCACAGCCTGAAAGGCGCCCACACAAAGTTCCGGAACAAATTAAAGTCATTAATTGCGAAAGCCCCAGTCTCTGGCTTGCGGCCAAAGTCTAGTTGTGTGGGATAAATAATTATCTCAATGCTGTCCACACCTGGCTGCCTAAATGAATGTTGTAGTTTAGTTTGGGACGTACAATTGGGACATTGGGACTTTGCCTAATTGTTGGGTTTTCGGTTGGCCTGTTTCTGTTGTTAAATTATGGGTTTTTTGTTGTATCTCGGAGATAATTATACAATGTGTGTTACTCTCGAGGCGTTATTAATGGGTTTGTCGTATTATTCATTTGCAGAGAGTACAGCTCTGTTAATTTTATTATTACATAGCTATTGCCTATGCAGTTAAAAGACGTAAGACGGCGTGGCCAAAGTTTCATTAGCCTATTTTAAATAAATGGTGGTGGGTATGGTTGTGATAAATTAAGAAAATAAGGTTTCTAGTCGACTGGCCCAACTGTCTTTTAAAGAGCTTCAAAACTTTTAGTAATCTCGTAGGATACCTACAGGACAAAATTGCTGAACAGAAGTGAAAATAAAGAGTATATATGGTAAGGTGAAGCCGTGAGTAAAAAAAATATATATTTCACAATCTTTTCCCCACTTAACTTCCAAAAGTGGCTGAAGAATTTTCTGCTTCTACATTTTACACGTACATTTTATGCATAAAATAGCAAAATCACTCATTTTACTATTTAATGCTATAAGAGTGGCTAAGAAATAGCGCTCTAGTAAAAAAATAGTAGTTGCCTATATGTTAGGTTTTCGGTTGGGCTGTTTCTGTTGTTAAATTATGTTTTGTCTGTTGCAAATAGACAATGTGTGTAGGGTTACTCTCAAGGCGTTAATATAGGTATGGTTGCCGTATTATTAATTAGTAGAGACTAGAAGAAGAAGAAGAAGAAGAAATAATGTTTATTTGGCACACAACAAGAAATACAGAGTAAATTTACAAATACACAACAAAAAAAAAGAATGCACCAAAAAGGCACCAACTCAGCACGTGTATAAGAAATTCAAACAACTTGGTTGATGAATTTCCCATACGCTGGTTATCAGTTAGCGCCATAACTAAAACTAATATGACAACTTAATATAAATAAGTTAAACAAACAAAAATAATAAAACAACAAAAAGAAAAATACTAACAGACATACAAAAAAAAGAGATTTTTTTAATTATTTTTTTATTATTCTCTTTAAATAAGTGAATTTAGTATATACATTATATTTATTAGACTACAGCTGTTAATTTCTTTATTACCTAACCAGAGTTTCAAAATTAGCAGCCACTTACCCTCTTTCGAAAATTTATGGGCGAATATGTATGTGGTAAATTAAAAAAATAAGGTTTCTATTAGACTAGACCAACTGTCATGTAAAGAGCTCCAAAACTTTTAGTCGAGTCATACGATACCTACGGTAATAAATCGCTAAACAGACATGCAATATTCCAAAGTTCTACCAGCTCCATAATATCCGTGAGCATATAGGTGAAGCCACAAGTTGAAAACATTTATTTCACAATATTTTTCCTTCTAAACTTCCAAAAGTGACTGAATTATATCTACTTCTGAGGCTCCGGCTACTCCTTTTTAGAGATATATAGTCGTGAGTATATGCATGTATGTAAGCTGTGAATAAGTAGAAAGATAGATATTGAGGGTTGTATGGTAAAAGATCGATGACAAAGTGTCAGCACCTTACGGGATGACGATTTAATATAGTTAGATATTTCGTGCTGGTAAGAGTACAAAAATCAATTAACAACAAATTCTTCATCAAATACCAAACAAATTGACATAACGTTTTATTTATTATACTTATGTGAATAATAAATTGTGATTGACAGGCGAAATCATAAAGTAACAATAAATTTAACAATGAAAGACTTTAACGTCGTATTATGGACTTAAAAGACAAAGATAGCAATTTGAATAACGAGTATTAGACTCAATGAAAAGACATAATTTCCCGCCATTCTTATCTATTCGACGCCATATTGTGTGCCAGTTCGCTTTGCAGCAAGAAGTTTCTATCAAAGAGGTTGCACTACCCTTGTGCTGGAGCGATGAAAAGACTTAATTCTCTTTGGAATGAGGATTATGTGTTTAAATAAAATAAAGATATTTGAAGTTAACAAGGTTATAATTATTTATGATTTTTGTTTAAAAGTTTTAGCTACCCCTTGGTGGTATTTTTATGCAGTAGTATATGTAGTATCGGCTCAGAATAGCACTACCATATATTTTCCCGTGGGTATTCAAATGAGGCGACTTAGGTTACTGAATTATTTTAGGGAATGCGGTTGGAGATCCATCACTTTTAGTTTACAAACTTTTCCCCACTCAAATTCCCACAGTAGCCGAGCTAATTGTACCGAAGATCCGGCTATTCCTTTCAGGAATTCAAAGTCGTGAGTATATACATATACTCACGGCTGTAAATCCCTAGAAGGGGTAGCCAGAGCTAAGGAATTAGAAATTCCCAGGCACTTTTGGAAAGTTGAGTGGGGTAAAGATGGTAAAATAAAGTTTATTGGTGATGGGTCTCCAACCGCATCGCTCAAAAATCTCTTAAAATCCCCAATACCGTTAGTCGCCTCTTACGTACACCCACCGGCAGAAATGGGGTAGTGCTATTCTAAGCCGACACTACACAGCAATATGAGTGTATAATTATAGCATTCTAGAAATGGTAAGTGTATTTAATTATAAACATCTATCAGCCGGTACGTACTCTATTCTAATTTGTAGAATTTATATTTAAACTTCACACATTTGTTCTCGCTTACATTCATGTTCTATTGAGATGAAATCATGTGGCTTTCATCAGGATTCCGTGTACGAGTTTAGAGGTAATTTACTTTGTTTAGTAAACATCCTTTATTTCTTTTATTGATATACTGGAGCACTACTGTATATATATATATATATATATATATATATATATATATATATATATATATATATATATATATATATATATATATATTATGTATATTATTAGTAGAGGACGACCTCGGAGGACACATTTGGATCAAATAGAAAATGTACTCAAAAAGGCAGGTGTCCGTAGTACGAAAAATAAAAGAGCATGTATGAAAAGATTGATGGATGTATGGATGTGAATGAAGCTAGAGAGGTTTGCCAGGATCGTACAAAGTGGCGATCAATAGTCTCTGCCTACCCCAATGGGAACTAACGGCGTGAGAATATGTATGTATGATATACTAGCTGAACCGGCAAACGTTGTTTCTTCAAATAAATATATTCTAGAGAAGTTTTGGTCGATAAAATGAAAATGATATGTAAGGGGTGTACAACCCTTATTACTTAGAAGTATAAAACATAGTAATAAACCTTTTCTTAGATCTACCAAATATTTATGCAAAATTTCATATAAATTGGTTCAGCCGTTTCGGAGGAGTTTCGAGACAAACACTTTATCACGTGAATTATTAATTTGCATCACACAACAGGCAGTTAACAATACACGTTTAATTTTTTTTTATAAAATATATGAAAACTAGGTGTGTTGACAACTTGCGCAATTATTTAACTTATTACTAAATCTACCATCGTCTATTTACATGTTACTTAACAAACTAAAGAAAATAAATATATAAAATATTGTATACATAATAATTATAATAAATAGTAAATTATATATTGTACGAGATATGTTTAAACTCATTTTTGAATTGGAATTGATTGTTTATATTAGAATATTATGCCACGAATTTATGGCAAAATGTTGTTACAGCATTGTTCAAAAGTCAGCAAATTTGTTTTATCAGTAGATATGTCGCAGGTATATTGTCAAAGCCGTGATATTACAATTTCACTAGTGATATTATAATTAAACGGTAGATTGTTATTCGACTTCACATCTTACAATTTGACTGCCCATTTTTAGTGATATTGTAATTTCACGGCGACACTATAGTGATATTGTAATAAATCTAGTTAAATCATGAACGAAGTTGGCAGTGGAAGAAGTCGAGCGTTCTGATTGGTAAATTTTTTTCGACGCCATTTTCAAAACAATAATAGTGCATAGCGGTTAGTGTGCAGTTTAACATCTGATATTATTGTTAAAATAGTGTTTTGTTTGTTTTCAAACGTATTTTATTTTTCAAAATGTGTGACGGAGAACTTTTGGATGTATCGGAAACTTCATGTTCATTAATACGTAATGAAAAACAATGTGAAATCGTGTCACGAGAAGATTTTAACACAGAGCTACAAAAATATTATAGTGAACAATCAGATAAAACAAAAAAACCTGAATGGAGTTTTAGCAGGATTTCGCCGGTAATAAATTCAATACAAGAATACAAATCACGCAAGATACAAAAACTGAAGACCACTAACCAGCAATATCACTATGCATCAAAATATGATGTTCTGGACGTGGGAAAAGAACAAATATTAATTATGAAGCGCAAAACTGTTTCGTCTCCAGTAATACAAGTTATACCTAGTGTAAAATATTATGATATTTTAATTGACGTACATGTAGCTACAGGTCATGGTGGGCGCGATAAAATAATATATTCTCTCAGATGCGCATGTAAAAAAATAATGTATTGTGCAACTCCAAATGCCACAAAGGTGCAGATTGCAAAAATAAGTAGATATTATATTCTGGATGAAAATAATAGCTATTTTGTATGTAGCCTGTATTACAGTGTCCCACTCTGGGCAAAAGCTGCTATATTTCATGATTATGTGTTATAGCATATTTAATACTTCATGATTTAAGATTTTATATGCCAGTCGTACAAAAAAAGTTTATAGTGTATTTAAACGTGTCTATTTATTTATAACTCTATGATTGCAAAAACGAAACTCAAAACGGACCAATCAGAGACGGTCTCGTAATCTAACGACCAGTGAAATTGTCAAATTATCATTGCCCTGCAATATCACTTTAGTGTCGCCGTGAAATTACAATATCACTAAAAATAGGCAGTTAAATTGTAAGAAATGAAGTCGAATGACAATCTACCGTTTAATTGACGACAGCCGTGGCTGAGTGGTTAGGTGACTAGCTTCTCGGTCCGGAGGTTGCGGGTTCGATCCCCGCTGAGAGCAACATTAATCTGATGAGCATAAATGTTGTTTCTTAGTCTTGGATGTTATTTATATGTGTATTGTATAATATTAAATATATCGTTGAGTTAGTATCCCATAATACAAGTCTTACTTAGTTTGGGGCTAACTTGATCTGTGTATAATATGTCCGTATATATTTATTATTTAATCATAATATCACTAGTGAATTTGTAATACCACGGCATTGACAATATACCTGCGACAGATATAAATATTTGGAAAATCTTATATCAACTACCATTCTACTACTACTATTTCTTTACTAGAGCAGTAGTTCTTTGTCACTTTTATAGCATTCGATCTACTAACACCAACCTATTTTTTTTAAATTAGGTAATTGGTTCCGGGGTGCCTTAGAGGATTTAACTAAATACAGAAGAAACAAACAATTATTACAACTAACTTAAGCGAAGCAAATGTACAAAATACTGATGATGGCAGTGTCTTATGATTTCCAGAAATATCAGTACTGCGGCCAACCCCTTCGAGGATATATGGCCTGAACGATTGAGGCTTTACAACATTTTATGCAGTGAATTCGATTTATTTTCATACTAAGTAAATGCTAAACGCAAATGTAACTTAAATTTTGTGAAGGTAGTTAGTATTAATAATGATAAATAACACCTCAGTCTTCCCATGACCAGGATAACAGAAAAGTTTTCGAAACGTCGGGCTTTAAAAACAATGTAATAACACGCGATTAAAATATCAAAAATCAACAGTTGTTTAAATTATAATGTGCAATCGTGAAAATATTACAAAACCCTATGTTTACATGTATTGTTGATATATCGCTTCACTTGTTTATACCTGCCAAATGCTTGCCACTTGACAAATAACTTATTAATTCATCATCATACTTTACTGACTTTGACACTTACAATTCACAAAATAGTCCTAAAAGTTTCTGTATATTATTATAATAATACCACTAATACCGGCAATGTATTCGACAAAGTTATGGTAAAGTTACAATTAAGTTCCAGACTATATATCAAGTTGGTTCCACAACTTAGTCAAGTTATGGCGGCGTTAACTTGTACTTATATTAATCAATCTATGAACGAAACTGCTGCTGGTGCTAAAGTATCTTAAAATAATTAGTTTAGCTATTGTGTAGCGTTATATCGACTATTTTCAGTTCATAAGCAAAAAAATATGTTGAAATGGTTTTGAGAAATGACAAATTGAAGTAGGCCCTCTGAAAACTAGTACACTGAATACCAGTTGATAATGTCACGTGATTTTCAGAAGTATTACTACCTCTGCCAACTCCTTCGGGTATATACGGCGGCGTGAACGTTTGATTATTATATTACAAGTAAAGGATGAAATACGATGGTTTAACAAAACTACGTCTACAAAGGTTTTCATTATTACGAAGCGGTCACCGGAGTAATGTGTTCATTGATTCTATTTAGTTTTTACTAAGAATGCCATCCAACGTGAAAATTTAGGAAAAGTTTACTACACGTGCAGTTTATATGCTTCAGGAAGGCTTTAGTTATCTTGGCCCTGAAGCTGTGGGTTTGGTTTCCGCCGGCGGGAAATGTATTTCTGAATACTAACACTGTTAACAAAAATTATAAACAATATATATTTTTTTGATCTGTCTCATATTTTCATATTTATAATGAACAATTAAATACTCTATTTTAAATATTAGTGGTTTAAATGTAGAATAGAATAGAAAACTCTTTATTGCACATCAAATATGGAAAAACAATTACAAATACACAGAATGAATTAACAAAAGTACGATTGGCGGTTTTATCACTAAAAGCGATCTCTTCCAGACAACCTTTGAATGGAGAGGTCAATAAATTAGAGTCATGTGAGATAGATGTACAACAACATGGTGAAACTGATGACTATGCTGTAAATGTACACGACTGAAATGTACAAATTTAAAGGTATGAAATTTATTCATTGACTTTTATATACGAAATAATTGATAAATGAAGCAGAAAGGATTTGTAAGGGCTTCTTAAGGGATTTTTGGGCGATGCGGTTGGAGACCCATTTCTACAAATCTTGTCCCCTATCAACTTCGAAATGCGGCTGAGGAGCTTCTAACTTCTTACTTTCCACATTAATATTAATAGCGTGTTATAAAATATATCACTTTGTTTAAAAAAACATAAACATATTTATTTACTTACTTACTAACTTATTCTCGCGCCCATTATTCCCATTGGGGTAGGCAGAGACTATCGATCGCCACTAAGTACGATCTTGACAAACCTCTCTTGCTTCTCTTACATTCATTATTCTTCTTATACATGCTCTTTTATTCTTCTCACTTCGACCACTTAAATTTGTTAATATTTATTTGTTTGTAAAAATATATTTTTGTTGAAACTTATCGTGTTTTCAGTGAATTTCAGTTATAGATGATTTAAGACAGTTTAAAATATCGAGAAAAATCTCTCTGCAATAGTTATACAAACACATTTTCAAACAATTATTTAATTATCTCAAATGTATCAAACGAAAACATATACTGTATTACTGAAGTATCGTTTACAATAAAACATTCATGACATTGAATGCCTTGTACTTTTACTAAAAGGCTGTAAAGGTATTCAACATATCACGTGACCCGGTATTCGTGGATAAAATCAATATCCTAATTTGGTCAGTGCCCCGTCGCGAGCGGAGCCACATCACTCTCTCATTTAAATTCGATGCACGATTTTTGTCTCTTTTTCGGGTTATTTTGAGATATTTTCTGAATAGATATGGTTAATTCTATATAACATACATACATACATATACTCACGGCTATAAATCCCTTAACGGGGTAGCCAGAGCTTCGGAATGAGAAATTCCTCAGCCACTTTTGGAAGTTGATTGGGGAAAAGATAGTAATAATAAATGTTTTTGGTGACGGGTCTCCAACCATATCGCCCAAAAATCACTTTAAAAGCCCCTATACCCTTAGTCGCCTCTAACGGATCACCCACGGGTAGGAATGGGGTAGCGTTATTCTAAGCCGACACTACACGGTGAATTCTATATGTATATATATATATATATGGATATATCTATGTATGTATTTTCAGAATAGCACCGACCCGTTTCATCTCGTGAGTGTTTTAGGAATGAAGGTTTATTAGTAGAAGTCTAGTAGTAGAGGTGACCTATCACCAACCATACGTAATTTTAATTTGAATGTTTGTATTCATGAAAACCTCATGTAGGGATGATTAATAATAAATAAAGGAAAGATAGCTTAATTGGCAGAGCAACGGGGCGTATACCCGGAGCTCGCGGGTTCGATCCCCGCCGGTGTCGAAATTTTTATTTCCTTTATTTATTAGTCATACTTTATTTTATTTTTAAGCGACATGATAGTCCAGTGGATAGAACACCCGCCCGAAAAACAGAAGGGCGTGAGTTCCAATCCTGGGACGGGCCTACACCAATTTGTCTTTTCTAAAGTCATATGTGTGGTTAATTTATCATAGTTGCTAACGGTGACGGAAAACATCGTGAGGAAACCCACATGGCTGAGTTGTACTTAGTCATGTGACAGTGTATTCGTACAAAACGGCGATAGGCCTGCCCCCTATCACGTGAGTACACTGTCTTAGCAAAACGTGGGTACCTTCTCTGGAAACTAGATGGCGCTTGCCATGTGAGTTCAGGAGTATTGGTACCTCTGCCAACCCCTTCGGGGATAAACGGCGTGAACGTTTATGTTTCATTTTAT
This sequence comes from Bedellia somnulentella, assembly GCA_963576735.1. Taxonomy (NCBI): domain Eukaryota; kingdom Metazoa; phylum Arthropoda; class Insecta; order Lepidoptera; family Bedelliidae; genus Bedellia; species Bedellia somnulentella. Next base: position 13,025,314 of record OY755190.1, read on the forward strand.
AATAATTTCGCCCATGAATTCACAATAATGGTCCAAAATCTTCTTACTCTAATGCTCTGGGCACCCTATTTCGTGATTTATAGCTGTGAGTATAATAAGTGGGATAGCTCCGTAAAATCTAGATGCTTACTTTTCGTGCAAAACCGAAACAATTACTATTCAATAAGACATATACGTTCATTCCGAATATCCCCGAAGAGGTTGGCAGAGGTACTAATACTTCTGAACATCACGTGACTTTGTCACATGGTGTTCAAAGTACCTACGTTTTGCATAGACAGTGTACTCACGTGATAGGGGCAGGCCTCTCGCCGTTTTGTACGAATACACTGTCACACGACTAAGTACAACTCAGCTATGTGGGTTTCCTCACGATGCTTTTTTTCCCTCACCGTTAACAACCATGATACATTAACCACCTTTATTTCTTTAGAAAAGACAAATTGGTGTAGGCCCGACCCGGGATTGGAACACTAGTCGTTTGCACGATAACCAGTGTTCTACCCATTGAGCTATCTCGTCGTAATATTTATTTTCCAAATATAATGCAGGCTGAAAGCTGTAAATAACCAACCATTTGCCGAACAAATAAGCAAATAAGCTTATCATAAAGCTATAATTCGCTGAAGATTACCCCAATGTGGGCACACCCAATCATGAAATGAGTTTAATATTTTAGTATGATTTTAATTAAAATAAGCGCCGTTGGCTATGAATTAAACTTATGATTTATCGAAATAAAGGTATTTTTTATACGACTGAATCAGCTTGCCTTTTAATTGAATAACTTAAGCATATTTTATACGATATTGGTAGATAAAACATAATAATCTGAATAATTTTATTATATTTGCTGTGTAGTGTCGGCTTAGAATAGCACTACTCCATTTCTTCCGGTGGGTGTACGTAAGAGGCGACTAACGGAATTGGGGCTTTTAAGGGATTTTTGGGCGATGCGGTTGGAGACCCATCACCAACAACCTTTATTTTACCATCTTTTCTCCACTCAACTTTCCAAAAGTGGCTCATTAATTTTTAATTCCTTAGCTCTGGCTACCCCTTTTAGGGATTTATAGCCGTAAGTATATGTATGTAGTATATGTAATTTTATTAATTTCTTCAGTAACTAGCTTCTAGATACAGCGATTGTAGGTTCGAATCCCACTAAGATCAACATTTGTGAGATATACATAAATGATTGTTTATTAGTCGGGGGTGTTATTTACATGTGTATTATATGATTATAAATAAATTGTTTAGTTAATATCTCATGACACAAGTCAATTAAATTGCACTTACTTTGAGGCTTACTAGATCATTCATTATTATTTTATTATTATTACTTTGAGTATAGGAGGCGTTGTCATAACCGGCCATTGCAAAGTAGTCCTTAGCCTACAATTTATAATTAGTTAAAAAGGGATTTTTTACTGGTACACTAATTAAGAACTTTAAAAAACAGCTTTATTTGGAAAACTAGAAGCGCTACGCTGAGCTTTGACTACGAAAGTTTTCCTCGTAGTCGCAACGTAGCTTTAACGATTCGTTTTTATAAAGAGTCTGTGATTTTGTATTTCATTTAAATACCACCTCTTTCAGTAAGGGTACATAATTTACATACATACTTACAAACGTATACTCACGGCTATATATCCCTAAAAGGTGTAGCCAGAGATTCAGAATCGGAAAATTTTCAGCCTTTTTGGGAAGTTGAGTGGGCAAAATATTGTATAACAAATGTTATTGGTGACGGGTCTTTACTCTGCTAATATTTCTGAAAGTTAAATTGTCACCTGGTGTTCAGAGTACCCAGGTTTTGCTTCGACAGTGCGTACTCACGTGATAAGGGCAGTCCTATCGCCGTTTTGTACGAATACTCTGTCACATGACTAAGTACAACTCAGCCATGTGGGATTTTTTCACGATGTTTTCCCTCACCGTTAACAACCATGATAAATAAACCACACATATATCTTTCGAAAAAACAAAATTGTGTAGGCCCGACCCGGAATTTGAATCTTCATCATAACATAAACATAAAAAACATAAACGTTCACGCCGTTTATCCCCGAAGGGGTTGGCAGAGGTACCAATACTTCTGAACATGGCAGCGCCATCTAGTGTCCAGAGAAAATACCCTACGGTACGGTATGTTTTGCTTAGACAGTATACTCACGTGATAGGGGGCAGGCCTATCGCCGTTTTGTACGAATACACTGTCACATGACTAAGTACAACTCAGCCATGTGGATTTCCTCATCTGCGCGATAAGCGGTGTTCTACTCACTGAGCTATCACGATTATCATATTAATACTACATATATACACACACTAAACATACATAATCACCTTTCTTGAAGAAATTGTGGTTTACATCAAGAAAAAGCTTAATTACCCAGCCACTAATGACCAAACCGTGCCAGCGATAAAGGTTTGTCTGTCGGTTTATCGTTAGTTCGAATTATTATATATAATTATGTTCTTTATTCTTGAGAGATAAGGGTAGTTTTTAATATTGGTTAAATGTAAAAACTGTGTAGTGTCGGCTTAGAATAGCACTACCCCTATTGGGGCTTTTTGAGGGATTTTTAGGCGATGCGGTTGGAGACCCATCACCAACAACCTTAATTTTACCATCTCTTCCCAACGCAACTTCCAAAAGTGGCTGAGGAATTGCTGATTCGTTAGCTCTGGCTACCCCTTCTAGGGATTTATAGCCGTGAGTATATGAAGTATGTTAAATGAAACTGTGGAGGAAAAGGGAATATCTTCCGCAAGGCCATGGAATGCCTGGGGACCGCGGTCCGACAGTATTGAGTTGGAACTTCTATATATGGTAAGTATTTTAGAAACTTCGTTACCCCGATGTAGAATTTGTATGGCGAATTTGTTAATGAGTGAGGCGTATATTGCTTAGTTACGTGTTGCTGTGGAATGTGATACTTCTTGCACTGTCAGCGTTTCTATGTAGAGCGCTTCATCGTGTGCTGATAGCGCGTCACTACAGACAGACACAAAGAAGTAATATTTCGATGGTTGTTGTATTAATATAAAACTACTTACTTAGCACGCCAAAGCGCTTTCTTATTTGTGTTATTGTCAATTGTAAAAAACGATTTGATTACTAAAACTTTCGAGGAACTGTAATAATCCAGTAGGTAGAAGACTCGCCAATCATCCAGAATGAACTCAAATCCCGAGCCGGGCCTAAATTAACGTGTCCTTAAAGTCACATGTGTGGTTAATATATCATCGTGGTTTACGTTGAGGCAAAATCCACATGACTAAGTAAGAGTTTATTGAGCACACTGTTCAAGCAAAACGTGGGTAATCGGAACCAAAGGTAACGAAAATTTAATGTGACATTCAGAAGTATAGACTTTTGAGCAATGTCACGCCAGGTCACTTGTGTTATTACAATTCCACGTTACATAATCAAGGGCTTTTTTCATTACAGTAAAATAGCTGACTTTATATAATTTACGTAATTGGCCTATTTTTGTCAACATGTCACAAAACAAGAACATAAAACTATATTACTTTTTTCTATTTTCCGCTGTCACATTATTTTTTATAGTTTGTAAACAAAACTTTTCTGGTTCAGAATATTCCGAAACTTAATAGAAGTTCGAATCCAAGACTCAAGAAGACGTTCACGCTGAATATCTCCGAAGGGACTAATACTTCTGAATATCACGTGACATTGTCACCTGGTGTTCAGAGTACCCACGTTTTGCTTGCATATCTTCTCACGTGATAGGGGTAGACCTATCGCCGTAAATGATGATCTAAGAGAGTAACAAAGGTCATATTAGTAGCTACTTAAAATTTTGCCTCCGGTTTATTTGTTGTATTTTAACTCAAGCAATAATTTAAATCTTTTTGGGCATGAAAACCTCTTGTGGGGATTATTACGAATAAATAAATGAAAGAAAAATTTCGCAACAGGCGGGAATCGAACCCGCGACCTCGGGTATACGCCCTCGCGCTCTGCCAATTGAGCTACCGTGTCAATGGCTGCCAGCGCGAAATTCTTCTATCCTTTATTTCTTTTACACGATTTTAGTAGTGTTTGCGTTTCCTACCTCCGAATTTTTACTATTTCGGAAAGCCACTTGTCTACCTTTTCAGATAGAATGCAAATGTTGAAAACGCCTAACAATCACATAATTTAAATCTTTTTGTTCATGAAAACCTCATGTGGGGATTATTACTAATAAATAAAGCAATAAGCCTGGATTTTACACTCAGTGGTGTTCAGTTTCATTTATTTGAATTTATTAACTATTAGTTACCATTTACCGAACCACTATCTATCGTCACTATAGATGGTATCCTGGCTGCGGAAGATTTTTCGAAATCCAAGGTCAAACATTATAGCGCTATCAGTACACAATGACGCGCACTACATAGAAACGCTGAAGAAGTATCACATTTCAAAGCAACACGTCAAGACACACGCCGTACGTATCCTGCATCGCGGTATGAAGTCTCTAAAATGATCAGCATATATTTATTTATTTACCAAAAATGAAATCTTTACAGGTTATACCTAAAGCGATTACATTTCACATGATATTATACTTATTATAACTTATTATTTATTTCTACACCTTATGCTATGTTATTTATGATAAATACTTTAATGCAGCACATTGGAAGTCACACCAAGAACACGCGAATATATCCACCTCTTCCGATATATTGCCAAGTGCGATTTGCGCTCGAATAATCGGACTCTTTATCAACAAATTCGTCCGTGACTGAGGAATTTTAAAATGTCTTCCCCGTCGTCGTCTCAAAGTCCCACTAGGTACCGCCAAATTTAATGTGCCTAGTATAGTAGGATTATAAATACTCCTTAACACCCTTAGAATAAACACCATTAAAGTAAGATCACGTCTTACTTCTAATGTGTTGTACCCTACCATACCTAAAACAAATTTAGTGGGATACATTACCTAATGGGTAGAATGGATATACCCCATACAATTTCAAATACAGAAATCTTAGAAATTTATTCTGAATATTGAAATTCCAACTTAATACAGTTGGACCGCGGTCCCCAGGCATACCACCGCTTGGCGGAAAATTTTCCCTTTTCCTCCATGATTACTAAAAAGTAAATGATGAGTTGTCATGTGAAATTTTATGACAGTCTTAGCATGATTTTTCTTTCATGACGATACAATAATTCCTTATTACGGAAGGGGAGCGGCGGTGCATACATTTATGAGCCCTTAAATCAAATTTGAGGCAAAGAGGAGTTTGTCGAAAGCACTTACTGTCACTTCCTTCGCATCAGGACGGGCCTCGTAACGTGGTGAAAATTGCAATGTACTTTCAGAATTGAATCCAGTGGGTTGAAAATAAGGTTAACTTTTATCCGGTCCCACCCGGGTGTCGTCCGGGTATGTATGTTTTAGATTTGAGAATAAAAATTAGTTTCATTTGAGTTTTTATATATAAAATAATATTTAATATCCTATTTACTTTACTCAAGGATATTTGTCCCAAATAAAGTGTAGTGCCGGCTTAGAATGTCGCTACCCCTTTCTACCCACGGGTGTCGTAAGAGACGACTAAGGGTATTGGGGCTTTTTATTGGATTTTTGGGCGATGCGGTTGGAGACCCATCACCCAAAATCTTTATTTTATCGCCTTTTCCCCACTCAACTTCCAAAAGTGGCTCTGGCTACCCCTTCTAGGGTTTTATAGCCGTGAGTATATGTATGTATGTATGTATATAAAGTGTAGCTAAATCGACGTAAATTGAAATTTATCAGACACTTATGGATGTTGAATGTTACGGGTGATACGAGTCGAAGTGGTGTTATTTTAAGCCGACGCTCCACAGGATTTAATATTCTTAGATTTAGGTTAATTCAACTTTCTCGAGTATTTAGAGATGATACTCAAGTTATTAGTTCCGACCGAGCTAAGCAATCATTATATACTCTACTTATAACCTTTATCTATAGCAAGTAAATCAGAGCTTAAACCATAGTTAAATACTGAGAAGGCCAACTATTTGGAAATCATAATAATCAAATGATTTTATTTTCATAAGATAACAGTTTTTTATACTGTACCGTCCCATTTGAATTATGTTAAAGCCTCCTGGACATAGTCCTAACAAAAGATCACCATAGATCTAATAATCATAAAAACAATCTATATACATAATAATATGTATACTAAAATATTACATAAACAATCTATCAAAAAATCAAAATTGAAGGAAATAATTTATGTGATAGATGTAAGCAATGTGCAAATTAAAAGGTGTCACATAAATATACATTAATGAAACCATTCAACAAAGCATTATTATCATCAATATTTTGTTTCGCTTTCATTAACATACATACATACATATACTCACGGCTATAAATCCCTTAACGGGGTAGAGCTTTGGAATGAGAAATTCCTCAGCCATTTTTGGAAGTTGATTGGGGAAAAGACAATAATAATAAATGATTTGGTGATGGGTCTCCAACCACATCGCCCAAAAATCACTTAAAAAGCCTATACCTTTAGTCGCCTCTTACGATTACCCACGGGTAAAAATGGGGTAGTGTCATTCTAAGCCGACACTACACGGCAAAACCGACACTACACGGCGAACTTGCATTTAATTAATAACATTTCCTGCTGTGTCGGTATGACATCAAGCTTTTAGATCCGTGAATTTCTCTCTGTTTTTGCCGTTACATTGCAATGTCCGGGGCCTATTCCCAGGAGGGCATCATTTATATCATTAATATGAGTGATTGTTACTTAATGAAAAAAAATAATTGCTAGTTGACCGCAATTAAATTTAAATAAAGGTTTTCTTTTCTCAAATTATTATCCTGAAGAAGCTTGAAAGATTTGACGGGATCATATAAAGTTGCGATCGAAAGTTTTTTCCCACCCTAAAAGGAACTAAAGGCGTGAGTATATATATATAAAAAAAAACAATTATTGGCTCATCAGAACATATTACATATTATTTATAACATATGTGCTGAAAATGCTATAACCAATCACTAATAGAGATGATAATGCATAAATTAGCATTATTTATTAGCACATTACGTTCTTTCTACATTTTCTCAGTAAAACCCAAATCCAATTTTCGCATCCGAAGTAACCCCGTAGCCCCGATATCCGGGTTCAATATAGCGACATTTAATGTCCGGGTTAAATTACTCCGGCGACGTACACTGTAATGGTGTTAGTAGTATTTATCGGAACCAATAACGACGACATAGATCTTCGAGGGGGTGGCAGAAGTATAGGTCGGTTGCTGTTCACTTTTAATTTATTGTTCTCAGTAGGTCTGTTTTTGCAAAAGTAAATGAAGTAATTGATATGTACATACATACATGTACTCACGGCTATATTTCCCTAGAAGGGGTAACCAGAGCTAAGGAATTATGAATTCCTCAGCCACTTTTGGAAAATGAGTGGGGAAAAGATGCCGTTGTGATGTGATGTGTGTGAAGATGGGAAATTTGCCGTGTAGTGCCGGCTTAGAATGTCGCTACCCCTTTCTACCCACGTGTGTCGTAAGAGGCGACTAAGGGTATTGGGGCTTTTTATTGGATTTTTGGGCGATGCGGTTGGAGATCCATCACCAAAAACCTTTATTCTTACCATCTTTTCCCCACTCAACTTTTTAATTGATACGTAAAACTGATAATTTTTTGTTTGCCGTGTAGTGCCGGCTTAGAATGCCACTACCTGTTTCTACCTACGGTTGTCGTGAGAGGCGACTAAGTATAAGGCTGTTTTAAGTAGTTTTTGGATGATGTGGTTGGACACCCATCACTAACGATACTTTATTGCTGCCAACTTTTCCCCTATTATCTCCCAAATGTGGCAGAGGAGCTATGAATCTCTGGTTACCCAATTTGGGATTTATTGCCGTAAGTATATGTATGTATGTAAAGTATTAAATATATAGTTGAGTTAGTATTCCATAATACAAAGTTTGCGGTTAACTTGATACATACATACATATAAACATATACTCACGGCTATAAATCCCTAGAAGGGGTAGCCAGAGCTAAGGAATTAGAAATTCCTCAGACACTTTTAGAAGTTGCGTGGGAAAAAGATGGTGAAATAAAGGTTGTTGGTGATGGGTCTCCGACCGCATCGCCCAAAAATCACTTAAAAAGCCCCTATACCCTTAGTCGCCTCTTACGATCACCCACGGGTAGAAATGGGGTAGTGTTATTCTAAGCCGACACTACACAGCAAAAAGGTTAACTTGATCTGTGTAAATATGTCCGTATGTTGATTGATTTATTATTTAAAACACTATTGATTGTATTAAACAAAGACATTACAAAACCGTAAATGAGAACATTTCCGAAATTGATTTAGCAAGGCATTGTAACTGAAAGTCCGTAATTAATGAAACGTAATTTCATAGAAGCCGGTGAAAAGGCGAATTACAATTTACAACAAAAAACGTTCATGTGAGGAAGCAAAAATGTATAGAGTTAGAATCAGTTGGCATTTTCAGCAGCGTTTATTCTGTATATTCCCGTATAGTGCCGGCTTAGAATGTAACTACCCCTGACACTACCCATCGGGTGACAAAGGGTATTTTAAGTGGTGTTTGGACGATGTAGTTGAAAACTGTCTTGCCCCCTATCAACTGCCAAATATGGCTGAGTAGTTTCTAGTTCCAAAGCTCTGGCTACCCCTCTTTGGGATTTATAGTCGTGAATATAAGTATGTATGTATTATTTTGTGTATGTATGGTTGAACACCATGGAAAAAAACATCTTGCGTTCATCTTGATCACTTTGCCTGCACAGTTCAGTTACGTGTTAGTGGCAGAGCTTACGCTTTGTGTAAATATGGTGATTCACAGAAGAACGCACTACAAATAGTAATGCCATTCGTTTCCAATGGGGTATGCAAATTAACCGATTGTATCGGTTTTGAAAAACATCTCCAGCTTCATTTACATTTATCAATCATACCAGATTTTCTTCATCAAAATTTTATTACTTTAACCCACATCTGTAACCCAAAAAGGGGTAGCTAGAGGAGGGGAAAGTCTAATTCATCAACAATTTGTAGTTAAAAAACAATCTTTAGATGCTCAATCAATTGATTGATTCCGCACCAAAATAACAATAAGATTTTTTTAAAACCATGAAAAAAATCAGATTAAAACCTCGTTGAATGTGAAATTGCAATAACATGATGATATTAATTGATTCTCTATCTATTTACTAGTCGGTGACAAGCTCGTCACGGCGACAATTCAATTTGTAGACCAAACGAAGAAGTACGTTTTCAATTTGAATCGTATTTTATTTCTTTTTTTTTTAAAGCTTGTATTATTTATAGTGTTAGCTTTGAAGAGGACTAACCTACTTATTAGAAGTATTGGGCCTTTGAAGGTTAGATTTGCGATGTGGTTGGACACGCACCACCTACCATCCTTATATAATACAATATTTTTTTTACTAATAACATAAACATAAACGTTCACGCCGAATATCCCCGAAGGGGTTGGCAGAGGTACTACTGAACATCATGTGACTTTGTCACCTGGTGTTCAGAGTACCCACGTTTTGCATGGACAGTGTACTTACGTGATAAGGGGCAGGCCTATCGCCGTTTTGTACGAATACACTGTCACATGACTAAGTATAACTCAGCCATGTGGGTTTCCTCACTAATAAATAAAGAATAAATAAAGGAAAGAAAAAAATCGGCACAGACGGGAATCGAACCCGCGACCTCGGGTATACGCCCCCATGTCAATGGCTGCCAGCGCGTAATTCTTCTATCATTTGTTTCTTTTACACTTTTTAAGTAGTGTTTGCGTTCCCTACCTCCGAATTTTACTCCATCCCTCCTCCGACGGGGTTGTATACCCGAGGTCGCGGGTTCGACTCCCGTCTGTGATGAAATTTTGTTTTCCAATATTTATTCTTTATTTATTAGTAATAATCCCCACATGAGGTTTTCAACAACAAAGCATTCAAAAAAATTTTCTACTTCCCATGTATTCTGCCGTATAGTATCGGCTTAGAATATCACTCCACTTTCTACCCACAAGTGTCGCAACAGGCGACTAAGGGTATGGGGCTTTACCATGTGGTTTGGTTTTTGGGCGATGCGGTTGGGGATCCATCACCAATAATACTCTATTCTTCCATTTTCTCCCTTATCAACTTACAAATGTGGCTGAGGAGTTTCTAGCTTTTAAGTTCTGGCCAACCCTTTTTGGAATCAATAGCCGTGAGTATATGTATGTATTTGCTCCACCTAACTACAAAAAGTTTCTGCAGGATTAATAGCTCGGATCTTGGGCTTCCCTTTTTTCAGATTTCTTGACGTCTATGTATGATACACAAATCAATTTATGGGTTTCCAGTCACAACCTTCATCAATCATTTAACATATATACTCACGAATGTAAATCCCTAAAAGGGGTAGCCAGAGCTTCGGAATAAGAAATTCCATAGCCAGTTTTGGAAATTTAATGGGCAAAGTTTGTATATTAAGGTGGGTTGTCTTCGACCGCATCGCCCAGAGTCTTAGATGATAGATGATGAGATATTTTTAGTCGCCTATACGAGAACTGCGCCAAGGAATGGATTAGTGATATTCTTAGATACGATTTTGCCGTGTAGTGCCGGCTTAGAATGTCACTACCCCTCTCTACTCACGTGTGTCGTAAAAGGCGACTAAGGGTATTGGGGCTTTTTATTGGATTTTCGGGCGATGCGGTTGGAGACCCATCACTAAAAACCTTTATTTTTACCATCTTTTCCCCACTCAACTTCCAAAAGTGGCTGAGGAATTTATAATTCCTTAGCTCTGGCTACCCCTTCTAGGGAAATATAGCCGTGAGTATAAGTATGTATGTATGTATATATGATTTTTCAGCATCACCATGTTATCCCTAAACAATTTACACAAATAAGACTAGATATTTAGATAACAAAAACACTAGCACGAGCGTCCTTTCAATTAGAAGAAAAAGAAGACGAATATTTTTTTATTTATTATTTATTGTTTTTTTTATTTTAATGCACCAAAAAGGCACCAACTCAGCATGTGTATGAGAAAGTCAAACAACTTGGTTGATGAATTTTCCATACGCAGGTTTTCAGTTAGCGCCATAACTAAAACTAATATTACTTTAATTAGATATCCCGTCGTATGAAAGAGCTATCTCCGTCGCACTTACATAGTATCGTAAACTTTTATCTCATTCTAAATAACGCTCCTGCTAGGCCTACTGAAATGTGTAAGAATAACGATCGATTATTTTCCAAAAATAAACACCGTAACTCGAATCGGTTGTAATTTATTGAATCGTACTATCTATATAGAATGTGAAGAGGTTTCACCTTGTTTTGACCTTGGAACTCTATGGAGGGTGAACTAAGAGGTTTCGAGTAAAGAAGTCAGGACTTTTTGTAGCTGACGTTCGGATGTATTTAGCAAAGGGTAAATAACATACATACATACATATTCCCACGCCGTTAGTTCTCATTGGGGTAGGCAGAGACTATAGCTCGCCACTTCGTACGATCCTGGCAAAGCTCTCTGTCCTCGCCTACATCCATCAATCTTTTTATACACGCTCATTTATTCTTCATACTGCGGAGACCTGCTTTTTTGAGCACATTTTCTAACGTATTTACTCTATCTGCGGTATTATCATACCAGGTGGGCATGAATGCTTCGCGATGCCAAATTGGAGCGAATTGACGAGTGATTGTCGAGTAATCGCTAGTTTTGTTTACAGTTGTTTCCCATAGACTTACATGGAAAACTATAAAGGGTGATTATTCTTCAATGTCTATTTTTTTTCGAACTGTCAAATCCCGGTTCTAGACGTTATGACCATCATCTAAAGCTTGGTATAGATCGGACCAGCCGTATAGGAATGATGGCACAAACGAAATATAAAAGTCGGGGGTAAAAAGAGCTTTACCCCAATTATCAATTAGAAATTAAAATATATAATAACATTGCACAATGTAATCTTTTATCGCAAGTACCATTTAGGTACAATTTTATACATTTATGCATGAATAAACAACTATTAAAAGATAGTTCAGTATTATTTTCTAAGGTTTACATAAAATTTGCTGTGTAGTGTCTTAGAATAGCACTACCCCATTTCTTCCGGTGGGTGTTCGTAAGAGGCGACTAACGGTATTGGGGCTTTTTAAGGGATTTTCGGGCGATGCGGTTGGAGACCCATCACCAACAACCTTTGTTTTACCATCTTTTCCCCACACAACTTCTAAAAGTGACTGAGGTATTTTTAATTCCTTAGCTCTGGCTACCCCTTCTAGGGATTTATAGCTGTGAGTATATGTATGTATGTACATATGTACATAAAATGCTCCACTTTGCACCTGTCCTATGTTATTATACAATTTATAAATATAAAATGATTATTAAAGAAGTTTTATTCAATGTTCACTGTAAAATCCAAAAGGTCAGATTCTGTCCTTGAGCACTATTATTATAACATGCCTTCTGTCTACGATGTTCTCCGAGAAATTGCACTTGACTAATTAATTGTATGCTTTAAGTTATTATATACATATACATATTTGCGGCTTCAAATCCATAGAAGGTGTAGCCAGAGTTATGGAATTCGCAATTCCTCAGCCACTTTAAGAAAGTTAAGTAGGGAAAAGCTGGTAAAAATAAAGGTTGTTGGTGATACGTCTCCAACCGCATCGCTCAAGACTCCATAAAAAGGCCCAATAACATACGTTGCCTCTTACGTAATTCTACGGGAAGAAACAGGGTAGTGATATTTTAAGCCGACACTACACAGCTATTAAGTTAATATATATTTTTATATCAAAGTTTAGTATTTTACAAACCTTATTGAAATAGGTGAATTTATCTTTTATTTTCCCCAATTTTCTTAGTATTCACATTGCCAATTATATTTTGTCCCTGTTAAATATACAAGTTGCTAAGGAATTTCCATTGTGAAACTCTGGCTGCCCTTTTTTTGCTTTTTGGCCGTGTATGCTTTTGCTGTGTGTGATGCTGTTTAGTGTCGGCTTAGAATAGCACTACCCCATTTCGTCCGGTGGGTGTACGTAAGAGGCGACTAATGGTATTGGGGCTTTAAAGGGATTTTTGGGCGATACAGTTGGAGACCAACAACCTTTATTTTTACCATCTTTTCCCCAATATCATTTGCAAAAGTGGCTGAGGAATTTCTAATTCCTTAGCTCTGGCTACCCCTTCTAGGGATTTATAGCCGTGAGTATATGTATGTAAGTACGTAAAACAACAACTATGTAAAAAAACAACAAATTTAAGCGGGAATATTCTAAGACAGTTTGTACTCAGAAAAAACTAAATTGCATTATTTTGAAACTATCAGTATTGAAAAATTTATAACGAATGTTAATAAGCGACCAATTAATAGTCGAATTGGATCTAAAACCTCGTACAGCGGGGAACATAGTATTATTTTTTGAATGGACATAGAAATAATAATCCATCCTCTCGATGTTCCCAAAACATCTTAACATTCCTTTTTATAGATAGGCACATAGAGGATGGCGATGGTAAATTGGTGAAAGAGATCTATAGCGCTAATGTGGAAGGTAACGTTAGTAGAGGACGATCTCATTTGTACACATTTGGACCAAATAACGAGTGTGCTAAAAAAGTGAGGCGTCCGAAGTACGAAGAAAAAAGGAGCATGTATGACAAGATTGATGGATGTAAACGAAGCTGAAGAGATTTGCCAGGATTGTACCAAGTGGCGTTCGATAGTCTCTGCCTACCCCAATGGAAACTAACGGCGTGAGTATATGTATGTATGTATGTAAATAGTAATACATATTAAGTTTTACAATTAATCCATAAACCACTCATGTATTTAAAGTAAATTCAATAAAAGTAAACACGAACTTTTCGCGACAAAAAACAATTACAACCTAATTGAACCACAAGTGTAACACGGCGTGAAATTCATAAACACCACAAACGGATCTGTTTACATTTGAGCCTTAGCCTTTAAAAAAAATAACTTACCAGCCCGTTTTCCGCCATTTACCTAAAATCATAACACAACAGTTTTTCAACACACAAAAACATGAATAAACTCACAAATAACAGTATGTTTATAGCACTTTTTTCACTAAAACGTTTTACACGAGCGTACAGGAGCTTTCGCGAAGTACAACTGAATGCGCGCGCCTCTTGGTTGTTATGGCAACCGTTTTGAGGTTATTTCTAGGTATTGCCCTTGTAATGCTACTCCGAACGAGAGGAGATATGGGAAAATGTTTTTCAATAACTTTACGATTTTAAAGTACTATTTTAAGCGTGTAAAGGGTATATAAATTATATACATACACTCATGACTTTAAATCTGTAAGGGGTAGCAAGAGCTTATGAATAAGAAATTCCTTAGCCACTTTTGGAAGTTGAGTGGGGAAAAGATTGTATTGTAACACTCATTGCACCGACTCAAAAATTAATTTAAGAGAATTGTAATATAAATTGCTAAGGTAATCACAGTACTCATATGCAATTAAAAAGCTCATTTCGTACTTTTTAGTACTAGATTGTTTATTTTCGGTTGTTTTTCCAACTTTGAAGTCGGTTTTCTTTATGTTAAAAAGTATTTTATTTTTCGAGTTTTAGAGATGGGTAGACCCGGCAAAGATGCCTCTCGGATGAGGGAGCGACGGTTACTGTATTATTCTTCGTATTTCCGGTATTTCCATTATAGTACGATATTAAATAGGATCAACCATTATGTAACCTTACATTGTTCTTAACATCCTTCGAAAGGCGATGGTTTACAATTCTACATCTCAAGAAAGACTCAAACGTTCACGGCGAATATTCCTGAAGGGGTTAGCAGAGGTAGTAGTACTCCTGAATATCACGTGACATTGTCACCTGTTGTTCAGAGTACCCACGATTTGCTTAGGTAGTATTCTCACGTTATACAGGGCAGGCCTATCGGCGTTTTGAACAAATACACTGTCACATGATTGTGAGTTTCGACAGTCCCCTCGATTTCCTGGGATGCCATCATCAGATCCTAGTCTCATGGTACTTTCTCGTTAACAAAAACATAACAAAATAAATGTTTAGTGAACCTGTACGTCTCCTCATAAAAGCTACGAATAGGAGTATAAATCTATATAGAATGTGGAAAGAACTGTTTCCTAATACCTAGTGATTGAGGACCCACACTTTCCATCATCAGCTCAGCAGCATAACAATATGATTTTCAGAAGCAAATCCCAATATAAGTTCAGAAAATATGTAAAACGCGGTACATTTGCCTATAAAATTTAAGGGTTCCCCTCGATTTCTCCAGGATCCCATCATTAGACCCTGATATCCTCATCATGGTACCAATCCGGGAGTTCTTCTTTCGAATAATAAAATAATAATCAAAATCGGTTCATAAATGGCGAAGTAATCGGCGAACAAACATAAAAAATAAAATTAAAAATATACGGTCGAATTGAGAACACTACTTTTTTTTAAGTCGGTTAAATAGGGTTCTCGGTGATTGTTCTCCAACCGCATTGCCCAAAAACGTCTTAAAAAGCCTCAATACGTGTTGTTAACTTGCTTAGGTATAGGATCAAGACTTTTAAGTAATGCACTAACTTACAATAACGCTATTAATTTTCATTAAGTTAGACATAGAGTGCTATTTAAAAGATATACATACATACATATACTCACGGCTATATTTCTCTAGAAGGGGTAGCCAGAGCTAAGGAATTATAAATTCCTCAGCCACTTTTGGAGGTTGAGTGAGGAAAAGATGGTAATAATAAATGTTTTTAGTGATGGGTCTCCAACCGCATCGCCCAAAAATCCAATAAAAAGCCCCAATACCTTTAGTCGCCTCTTACGACACCCGTGGGTAGAAAGGGGGAAGCGACATTCTAAACCGGCACTACACGGCAAGAAAAAGATATGTAGGTTTCTAAAAAACCTCTTCCAGCAGGGTCAACACTAATCGTATAAAATTTGATTTGATTGCTCATTTTAACTTTGGTCTTAATTAGGAAAACAATATATTTTTCCAAAAGTCATACATGATTTCAAATAATCTGGGAGCACAGGAGTGATCCCGCTATGACGAGCCAAGAAAACGCAAGGGCCCATTACTTATTACTTTTCGTAAGGGCGTCCCCGGAAAAATAGGTTGATATTGATTGTTTGGAAATTCTATAAAGTCTGATTTGATGATATTGATATGACATGAATAAAATATATGTTGGTGATTAGTTCATGGTGTTAAAATTCGATGTTTAACATTTTAATAATTTGTTGAAAAATATGATGAAAAAAAATGAATTGGAACATGCTTTGTTTTCATAAAAACCGTATAGGCTCCACTGGCGTAACATACATGTGAACTCATTATGTGTCTATATACACGTAGCTTTAAGATCTGTAACTTTGATGTTTAACTTTTCATTTAAACATTATAGTTATTCAATAAAACTAAATAAACTACATTTATCCTGCGCGCGCGTTTTTTCCGTCCCTGTCACTCTCAGTAAATTTGACGTAAGAGTGAGCGCAATAGCTGCAAAATGCGGGGAGGCCCTTAAGGCGTTTCGTCATTTTTTGAAGTTGTTAAACTTGTGTTTGGTTTCGGTATATTATGTCAGTAGCAGATTTATTACACATATTAAGTTTAAAATGCATAGCTATTATACCTTTGATTTTATTGATATGTTCGTCAAAATTGTCAGAGTATTTCCGAATTTCCAAGAAACTTACTTGAAAGCTAAAATTTTATGTGAAGCTGGTATTAGTATACAAGCAATAAATAAACAAAACTAACTTAGTATGAGGCCTGCAATTTTGTCGCTGTAGGCCTGATCATAAGAAAACGTATTTCGCCGATATAAAAATATAGGTCAAAATCAAATAAAAAAATAATATTTATTGCAGTTTCAAGGTTTACAACATTTTTAAAAAAGGCTGTGGCTACCTTGTAAGTAATTTAATACCTGTGCCAGATAAAGTGCGCTTCCTTAGTAACATTTAGTTTGCAGTATCATACTACAATTTCATTTTAGTATATAAATCCAAGTTTTACATTATTACTCAAGTTAAATTCAATTAAATTTTGAAGAAAAAGGACATATTTGTAATCCTGAAAAGTTTATGCATGATAGCAAACAAAAATTACAATACATACATACACATACATATTCTCACGCAGTTAGTTCCCACTGGGGTAGGTAGAGACTATCGATCGCCACTTTGTACGATCCTGGCAAACCTCTCTGGCTTCATTCACATCCAACAATCTCATCATCATCATCATCATACAATAGAAAACTTACAAAACTAATACTAATACTATTTAGAATATTTTACTATTTTTTTGTACACAAAAGATGAATTAAAACAAGAATAAAAAGATAACCTAAATAGTAAGTATATAAAAAAAGAATAAAAAAATTATAAGTATAAAATTGTATATAAATTTGTCAATCTAAAAAATTTCAACTAAGGCTTTTTAATAATATCTCAGTTTCTTCGTAGTTTTTAGTAGCTAAATATTCTTTTAGTTTATGTTTGCACTCATTATATGTAGTAGGATGAATATTAATCTCTTTTTAAAAGTATTGTAGAGGCGAGCAGCTAAGAATGTATATTGCCTGCTCGAGAATGTTGTTTACTCCTTGTTATTAATGAATTAAACAAAAAAAATAGAGATAAAAATAGAACAAGTAGATTGAGAGTGATTGAGAGAGAAAAAGAAGTTAGTATATACTCTTTGCAAGGAATGTCAATATCCGATACTGAGTGAGTGTATTTCCACTGTAAATTTTCAATGATAATGATGAGACCATATGGTTCGCACTGCCATACAGTTATCAGATCTCATGTAGACTCAAGTTTCTTACTCTACAAGGCCTATGTTTTCACTTTTTTATAGATTTTCTATGCGACCAAACCAAATGCTAGATTGACATAATTAAACTTAGTTTTCCATACAGTTTGTCCATCACAAAAACCAATCACACGACTTCGGACGGGTAAAAAAAACCTCTCCAGATAATTATCCTCGGCCCATTAATATCTCTCCCAAAAGAGATATTTTCGCTGTATTCTGAATTGAGTGGAATAATTTACTATGTAATTTCGGCTAAGAATAACACTAGCTCATTTCTTAGCGCGGATGTCGTATGAGGCGGCTTAGGGATTGGGGCTTTTTGAGTGATTAGTGGGCGATGTGATGTGAGTGGAAACCAATCACTAACCACCGTTAATTATACAATATGGAAGGAAGGAAGGAAGGAAAAATCTTTACTCTCCTCTTGAGGACACAAACAATATAAAAAACAATAAACATAGACTTAAACAACTTATACTACAACAAAAAAAGAACCTATATACTAGAAAAAAACTAAATAATAATAATTTTATTCATAAAACACAAAACTTACAATTCACGCAATGTGCCCTCATTTGGCGAAAAGGTACCTGGCTCGGTATTTTGCTATTGTCACATAAATTGACAAAAGCGCCGATTTTCAGCCAGTACCTACTTAAAAATACTTTTTTAATTGCAATATAATCCCTGTATTCTTTTTTAAAATTTTGGAAAAATGGCATGCCAAAAGAAGTTAGATACTCTTTTCTCATTTAATTGACACTGGCAAGCTAAACACCATCTTATAAGCTAGTTTTTATTGACATATTTGAATGTAGAACACACTTCTTTTATTTATTTTTTATTTAAATGAGCATCTTTTTTCAGGGAATCTGGCGGGGGTTCACTTGCAACAATGGAGCTCAGTCGACGTGATTTTCGCGCTATGATTTATTATGACTTTAAAAAAGATTTAAAGCCTCAAGAATGTTTTGAACTTTTGGCTTCTACTTTTGGTGAGTCTGCTTGTTCCCGAACAACAGTATTCAATTGGTTTGCTGAATTTAAAAGAGGACGGGGATGTCTCGAAGACGAAACGAAGGCGTAGAGCTAGAGCGAGAACTAGGAATTGGATCAGCAGCAATGCAAACCATAATTCACGACCAACTTTTTCTCCGTAAACGTTGTTCGAGATGGGTGCCGCACAAACTTACCGATGAGCAGAAAAACCGTCGGGTGGATTGGTGCCTATTCATGATAGATAAATTCAACGGCGGTGAGAAAAAAACGTATATGATATACTGACTGGTGACGATACATGGCTACATAACTATGATCCCGAATCAAAGTGACAGTCGACTGTATGGTGCTTTGAAGACGAGCCAACTCCAACGAAATGTCGCCGTGCACGAAGCACACAGAAACAAATGGTCGCCTCGTTTTTCTGCAAAACGGGTCATAATACTGTTGTGCTAGAGAATGAAAGAACAGTGAACTCTGAATGGTATGTGACAGTTTGTGCTCCAACAGTAATATCAGCTTGGTGTGACAAGCGACCGAAGTCAGGAATCCGGCACCTTCTCTGGCACCACGACAATGCGGCGCCGCACACGTCTTCCAGAACACTAGACTTTTTCAACTTGAAAAATGTGTCAATTTTCCCTCACTAGGCATATTCCCCTGACCTACCTTGTGATTTTTTACTTGTTTTCAAAAATCAAGGAAAAACTAAAGGGTCTATGTCTATAATTTCGAGATTTCTGAGGTATCTAAAGAAGAGTGGTCACAGGTATTTTCCAATTGATTCAGACGTATGGAAAAGTGTAAACGTGCTCAGGGTGAATACTTTGAAAAGATCGATACTTGTAATAAAGAATAAATTTTATGATTTTTGAGTATCTAGTTTCTTTTGGCATGCCCCTCGTATATAGAGGGTTTAGGTTGACCAACTCATTGACACATAAAACTTTTATATGCCTTGTTTTATTTGCATCGATTGTTCGGGTTGTCAACGTGATCTTGGTATACATGGTAAAAGTATATGAGAAACATGTTCACTAGGGACAGATAGAGAAAACTCATGATGGGTAGGTGAAAAGAAAGACCGCTTCTGATGCAGAAGAGGTGAGTTCAATCCCTGAGTTGGGATTAAACCAATGTTTCTTTTCCAAAAAGATGGATGAATGTTGATGAAACTCCAGACTTTTGCCACGGTGTCCGAGCAATAAGTTAAATAATTTTGCAAGTTGTCAACACACCTAGTAGGGTGGTGTTCATATATTTTATAAAAAAAAGTGTTTTTTAAACGTGTACTGTTAACTGCCTGTTGTGTGATGCAAATAAATAAACAAAATTAAAATAAAATAAACGAGGAATGGGAAAGGAATTCAATGTAGAAAAAGTAAAAACATGTTTATAAACTGAAATTGTACAAACCATATTTTGAAAAAATGTGAATGTAAAGAGTTTCTTTGTTGCTTCTTCTCTTTACGAACACCTTCCGAAGCAACGGATTAACGATTAATTTAAAACTTTGACGTTCAAAAAATGTTAGTATTTAACTTTATTTTGAAAAATAAACTTTTTGACTTTTTTTTTGACTTTTTTTGATGTCTATCATTGAAAATTTTTCTTACGATAAACTCATTAATATAATCTGAATTAATTTCACCTTTTTAATGATTAAGGTGTAAGCTTCGCCATTTTGAAATATTATCTACATTTAAAATCTCTCATATACACTCAGATATCGTTTTACGAAATTTCTAACTTATAAATAAACTTTGCCACGTTCGGTGTTGCAAAAGTCCCTCGTAGATATTTTCTCCGGTTTAATTAAAACGATATAGGCGTAAGAAATGGAGAAGGCAGGATTGACATTAAAAGTTTATTATTGAATTAATTCCTGCGTTGTCAAAAATAATTATGTCTTTTATATCCATGTTATTAATAAAATTTGTAGAAGTAAGGAATTAGAACAGTATTTTCAAAGCTTATTAACAATATTAATAAAGATCATACATGCAATGCTGTAACATATTACATACTTACCATCTAAGAAAACCATTGTGGAACGCAATAAATCTATTGAGTATTGAGTACATACATATATACTCACGCCATTATTTCCCATTGGCCAGGCAGAGACTATCGACCGCCATTTTGCACGACTCTGGCGAACGTTTAAAATGTTTGTTAAAACGAATGTTTATAATTATAAAAGATATATTAAATAATGTGTCATTATTTCCCTTGCTTTTCGTGGGAACCGAATGTGTTTGCAAACTACAACTAAACGCGGTGGCGGCGATGTGGCTCGCCACTCATCACGCCGTGGTTCCTCACGGAGCGAAAAGTGGGCTAAAGAGACCCGCTTTAGTACGATGAATGTGTGTGGAGGGATGCATGAAAAATTAGATGAAGTTTGTTTGATTGTGGAAGAAAGAAAACTAGATTTTCTGTGTGTTAATGAAACGAAGCGCAAGGAAAGAGAGGTTTCACTACTTGGCCCATTTACAGCTATCTGGTCGGGAGTTGCCGAGAGTGACAGAGCTTGCCAAGGCGTGGGACTTCTGATATCTGAAAGGATGGCTAAGTGCATCAAAGATTATGCGTGTGTGAGTCCAAGGCTCCTATAGGTAAAGGTGAAGGTAGGGCTTGTCTGGATGCGCATAATTTGCGTGTATGCTCCGGACATTTCCAGATCACTATCCGAGAAGGAGGAGTTTTGGAATCTGTTAGACGATGTTGCGAATGGGTGTGATGAAAATGATAAATTGTTATGTTAGGAGATTTTAATGGTTGGGTTGGTGTGTCACGCAACGGTTGTGAAAGAGTATTAGGAAAGTTTGGTGATAAAAGAGTGAACGAGAATGGTGAGAAAGTGATTGATGTATGTTTGGAGAGGAATCTTTGTGTTACGAACACGTTGAACACAAAGATACCCATATATGTACTAGACAGAGAGGAAGCGAGAGAAGTATGATAGATTTTGTGATAGTGGATATAAGGCTAAGAGCAAAGGTTGTTGACACCAGAGCCCATAGGGGCATTAACGTTGGCACAGATCATTTTCTCGTGATATCACGATTGAGGGGACTGTGCACGCGTTGGCGTCACAGGGCCAAAGTGTCGACAACTGAATTCGCCGAGGGGTCGGTTTTGAACATCCAAGGCAAAGCTATGGTTATTGTTCACGTCGTTGCCGCCTGTTACGCGCTCTGCATCACTCTGATGCAGGCGTCAACCAAAACCTATGCCGGAAACCCCCCAACTTCAAATCAATGGCGCAACAAAGAAGAGATAGACTACCCCAGGAGGGTACGTGTCCCAACCGGGACCGGGAATCCCTCCCTGAAACCTGCTTGCAGGGTTCAGGCTGCCCCTCGTATTCTGGGGGGGCAATGTTTCGCTGGAGGAAGAAGCAAAAAAAGGAGAGGAGAGGAAGACTGAAGAGGCCATGACGTCTTCCGCAGGGTCGTCGACGTGCAACCGGGACCAATTCTACGGCACTTGGGAAACCCTGCCCCTAAGGCAGGCTAGAAAGCCACGCCCCAAATCGCCGTTGCCTGATCCACGCGGGCGCTTTGCGCACGCGCAGGGCCGAGGCAACGGAAATTCCATAAGCAGCCCCGACCAGGGGAGAACCCGCCAAAGATCCCGTAAAAGCGGCGCTCATCGCCGCGCAACTAAAGCCCGGAAAGCTGCGGAGCTCACGGGGGGTGTCGCGTGGCCGTCACAGAGCCAGGTGGGTTGTGGCGGAGGAGATGGATTGCGCCCCCAAGCTCTGCGTGCGGGACCGGCAAAGCATAGCGCGCCGAGCCCTCGCCCCCTACCACCCCAGGGCGCGGGTTTACCCCCGCGGGCTGGGGGGTCGAGGGCGGGATCCGGCGGCAAAAACCCCACACAGGAGTCTGAAGACAACCGATACCGGCGCGACGCACCCCATGGGATCCGCGGTAAACGAACCGGTAAATCCGATCGCTCCTTGGATGAATCGGGACCCTCCAAGGTTCACGAGGCATCTAAGAGAGGTCGACCGGACGACAGCAGATCCCCCGCCCAGATGGTTGAGCCCTAAAACGGGCAAAAACCACCAAGGGAGGGAAAACCTACGCCTAAGCCGCTGAAGACCGCTCCATGTTCGAAGTGGCACTCACCTCGACGTCCCTGAGAGATTTGACCCCCTCGGAGGCCGAATACCTCAAGAACCTCATTGAGGAGAAGGTCTTTGATACCGTTGACACCGATGTCGCGGTAGCGCCGAGCTTCAGAGGATGCCCAAAGTTGTCCGGGGGCACGCTGCACATCCTGTGCGAAGACGAGGTTGCGTTGACCTGGATACAGGAATTCGCATCAAACGTCAAGCTCCCCTCTGGCGATAAGATCCGCGTTGTCAGCCAGGCTGATATCCCCACCCGCACCCGAATTGCTCTCTTTATCCCCAGGTATACGGGGCCACTGAAACGGCTGCAGACACTGCTTTGCAAGCAGAATGGCCGCTGGTATAATTTACCACAGTGGCACCTATACAAGGCGACTACCGTCGATGGGGAAAAGAAGGGCACCCTTCTGACATTAGGACTACCACCGGACGAGGTGGAGAAACTAATGAGCAGGGATCGACGAATCGCCTTTGGGTTTGGGCCGGTGTACGCGAGGTTTATAGTTGGGAGGAAGAAACTGAGTGACACACCGCCCGACACCAAGGCATCCGTAGAGGCCCCTGGCAACCAGCCAGCTACCACCATTCCAGGGTCAGATGAGCCAAAACCCTCCATCAGCAGGCCTGTGGAGGAACCGGAGGCTCTCCAAGAGACAGTCGACAAGCTTGGCCGGCTAACATGCGGTGAATCCGTCCCGGAACCCTGGGACGAGGCCATGCTTACATCATCACCCAGGGCTATATCCGACATAGACCTGGAGGAGGAACTAGAGGGGGAGATTCTTAGCGATGCTCCCCCCTCCTAAAGTTCTTCCCATCCTCCAAAGTAATATCCAGCATAGTCAAGCGGCAACGGCTACCCTACGCACAGTGCTGGATACTTCACCTAACAGCATTGCACTGATCCAGGAGCCGTGGATCAGGGCAAACCGCATATGTGGTCTCAGCAACATCGGAGGTAAGTTGTTATATGATACCACATGCACAAACCCGAGAGCATGCATTTATCTTCCTAAATGTATTCAAAGCATGTCACTATCCCAATACTGTTCTAGAGACCTGATAGCTACCAAGATCACCACAGCCAGCAGGGGGACCCCAGATGTTGTCCTAGCGTCCTGCTACATGCCTGGTGACGACGACTGACCAAAGAGGAAAGGTACTATCCACATATTTATTCTCTACTAACCTTAACATAGCAAATATCGGATCGGAACCCACTTGGGTCACATCCCGGGGCCAAACTATAGTTGATATCACTTTAATCAGCACTGGGGCCTCGCACTTAGTCTCCAACTGGCATGTGTCAAAGCAGATCCGCCGACCATCGGCGGATCTGCTTCAACCTAACTAGTGACTACACACTACCCCCCTCAAAACGTAACCCACGAGTCACGAACGTACTCTCTTATAGATCTCTCTTAAAGACTAAACTTAACACACTCACCAATGAAAACACGGATGGCCCAACACATATCGAAAGTAACCTTAAAATGGTCACCGCAGCTATAATGGACTCTTTTGAATCCACCTGCCCGCTTAAACAACCAACAATTCCAGGGAAAGAAACCAGTAGGTGGTGGAGCCCTGAGTTGGAAAAAATGCGCGGTGAACTACGCAGACTCTTCAATAAAGCAAAAAATTCCAGGCTACCTATAGACTGGGACAACTATAAATGCATGTTAGCCACCTACAAAAAACGTATTCGATCTCGCAAAAGGCAAGCCTGGCGAAAGTTTTGTGGATCAATTGAATCGAACAATAAAGTGGCGAGGGTACGGAAAATTCTGTCCACCGATAGTAACCCCACTGTAGGCCCGCTTAAAAAATCCGATAACACATTTACCACGACAGACACAGAAACACATAAACTGCTCCTAGACTGCCACTTCCCTGACTGTCGTCATACAGATGACACAAACTGGAATGAGGAGCAGAACATCGACCCCAATGAAGCGGACTGGCTTTTTTCACAAGAGCTTGTCACTAAAGACCAGATTGAATGGGTGATAAAGTATTTCAACCCTTTCAAATCTCCAGGCCTAGATGGGATCTTCCCTGCTTTACTTCAGTGGGCGAGAGATATCCTGTCTCCCTGGCTGGTCAAAATCAACCAATCATGCATCGCATACAGATATGTACCGATAGCATGGCGTGAAGTAAAAGTAACTTTCATACCTAAACCTGGAAAGTCGGACTACACCGACCCAAAATCCTTTAGACCCATTAGCCTTACATCCTTTCTCTTAAAAACTCTGGAAAGACTATGTGACAGATGTATAAGAGAAAAATCACTTACGAAAAAACCCCTCCATACAAATCAACATGCCTATACCAAAGATAAATCAACTGAGACTGCGTTGCACAATGTAATATCTAAAATAGAATGTGCACTCAACTCAAAGTTGTCCACACTAGGCACCTTCATAGACATTGAAGGTGCATTCGATAAAACCAGCATACCTTGTATCGATAAAACTCTGAAAGATTTCCGTGTCAATTCCGCATTTAGGGGTTGTATTGTTAACATGTTGAGACTTAGAGCGGTGCAAGTTACTGTAAGAGACACCACCAGAGCCATTGTGACGAGAGGCTGCCCCCAAGGGAGAGTCCTCTCCCCTCTCCTCTGGAACATGCTGGTTGACTCCTTACTTAAGAGACTCAATGACCTATCCTACCTTACAAAACACAACCATACTGTTATACTCGAAGAGGAACAGCATGACTACTCCAATATTAAAGAGGTGCGTGTATACACAGACGGCTCCAAGACCAACCAAGGGACTGGAGCCGGGGTATATTCACAAGACCTCAATATTAAAATTTCGAAAAGTCTAGGTCGACACAACACGGTATTCCAAGCGGAGTGTCTTAGAATAACCGAGGCGGCCATTGCAATCAAAGCCCGAGATGTGTCCGATATGCATATCAGAATCATCTCGGACGGAAAGTAGCATAAGACGAGTATGGAAGAACTATTTTGAGGGACTGTTTGAAAAAAAGGATGCATCCGTTTCTTCGCCAATCGACAGTAATGTTAATTGGAACGATGCGATGGGTGCCTTTGGTGAAAGTGAGATCAGTATGGAAGAAATAATGAAAGCAATGAAGAGTATGAAAATATGGAAGGCGGCAGGGTATGATAGGATAACTATCGAAATGCTGAGGGCTGGTAAAGGGTTGGTGGCTTCTTGGTTGTACTTCCTTTTCCAAAAATGCTGGTCGAGTGGCAAAGTACCACAAGACTGGTGCAAGGCGGTGATTGTGCCCCTGTATAAAGGAAAAGGGTCACGCCAGGAGGCTAAAAACTACCGCGGTATTAGCCTACTCAGCATTGTCGGTAAATTGTATGCAAAGGTATTGATTGAAAGAGTGATGAATGAAACTGATGAGAAAATATGGGATGTGCAAGCAGGATTTAGGAAAGGAATGGGATGTATGGATCAAATCTCCTCTCT
This sequence comes from Bedellia somnulentella, assembly GCA_963576735.1. Classification (NCBI taxonomy): domain Eukaryota; kingdom Metazoa; phylum Arthropoda; class Insecta; order Lepidoptera; family Bedelliidae; genus Bedellia; species Bedellia somnulentella. The sequence goes on from OY755190.1 coordinate 13,051,826, forward strand.
AAGGAGCATCACCGAAAAGTTCTTAGCTAAGAACCGAAAGGTGTATTGCTCCTTCATAGATTTAGAGAAGGGGTGGCTCCCATAAACACTTTCTTACCACCCCTATCATACGGGTGGTAAGAAAGTGTTTATGGGAGGTGTTATCCAAGTTCGGTTTGGGGAGTCGACTTATACGTGCACTGGTATCACTCTATGAGGATTCCAGTGCATGTGTGAGAGTAAACGGGGAAAATACTGACTGGTTCGGGATCTCTCGGAGTGTCCGACAGGGTTGTGTAGCTTCCCCGTGGCTCTTCAATTTGTTCATGGATGACTGTTTAACAGAGTTGCGTGAAAGTGATTATGGATTGAGAATGGGTAGATTTATCATTAAAGGCCTCTTATATGCCGACGATCAAGTACTACTTGCATCATCGGTGGAAGAGCTGTAAGAGATGATGAATATTGCATGTGCGTCTTTTGAAAAAAAGGGAATGAGGGTGAATGTGGATAAAACAAAAACTATGGTTCTTGAGAGAGAGGTGAATATGACCGAATGTGTGATTGAGGTTAATGGTAAGAAAGTGGAACAAGTGAAAGAGTTTGTATATTTGGGAAGTTTGTTTACTAGGGATGGAAAGTGTGATGAAGATATCGAGAGAAGAGTGAAAAAGGGTAATGCGGTAACTGGCGCGCTGGATAGTAGAATGTCTAGTCAGTCGGTCTCTGAAAAGGCTCGAATGGCTGTGCATGATGCTGTCCTTGTTCCTACGCTTATGTATAGCAGTGAATGTTGGTTGTAGCAGAAGAAGCATGAAAGTAGAGTGAATGCAGTAGAAATGAGATCCCTCAGAAAAGTATGTAATGTAAGGTTATGTGATCGGGTGAGGAATAATGTTATTCGTGAAAGGTGTGGTGTAAAAGATGATATTGTAAGAAAGATAGAAAAAGGAATGTTGAGATGGTTTGGGCACATAGAGAGGATGGATGACAGTAAATTGGTGAAAGAGATATATAGAGCCAATGTGGAAGGTAATGTTAGTAGAGGACGACCTCGGTGGACACATTTGGATCAAATAGAAAATGTGCTCAAAAAGGCAGGTGTCCGCAGTATATGAAGAATAAAAGAGCATGTATGAAAATATTGATGGATCGTACAAAGTGGCGATCGATAGTCTCTGCCTACCCCAATGGGAACTAACGGCGTGAGAATATGTATGTATGTGTCAATATGCGATTATTTTATGCAGACTACAGGTATTTAGCGGTTCAAAAATGTATAGTTCTAATTAAGCGAAGTCACTTATTAATATTTGTATTTGCTATCGATTTCTGCAAAATAATGCCTGATTCAATCCAATTTTTTTATTTAAAATTAAGGCGTAGACGTAATGCCACCCTTGCAAACAGGCCCCCTTAGTCATACATAAATAACATATCATTAATAATTTAAATATTTTTGTTCATGGAAACCTCATGTGGGGATTATTACTAATAAATAAAGAATAAATAAACGAAAGAAAAATTTCTTTTTCCCCGCCTATGTAAAAATTTTTCGTTCCTTTATTTATTAGTATATCATTAATAAATTGTTAGACGTAAAATCTGCAATAACTGCAATTGGTATACGGTAATGCATAGAAATAACAAGACACGGATGCTATTCTTAAGAATAAAAAAAACGTGTATGAAAATGTATTATTTAACCTTTTTTTAGAAATAATCCGTGTAGAATCCGTAGAATAATCCACATGAGGTTTCCAAGAACAAAAACATTCTAATTATGAATGAAAATATTCATAAATTTAGATAAAGCTGAAGAGGTTTGCCAGTCTCGTCCGTTCCAAAGGGAACTAATAGGGTGGGTACGTATATGGGTATGTATGGGGTATGTATGTATGGATGGAAGGATTTCTAAATGTTCTAACAATCATAATTTATCATGGTTGTTTACGGTGAGGAAAAACATCGGAAGGAAAACCAAATGGCTAAGTTGTACTTTGTCATATGACAGTGTATTTGTACAAAACGACGATAGGCCTGCCCTCTACCACGTGAGTACACTGTCCACGCAAAGCGTGGCTACTCTAAACACCAGTCGACAAAGTCACGTGAGGTTTAGAGGTATTATCACATCTGCCAACCCCTTCAAGAATATACAGCGAGAACGTCTGAGTTTGAGAATTCTAAACCACAGTCAAACTTGGTGCCTATAGAGACGAAAACTTCCTGATTTTCAAATTGCTATGTAATTCTGTTTCACCACTTTAATATCATCCATCCTCTATAATTTATTTCACTTTCACAAAATTTACGCAAACATTTAAAAGATTAAACCAGCCGAAATAAAACTGTTGTGTAAAAGAGAAAGTCAAATTTATTTTAGGCAGATAATAAAAGCCCGCATACTCTTTGTTTAAAACCGAATTTAGATAATTTTTTGTAACAATCCTTTTAGGGCCGATCCAATAATCACTTATTCGTTTAATTTCGTTTGTACGACCCTGACGTCTTTAATTAGTGAACTCAGTGAATTGTAACAAATTAAATATTTTTTGGATCAAACATTCTTTGAATTTTCGGTAAAATGGTTTCTAAGGAGTGTTTTTATTTCATTGTATTTTTGGTAAGTAGATTATTTTCAAACCACATCTACCTACTGCTGTGTAGTGTCGGCTTAGAATAGCACTACCCCATTTCTTCCGGTGGGTGTACATAAGAGGCGTCTAACGGTATTGGGGCTTTTTAAGGGATTTTTGGGCGATGCGGTTGGAGACCCATCACCAACAACCTTTATTTTACCATCTTTTCCCCACGCAACTTCCAAAAGTGGCTGAGGAATTTCTAATTCCTTAGCTCTGGCTACACCTTCTAGGGATTCATAGCCTTAAGTATCTGTATATGTATTATTTTCAAACCACATCTACCTAACTAAACTAAAAGATGACATATTTGCTTCCGAATGGTAGTACCTAGAAATCAATATTTTCCTCACTTTGGGAGATAACAAGGGCAGAAAATGGTGCGAGAAATCACTGTTTATGCTATGACATACATTCATATACTCACTTCATTCGTTCACATTTGGATTGGCAGAGACTCTCGATCGCTGCTTTGTACGATCCTGGCTAATCTCTTAAACCTAAACTTAATACCTTTCATACATGCCTATAACAATATCTTTATTTATACTTTTTTGTGTAGTTTAATAATAAGAATCAAACTGAACTCAAACGTTTACGACCTATATCCACGAAAAAGTTGGCAAAGGTACCAATACTTTTAAACATCACGTGACATTGTCACCTGGTGTTCGGAGTGCCCACGTTTTGCTTAGACAGTGTACTCATGTGATAGGGGCAGGCCTATCGCCGTTTTTTCACGAATACACTGTCACATGACTAAGTACAATTCAGCCATGTGAGTTTCCTCACGATGTTTGCCCTTACAATTAACAACCATTATAAATTCATCACGCATATGTCTTTAGAAAAGACAAATTATGGTAGGCCAGGCCATGGGGGGTTTCCTAACCGTAAACATCGGTTAGGAAACCCCCCATGGCAGAGTTATACTTAGTCATGTGACAATGTGCTCAATTTTATCACGTGAATACCTAGGCAAAATAAAGTTACTTTCAGGATCGCGTGCCAAATTGTCATGCCATACGTTCGGAGGTATGATTACCTCCCCATGGGGTTGACTTTTCCATCAATACATCCTCACGTCACGGCTTAAACATTCTCAAGCGTATTCAGAGCTTTAGAATGTGATTAGGAATGCAGACTATTTAAAAAATTAGGTAGTCAGAATGAAATCCCAAAAAGGGGTAGCCAGAGCTTTAGAGCTAGAAACTCCTCAGCCACATTTGGAAGTTGATAACAACAACAAGTTGGCAAAAATAAAGTTTCGTTGGTGATAGACAATTCGGTATGCAAAGTTTTTTGCTGATTGCAAAACATATCACGAATTTGTGATGTCAAATAAAAATATTACGATATTATACTAAACAAACCTATGACTTTCGATATTTTATTAATAAACTGCAAAACCGTATGTCTTTGAAACAACATTGAAGGTCAAACACTGTTACAGTTTTTTGATAAAAATAAAGGTCATCTTAGCTTCAATTGATATAATTTCAAGAAAATATTGTTTATAACCATAATATCTCGAAATGGTTTTGTAATCAGCATCACTTTAGTAAAACTTTGCATACCGAATTGACATTCTAAACCGGGACTACACGGCAAGATAGAATGAATTAAGTAATTCCTTTATGAACTTTGTATATTGCCTTCCGAGAAACATGCTCCAACATACAGGAATTAATACACAAGTTATATAGAATATTTAATCTTAGACTTGCAAAACAATACATTTTTAATTACATACTGGGCAACCGTGATAGCCCAGTGGGTAGAACACTCGGTTATCGTGCAAACGACTAGTGTTCAAATCCTGGGTCGGGCCTACACCAATTTGGCTTTTCTAAAGACATATGTGGTTAATTTATCATGGTTGTTAACGGTGAGGGAAAACATCGTGAGGAAACCCACATGGCTGAGTTGTACTTAGTCATGTGACAGTGTATTCGTACAAAACGGCGATAGGCCTGCCCCCTATCACGTGAGTACACTGTCCATGCAAAACGTGGGTACTCTGAACACCAGGTGACAAAGTCACGTGATGTTCAGAAGTATTAGTACCTCTGCCAACCCCTTCGGGGATATTCGGCGTGAACGTTTATGCTTATTATTATTATACATTTTTAATTTGTTTATATAAATAGGGTAATATTCTAAGCGAAACTCAACCATATCATTTGACTAAAATTTGTATGTTTTTTCAGATACCAATAATTACCAGTACGGCCTTACCAAATGACGTTAATATTCAAGAAAATAAAGAACATAACTCGTTACATCAAGATACAAGAGATGGAAGACAAGAAAACTATGGAGTGACTGAAACTGTTATTGATGTACCAAACAATATTAATGTTACTGGTCCAGTTGTTACTAATCATAGTTTAGCTAAACCAATTAACATAGCTAATACACCCACTAATATAGATACATTTGTTAATGAAAAAGGACCTCAAATACTACCCCAAACACCTAAAAACAGTTATGTAAGCTTAATTCATATCAAAACTGAATTCGATGATAACAAAAACATTTTTAATGATTTCCTTAAGAAACTTGAGAAGTTAGATCATGTCAAAAGATATATAGATAGTGCCAAAATTGGTGTGAAAAATGGGATCGCCAGTGTCTTTAATAAGGATGGAAAACATGGTTTCTATGTGCCAAACACATTGATAGCTCCATGGAGGTTAATCAAAACAGCCAATGAAAAAACTCATTCAATTTTTGACGACTTACACAGAGCTGTGTTTAAGGAACATGATGACTTTATAGATTACTAGTGGACTCCCAAACCTATGGATTGAAATGCTGATGGCAATTAGATTATAATTGAATAAAAAAAAATAATATATACATTGTTTCTCTTATGTGGTGATGTTTACTTATATACTCACGTCCATTTTGACCTTCAATGTTGTGTCAAAGACATATGGTTTTGCAGTTTATTAATAAAATATCGAAAATCATAGGTTTGTTTAGTATAATATCGTAATAATTTCATTTGACATCACAAATTCTTGATATGTTTTGCAATGAGCAACATTTTTATAAAACATTTCGCTTCATTTGCATGTAGCTACGTGATTTTATCAATCGATGAGGTCATTAAGTACAAAAGTTGAACAATCTTTAAAAAATCATAACTTTACAATTACTCATTTTAAATGGAAAATATTAAAATTAGTGTTTTATTTTCGTGTTTACTATCAAATAAAAATCCATACTAATATTATAAATGAGAAAGTGAGTTTGTTTGTTTGTTTGTTCCGCTTTCACGCCGTAAATACTGAACCGATTACATTGAAATTTTTCAGACGTGTAGTTAGAAGTCTAAATTAAATGATAGGGACTTTTATCCTGGAAAAAAATATGTTCCCACGGGATATCAAAAATATTGTTTGCTTGCTGGATGCATTGGAGATGGCGCTGTGTATCGTTTAAAACAAAGTAAAATATTGTAAACTAATATAAAAATCAAAATTTAGAAGCTTAATGGTACGATAATGGATCCCCGAAAATAAGAAACTCCCAAGGGATGATGTACTATTTGTTTATCGTATATTTTTTTTACATCTACTTATATTGCAAACGAATACAAACATGTAAATTTAGAAGCTATATGAAACGACGACGATTCCTTGAAACTAAGGAATCCGCAAGAGTTCTCATAGTAACATCAAAAAACCTTAACTCATATATGGCTCAAAATATTGCAGCGATTATTTTTATCATCGATGGAATTCACAACAGACACTTTGTTAATGTTCATTTTGGAAAGATGAAGGGGTTTCATTAGTTTTCATCAAAATAAATGAACATTTAAATGACAAATTTGTTTATCAATAGTAAGACTAATATGAAATAAAGCGTAATAAAAATTTGACACCGCCCCGGTAACGTCTCCGTGGCGTAGCGGTATAACTTACTACTATGAATATTTAATTAGAACTATTATGAATCAATCGTCCCGGGTTCATATCTCAGGTATTTCAATCTTTTTGTAAAAAAAAAGTTTTGTTAGCTTAAAATAGCACTATATATAATAATAGCAAGCACTATCCCTTCAATTTAGCGATTATTTTGGATGGAGATCCACCACTAATCATCCCTATATTGCCGAGCAATCGCTGCAAGTTCTCCCAATATCATAAACGGTCAGTGTAGGGGGCAGCACCGGGCCGCCGCCGCAGCGCCAAACTACTATCCGTATCTGTACTTACTAAAGATATTTTCATTTCTGAACATAAAAACTTGGTATATTTGTTTCATGATTCTTATGAACAATTAAAAAGGAATTTTTGGAACTCAACACCTAACGGGTTGATATAGCAAATGAAAGTTAATATAGAGTTTTTTTTACATTTTATAATAAAACTTGGTGCGATTGAATTTATGAAATCCATCTATCAATCATTCATGAGTATATGCTAACAACCATAAATGCCATAAAAGTGTAGCCAGAGGTAAGGTATTCAAAAGGGTATTCAGAGATGCTAATTCTTCATCCAATTTTGGAAATAGATTAATAAAAGATAGTTTAAACAAGGTTGTTAGTGATGCTTCACAAACTGAATCGCCCAACAATCACTTAAAAAGTCTCGATGTCCTTTATGTCATTAACAACGTCCGTGGGATTATAAATATAAAACACAGAGTTGAGATAGTGTTTCGGTATTTTGGTATTATGTAAACTGGATGCAAAAAATGAAGTCCACGCGGACGAAGTCGCGGGGCAAAAAGCTAGTATTTAATAAATACAAAAAAAAACTTTGCATACCGAATTCTTATTGGGTAGTCACTGACTACTGACTACTAGTCAGCGACTATCGATCACCATTTCCACAATCTTGAAAAATGTCTGCTTATTCTACATTCATTATTCTTCTTATCCGTTTATTTTTTTTTCACTACGTACTCCTGCATTTAAGAGAACGTTCTCAATCCGGTACTTAAAAGTCTCGCCTGGCCGTTCTTTACTAATGATTATGTTGGTTTCAATGTATTATCATTGTAAATCATACAATTAATAAAAATATACGGACGTATATTACACAGATCAATAACATACGTACTCACGGCCATAAATCCTAAAAGCGGTAGCCAGACCTTCAGAGCTAGAAACTCCTCAGCCACATTTAGAAATTGACAGATCAAATAGACAAGTGTTCAAATTCCGGGTCTGGCCTACACCAATTAGTCTTTTCTAAAGACATATGTGTGGTTAATTTATCATGGTTGTTAACGGTGAGGGAAAACATCGTGAGGAAACCCACATGACTGAGTTGTACTTAGTCATGTGACAGTGTATTCGTACAAAACGGCGATAGGCCTGCCCCCTATCACGTGAGTACACTGTCCATGCAAAACGTAGGTACTCTGAACACCAGGTGACAAAGTCACGTGATGTTCAGAAGTATTAGTACCTCTGCCAACCCCTTCGGGGATATTCGGCTTGAAAGTTTATGTTATGTTATGTAGATCAAATAAGCCCCAAACTAAGTACATCTTAATTAAGAGCTTATTCCATTTGTCTGAATGAAGTCGTCTGAAAGCCACAGAATCTGAATTCAGACTAGTGGAATAACGTTCAGAACGCTAGAACTGAAATTTGTGTAGTGGAATAACAAGCGTCTGCGGCAGTAACTTCGAAGGACGTCTGAATTTAGCAACGACAAAGTGTAATGGAATAAGCTTTACTTCTTATTGTTAATTATATATAATACACATACAGATAACATTCAAGATTATGGAAAAATTATTTATGCTCATCACATAAATGTGTAACTTCTTTTGTTGTATCCCAAATCATGACCATAAAATGGTTTCTAATGGTGTCAATGGTTGCTCTCAGTAGGATACAAACCGGCGACCTCCGGACCGAGGAGCTAATCACTTATCCACTCAGCCACTGACATTAATAGTTCAATGTTGGTTTATAAATACTAAAAGTATTATAGCAGTCATCGTATATTTTATAAATAGTAATACATACATACATACATATACTCACGGCTATAAATCCCTAGACGGGGTAGCCAGAGCTAAGTAATTAGAAATTCCTCAGCCACGTTTGGAAAGTTGAGTGGGGAAAAGATGGTGAGATAAAGGTTGTTGGTGATGGGTCTCCAACCGCATCGCCCAAAAATCCCTTTAAAGCCCCATACCGTTAGTCGCCTCTTACGTACACTTACCGGAAGAAATGGAGTAGTGCTATTCTAAGCCGACACTACACAGCACAAATAGTAATAATATCATTATAAAATGAATAACCGCAAAAGAACAAAGTTGCTATATATGGCTTCTGTAATTTAGTATCTGTACTAAAAAGATACCTGACGATCATTTCGTCACCACCTTAACTATTGATTTATTCGATTGATTGTATTTATTATCATTATTTACAAAGTATTGTCGTGTAGTGTCGGCTTAGAATAACACTACCCAATTTCTACTCGTGGGTGATCGTAAGAGGCGACTAGGGGTATAGTATATATACATAACTAAATTTGATACAAGATGATAGAAATACAGTATCGTTGGTGCCATCACCCATGCCGAGAACCATGTCTCCAATCTCATCGCCCAAAAACCACTTATACCACCCCATACCCTTATTCGCCTCTCACAACACCCGTGGGTAGAAAGGGGTAGTAACATTCCAAGCCGGCACTACACAGCAAATATCTAAAACCATATTACAGTCACAATACCTTTGTAATCGGCAATGTGTTTTCAAGAGCAGGCTAAAGATAAAAATAATCTTTATCTTAGTTATTTGACTCCCCTTTTCGTATTTTTTACCAAACAAAAATTTCACTATAAAAATTCAATTTTATGTAGATTTCGACCTCAAATGCCAATGACCAGTGGTTGGTCCTGTTTTGGTAGTTATGTAGAGCTGTTAGTAATGAGATATAAAAAAATATTGGTTGTCAGTAACTAGCATCATATAGCCTATACATACGAACATACATAAACTCACGGCAATAAATCCCAAAAAGGAGTAGCCAGAGCTACAGAGCTAGAAACTCCTTATCTACTACATCTGTAGGGCAAGCACGAGCACTATTTTATCGACACGATAACGGTTTTAATGAGATGGCAGTATACGAAACTAAGTAAGCGCGTAAGAGATGGCTGCTTTATCGCACGCGATAACTAGTTTAAACACCGCTCGTGCTTGCCCTTCAGGATGTTTATAGGGGACAAGATAATAGAAATAAAGTATCTTTGAGGATGGGCCTCCAATAATATCGTCAAAAACGACTTAAAAAGCCCCATACCCTTCGCCAGTCGCCTCTTACGACACCCGTGGGTAGAAACGGGTAGTGACGTTCTAAGCCGGCACTACACGGTAATATACACTATGTATAAAGCAAGTTTGCAAGAGAAAGTTCTTCAATCTGTGAATGAAGAGTAAACTACAGTCTTCAACGAATATACATAGCCAAAACTTCTGGCGGTACGAAGTGCACTTTTTTTCAGTTTTGTAATGTATTTATATAAACATTTGAAAATAAAAAAGGCTAGTTATTTAATTCAAGGTCTTCTTACAGATGCTCACGCCTATACATCCTTTAAAAAGGGTAGCTAGAGATTGCTTTATGCTTTAGTCACTTTTGGAAGAAGTGTGAGGAAGTCAATGTAAAAAGAAGATAATTAGTGATGGGTCTCCAACGGCATCGCCCAAAATCACTCAATGAGACCTAAAACCCTTAGTCACCTTTTTCCATCACCCACGGGTAGATATGGGGTTGTGCTATTCTTAGCCGACACCAATTAATGTCTTTACTTAAAAAAACTTGGGTATTTTGGTGACTATGGATTAATTAAAAAGGATAAATAGTAATATAATTTGAAATATCACTCATCACATCACAGATGTTTCCCAATTCCATTTAAAGTTCCTAACATTTAAACCCTGCATATCAACATAAATTCGTGTACTAATAACCACTCTATATAATTACGTGTTACATCAAGGAGGTTGTATTCACAAGTGTCATTGACCCTGGATGCTGTTTCGAACTCAGTTGACCGGCGCTTGCTCATGGAGCCGGTTCGTATTTAAACTAATATTTCTTATATTTAGTACTAATGGTGATTTAATTACACAATGGTAAGTTTTTATTTGATTTGGAAATATAATAATAGTTTTTTAAACTAAGTATGATTGAGTATTTCTTTCGTTTCCCTTTGACTTGTGTATTATTTGAATTATGTTATTTAGAGCTATATTAAATAAGAAGCTAGTGTAGTGTAGTGTCGGCTTAGAATAGCACTACCCCATTTCTTCCGGTGGGTGTACGTAAGAGGCGACTAACGGTATTGGGGCTTTTTAAGGGATTTTTGGGCGATGCGGTTGGAGACCCATCACCAACAACCTTTATTCTACCATCTTTTCCCCACTCAACTTCCAAAAGTGGCTGAGAATTTTCTAATTTCTCAGCTCTGGCTACCCCTTTTAGGGATTTATAGCCGTGAGTATATGTATGTATGTATGATACATACATATAATCACTAAACTAAATATGATTGAATATTTGTTTCGTTTCCCTTTGACTTGTGTGTTATTTGAATAATGTTATTTAGAGCTATATTAAATAAGAAGTTATTTTTAACATTATTAATCTACTAACACTTATTTACGATCAATAGTGTAAAGCAATTTAAGCTAGAGAGGTTTACCAGGATCGCACAAAGTGGCTATCGATAGTCACTGCCTACCTCAATAATATATAAAATGTAATATTTCATTCATTTATTTATAACAATATTATTGTATCTGAATATCACTGAACTCTAAAAAGTAATAACTTAAATTACAAATTGTCAACAAAAATAGGTATAACTTATGATTAAACGAACTTACCTGTACGTGAAGTTCTATCATAGTTATACGTGGGCTTCGTGCGAAGAGATTAGTAAGCTGAAAATTAAATTCGTTATTATATATACACATGTAGTTTCACCCAGGATTCACCACTATGCACTTTATTTGAGAATTATAGTCGACCATTTCCGTTTCCTGTATAATTTTTCTTTATTTGTTTTTGACGTTAAAAAAGTCATCTTGTTTGACAGCTTAGCTCTCATTGGCCCGCGTCAATTCCGGTCTATCATTTAGTTTAGAGTAAGTATTCATAACTGTGATATTTTTAGATCGGGGATGGGCGGGAGGGACTTACTAATCTCTTCGCACGAAGCCCACGTATAACTATGATAGAACTTCACGTACAGGTAAGTTCGTTTAATCATAAGTTATACGTGGGCTTCGTTCTCAAGATTAGTAAGCTGAAAATTAAATTCGTTATTATATATACACATGTAGATGTTGAGAGCTACAGATCTAAAAATATCAAACTTCTGTTATTATGAAATCAACTTTTATTGCAAAGTAATTGTTTTGAATTTGCATGACACATAATATGCAATTACACTGTAGACATATATATGATAGAAGTACATACTACATGAACTTATTAATAAACAATGAAAAAATTATCATTACAATGATTTAATTATAATTATACGAATGTATTAATTTGTATCATCATTAATGATAGCTCTCGCTAAGGCTGACGGGTCCTGCCTGTCTATATTTCGGTTGTAATATTTGAAAAAGGTGTCAGAGCTTTCGCTCCAGCCTGCCGTCCTTCTGATTTGGTCAATATTTACGCCCAAGTGATGCGCTTTTGACGTAGACGCATGCCTAACCGAATGTGATGAAAATATGGATACGTCAATTCCGCTCGCCTGTAAGGTACTCTTTATCCAACGGCATAGAGTTTGTGCAGTTACCGGCTTGTGCGGTTTTTTACAGCCTATAAATAAATATTCATCTTTCCTCAAGTGAGATGTTTTTCTTATATAATCAGTTATTGTTTGGGCTGGACATACTTCCTTCTTTTGTAAGAAGTAAGGTAGGACTAAAACAGGTTGATTTGCACCATGTTTTGAAGTTTTAATCAGATCAGGAATTTTAATAATTATTTCGTTATCTCTAATTTGAAGGTTTTTAATTAATATTTTCGAAAGTGTTTGGACCCGATGAGCTGTAACGAGAGCTAGCAGAGTGACACATTTTTTAGTGAGCATATCAAGACCTAGGGTTTCGTTTGGATACTGTGCAGATAAATAAGACAGTACACATGAAGTATCCCAAGTCATGCCATATTTAGGCATGGGTGGTCGAAGGCGATACACCCCTTTAAAAAATCTTGTCAGACTCTCATCTTTTGAAACACTAGGTCCTAGAATTAAAGACAGGGCTGCTCTGAAAGTATTAAGGCTCCCAAATTGACTACCACATTCAAAGTTATAAGTTAAGAATTTCAATACATCAGTGATTGTAGCCTCATAACAATGTATGGAATTTTGGACACAAAATTTAAACCATTTTTTATAACAAACATTGTACTGTTTTATGGAGCTATCGGCTAATGACGCAATCATTATTCTTTTTGTTGATTCAGGGATATTTCTCCGTAATAACGCTCTCCCGATAAAATCCCTGCAGCCAGGATAAGATTGTTCTGGATGTTTTGATTGCTGGAATGAAGAAATTCTACGCTGTTGATTGCTTTAAATGTAATCATTTCTGACACAAGGAGATTTTTAAATAAGGGGTACCAAGGCTGTGTTGGCCATAGGGGTACAACAACAATACCCCTGGCCTTGTCGTTAACAATCTTCCTTAACATCTTTAAAATAACTGGAAAAGGCGGAAATGCATAAAAGTAATCATTCGACCAACTAAAAGTGAAAGCATTAATTGTGAATGCTTCCGGATCTCTATGCCAAGCGACATATTTTAAGCATTTCCGGTTTATCCGACTAGCGAACAAGTCTATTGATGGGTCACCGAATTTTTGGGCAAGACGACTGAACATACAGTCTGATAGTGACCACTCCACGTCTGGATGTATGCGTCTCGACTCTCTATCTGCAACTATGTTTTCTGATGATTTTATATAATACGCATAAACGAATATCTTGCGAGACTCGCACCACTGCCATATATCTTTTGTGATCTTAGTAAGGTGTGGAAATTGTATTCCACCCATCCGGTTAATGTAGCTAATTGCCGTTGAGTTGTCTACACGCAAAAGTATTTGACAGTTGAGTAAGTCTCGTGCAAAAATCTTTAAAGCAAAGAATGCTGCCAAAATTTCAAGATAGTTTATGTGGTGCTTTTGTTCTAACGGTGACCAACGACCACTCGCGGTCTGTGAGCCACACGCTGCACCCCACCCAGTAGTTGAGGCGTCAGAGAAGATCTCCACTGAGTAGGTATCATCCTTTATTCGGTTTTCAGCGGTTTTAAGCGCTCGTAACCACCATATTAAATCATTATGTAAATAATCAGGGATGGTCATATACCGATTGTAGTCATCGTGACCTTTCAATTTTAAGTATTTACATCGCTCCATCTCTTTAGTATAAAGCCAGCCATACTCAATGGCTGGGCAAGCCGATACTAGTAGTCCAACTAATTTAGCAAATTCTTGAATCTTACAGCGGTTCAATTTTAGAAATTTATTAATTTCTGTGATGATGCGGTCTCTTTTATTTTGAGGTAAGATTATAATGAATTTTTTTGAATCTAAAATGAATCCTAAAAATTTACATGTAGTTGAAGGTTGTAGGTTACTTTTATTATAATTAATGATAAAGCCCAGAGCGGTTAAGAGTTTTATAGTAATTCTTATATTGTCTAAACAATCGGCGTACGAGCATCCCTGTAAATATAAGTCATCTAAATAAATTGTGGATATATATCCGGCCAACCTAAGCAGTCTGACGACTGGTTTCATTAATTTCGTGTAAACGTAGGGTGCAGTGTTTAAACCGAATGGCAAAACCATAAATTCATAAGTTTTACCGTTAAATTGGAATCTTAGGTACTTCCTAGACTCCGGATGAATCTTTAATAAAAAATAGGCATCCTTTAGGTCACACGTAGCCATAAAACAATTTTTTGTCATCAGTTTAATTGCAGTGCGTAAATCCTCTAATTTAAAATGATCTGTTTTAATAAACCTGTTTAAATTCTTTAAATTAAGAATAAATCGTTTTTTGCCATTCGGTTTAGGCACTAAGAAAACGCTGGATATGAATTGATTATTACACGGATTACATTCTGAAACGGCACCAATATTAACAAGATTATTGATAATTTCATTAAATTCTTTTTTGTCAGATTCTGTCAATATAGGCGCGGCGGGTAAGTTATACTGAACAGCTGGTTTGGAAAACTGAAGCTTATAGCCAGCAATCCAGGAGAGGATAGTCCTATCGTTAGTTAAACGTAACCATTGGTTTAAAAACTGAGATAGACGACCGGCATAACGTACCTCGTCTAGTTGTGGCGGGCTGCTCGCGGCTGATAGCGAGATGTCCTCGATGAGGCGGCGTGCGTCGGCGGCGGACGCACAGGCGGCGGCGCCGTCGTCCTCTGCCCCGCAGGCTGGTATTGGTAGCGGCTCCTTTGTGGCCCCGGCTGCCTGCGAGCCGGAGCGGGAGCCCGCCAGTTTAAACCACGCGAAGTGGAAGGCTGCTGCTGAATAGACTTCTTATTGTTTTTATTGTAATCGGCTTTTATTTCGTCGCTTGACTTTGAAACAGCTTTGGCCATCTTCAGGGTTTCAGCTAGACCCTCACCAAAGAGATATTTGTCAATTTTAGTTTGCACCAGATGATCATTTACGTCCTTTTTTAGTGACGATAAAGCGAAGTAGCGCCTTCTTGTAGAATCAGAGTGTAAAGAATCGCACATTAACTTAGTTGCATCCATCAATTGTTTTAAAAGTGTTTGATTCTTATCTTTTTCTTGAAGCTGAGTTGTTATCATCTCGCTTAAACAAGCGATTGCTGTACTAACCTGTTTCTGTCTATTTTCTATACCTTTGTCTCGTTTGACACTCTGTTCCGGTAATGCAGCTTTAATCTCCGGGTTCAAGAGCGGAGGATTGATTCGTGTGCAGTTTGCTGGACATAGATATTTCTTGTTCAGTTCCTTGCGAGTGTCGCTGTCTAAACCATTAAGGAGTATGTGCTCTAGACGCTTAGATAGTCCAACATGAATATCACCGCCATATTCTGTACTATCCGAAGGATCCTGTCCTAGGAGTTCTGATAAGTTGTCACTATCGACATCGATGGACACCGTTGGTTCACTTGCGGACGCAGCAACCGTGTTTGACTCGGAAGAGTTTGTATGTACCAGCACTGGTGACTGTGTAGGCTGAGGCTGAGAATTAAGCTCCTGATGGAGTATGTTGAGTATATCAGATTCCGGTGCCACAATGGATCTGGTAGGTTCAACATTAATTTCGTTATAATGTATAATATCCGGTTCGATGTCCATCTCATCGACCTCTAAATGAATCTTCTCAGCTGAAAATTTACAGAAAAGGTTACAATTCCAGTGAATTGAACGACTTTCTTTGTCACAATAATGGCAAATGTTATAATTCCAGTGAATTAAACGCGCCATATAGTAGTTAATAAGTTCGTACTTATTTTATTTTTGAAGGGGTGTAGATGTAAAATTCCATTGAATCATACGAACCCATCGTACAGAATGACTAATGTTTATCTTTCAAGTTATTATTTTGTCAATATAGACTAACCTGTATGCGCCAAAGGCGTGATATTATCTTGATTATTCGATGATGGCGGCGATAAGGATCGTTGTTTCGCCCGCTTTAACTTCCGTTCTAACTTTCGTAATTTCTTACTTATTTTATCTATATCCTTATCACGTTTTCTTTTAGGCATTATTGTCCAAAAAACAATGTAACAAGCTGAAATTAAAGAGATAAGATCGCTACAAAATGTTACTAATGAAAGATTTTTAACAAAGAACACTACGTGCAGTGGTGAAGCACTGTAACGTGAATGATAGACCGGAATTGACGCGGGCCAATGAGAGCTAAGCTGTCAAACAAGATGACTTTTTTAACGTCAAAAACAAATAAAGAAAAATTATACAGGAAACGGAAATGGTCGACTATAATTCTCAAATAAAGTGCATAGTGGTGAATCCTGGGTGAAACTACATGTGTATATATAATAACGAATTTAATTTTCAGCTTACTAATCTTGAGAACGAAGCCCACGTATAACAGTAACCAAATCCATATATTATTCAAAAAGAAAGTGTTAAAAACAGCTTTGATTTTTTTCGTTCTTCTTTAGGAAACATTGTTATTGATTTTTTTATTAACATGTGAAATGAAATCCTGTTACCGTAAAAGTGACAGGATAACAGAACTGTTTCTTAAAAAGAATAACTCAGAGAAAAGGTGGTTTTATACTGCTGGCTGGTTAGGAATATTTACAAATGTAAGTAGAGATTTCTTAAGAAACTTACAATAACAATGTAGGAAATTGTTTTTATGTTTGGTAAAGTATCGTGTATCATTTAATTAAAGTGTATCTATGTCGAATAAATATGATAAACATTACATAAACATAAACGTTCACGCTGTTTATCCCCGAAGGGGTTGGCAGAGGTACTAATACTTCTGAACATCACGTGACTTTGTCACCTGGTGTTCAGAGAACACACGTTTTGCTTGGACAGTGTACTCACGTGATAGGGTTGGCAACTATGATAAATTCACCAAACGTATGTCTTTAGAAAAGACAAACACTGGGATGAGCAGTGATTGAAGAAACCACAGAAACGTTTATTTATTTTTTTATTTAATTGAAGAACATAAAATAGAATACAATCAATATTACATAAACATAATAATATGAACATAGAAAATAGGGCTAGATCATATTCCTAGATATATGTCCCTGGCATACACTCAATATAATTATGATTATTTTTGAAAATTTTACATAATTAATATTATCCTTAAGTGAAAAACAGAAAAATGATTACAATAAATTTACTAGTTAATATAGAGTTAAACATTGCAGGGCATATCATTCTGAGACTTAATTCTGTTGTAAAGCCTGAAACCAGCACGGAAAATTGAAAACCGCGAATTAAAAATGTCAAAGTAAGACACCACTTTATCACTTTCTAATACAAACGTTAATGATTACACTACCCATGCGAGGCACAAAAACGGAAATATATTTAAACACATAATGGCAACCGTGATAACTCAGTGGGTAAAACACCGCTTATCGTGCAGACACAACACTAATTACACTACTCTACACTACACGAAACAGTTTATCATATTTTTTCGACATTGATACAGTTTAATAAAATGCTACAATTCAATGAAGCATTATGATACAATAGTGGGTAACCCTGGCGCAACTACGTTGCGTCCTAGAAAAAGAGTTTATTTTGAAATTTTCCGACCAATCACAGTGCAGCTCTTTTGAATTTCAAAAGAATTTCTCTGATTGGCCGGTTTGAAAAAAATTCGACCAATCATGGCGCATCTCTGATCGACTAAAGTTTGCGCGCAATTATGTCACTCAAGCAAAGTCTATGGGCCAAAATCGAAACTTTGAAATTCTGTAACAATTAACTTATTCCAGATAAATCAGATGTCTGAATTTTGTGCACACCACGGCCGCGAACTGTACAAAACGATACCTGAACCAAATTTCTCGCTTAACTCATCGCGTCACAGGCTTCCGGGCAAAAAAGAGGCTCACAGAAATAATATATAAAGAAGATATCCTATAGTGTAGTTTCCCAATAGTGTAGTTTTCTTATTGTGAAAGAATGTTTATGATCGGTTCAGTGTTTCCGAAGATTAGCCCTTACACACAAACAAACTTACAAACTATGCCTCTTTATAATATGAGTACATACATACACACATACATATACTCATGACTATAAAGGATTAGGTGGGGTAATTAGAGGTTCAGAATTAAAAAAGATTGTAAAAGTAATGTTGTTGGTGAACTTCCAACGCATCGACCAAAATTTACTTATAAAGCCAGAATACCCTTAGTCGCTGTGTAGTGTCGGCTTAGAATAGCACTACCCCATTTCTTCCGGTGGGTGTACGTAAGAGGCGACTAACGGTATTGGGGCTATTAAGGGATTTTTGGGCGATGCGGTTGGTGACCCATCACCAACAACCTTTATTTCACCATCTTTACCCCTCTCAACTTTCCAAAAGTGGCTGGGGAATTTCTAATTCCTTAGCTCTGACTACCCCTTTTAGGGATTTATAGCCGTGAGTATATGTAGGTACCCTTAGTCGACTCTTACGAACACCCGTGAGAATTAATAAGATAGCGCTATTCTAAGCTAACAATACATAGCATATAATATTAGTACATACATAAATATATATAGGCCTGCCCCCTATCACGTGAGTACACTGTCCATGCAAAACGTGGGTACTCTGAACACCAGGTGACAAAGTCACGTGATGTTCAGAAGTATTAGTACCTCTGGCAACCCCTTCGGGGATATTCGGCGTGAACGTTTATGCTTATGCTATGCTTATAAATATACTCACGTCCATAAATCCCCAAGGGGGTAGCCAGAGCTTCAGAGCTAGAATCTCATTAGTCACATTTGGAAATTTATAGGGGAGAAGAGGGTAGAAATAAAGCATCGTTGGTGATGGGTCTCTAACCGCATCCATTTAAAAAAAACATTCCCTCAGTCTCCTCTTACGACACCCGAGGGTAGAAAGGGGTAGTGACATTCTAAACCGGCGCTACACGTTTTTTTATTTATTTATTTAGGTACATAAGGAAAACAAACAGCTGTGATATTTAAAATTATGATACACTTTTAATACAAATTAGCCTAACAGTTTTCACCAATGAATAATAATATTAGTATAGATACAAATGTCTTCGTTTAATTTTGAAATGACCTGGTTGGAGTATCGGGTCAAAGATACCATAATATTTTATTGCTACCGGATTCATAAGGAATTTGTTATTGTGGTCCAAAGATAGATATTGATTTGTATACACTTTTCATAGTTAGCACAGAAAACATGGTAATTTCAAGCTGTATAAGTGTTAGCTTAAAATAGCACTAGCTCATTTCTTTTCGAGGGTATTGTACGAGGTAACATCGGGATACGGTTTTTTTAAGTTATTGTAAGCAGCTCTTAATAAAGCTTCCTACCTCTAGAGTAAAAAAAGTATAAAAAGGATAGGTACTTGATGCACCAGGCAAGAATATCAAATATTTAAGACTAAATGTGTGCTTTCAAGTTATTTAATGATTTGGAACAATATTCTGAATTGCAATACAATATGCAATTTTTGATTACATATTAAAACAATCTCTACAACTTCTTTACAACGAAAAGAAGTTGTAGAGACCCCTCTAAAGGGTTAATTTCGACATATTGGTTTCCTCCTTAGTGGCCCTTCGTGGATATCTACTAAGAAGCACATATATAACATACATACATACACATACTCACGGCTATAAATCCCGTAACGGGGTAGCCAGAGCTTTGGAATGAAAAATTCCTCAGCCACTTTTGGAAGTTGATTGGGAAAAGATGGTAATAATAAATGTTTTTGGTGACGGGTCTCCAACCACATCGCCCAAAAATCACTTAAAAAGCCCCTATACCCTTAGTCGCCTCTTACGATCACCCACGGGTAGAAATAGGTTAGTGTTATTCTAAGCCGACACTACACGGCACCCGACACTACACGGCACTAGCATATAAGCACATATATATGTTTAATTACGCCATTTGTTGCATTGGGATAGGCAGAAAATATCCATGGCCAGTTTGTACGATCCTGGCTAATCAATTAAGGAATCAAAAACTAAATTACATAATTCTCTAACCATTATTTCAGATGGACGTTGTCTGCCAGTCAGTCATTGTTTTATATGCCAGTTTAGATTTGGCCGTGATAGTCCAATGGGTAGAACGACCGCCCGTCAATACAGACAGGCTTGTGTGGTAAATTTATCATGGTTGTTAACTGTGAGGGAAACCGTCCTGAGGAAACCCATGTGGCTAAGTTGTACGTAGTCATGTGACAGTGTATTCGTACCAAACGGCGATAGGCCTGCTCCTTATCACGTGAGTACACTGTCCATGCAAAACGTGGAAACTCTGAACACCAGGTGAAAATGTCACGTGATGTTCAGAAGTATTAGTATTAGTACCTGTGCCAACTTTCGGGGATATACGGCGCGAACGTTTAAGTTTGGATTTAAATTAATTTGTAGTCCTTATGCCACCTCTTTTTAATTCCTTCAAATTTAAACGGATTCATTGTGTATCTTTTTTGATTCCAGGGTTCCAATATAAATATGTTATTCGTTTTCTTCGTGGCCATACTGCATATTGTCTCCCATAAAGAGGTGAGTTTTAACAAATATAACACGATATCTGTTAAGTTAAGCAAATTATTACAGATTTAGATCGAATAGAGAATGTGGTCAAAAGATTCGCGTCCGAAGTATAAGTTTGTACATATATAAGGCGAAAAAATAAACAAACAAACAATTTCAAGTATTAAGATTAATTAAGATTATAAGAATAAAAAAGGAGTAAAGATATTTATAAATTTTGAGCTGTTTCGGAACTTTCAAAGTGGCGATCGTAGTCTCACTACTAGATTTAAACTAATGGCATGAGTTATGTTAAGGAAAATGGATTTTTTATTCTGTAGCCTCTTAACAATAAATACAGGACTGTAACAATATTGAAACAGACGGCAAATGCGACGCACGCACGTTAGGCTTCAAGATTTCAACCTTAAATACAGGGCCCATGACAGGGACAAAAACATTTATCCATTTTTCTTTACCTTATGTTATTGAATACTGTATATGAGTGCTAAATAAAAAAAAACTTTCCTTTTTTTTTTCAATTTAAAGCTTCTTAGAAATAAGACTTTTTTTAAAATAAATTAATCAAATATGTACATAAGAGAAAAATATAAGGATATAAAAAATATGTAAAGGATGTAAAATCAACAATCAACCCGATTCGATAGTCTCAACACCAACTCTCGATCAACATGCTCAAATGTCAAATTATTTCCATTCAAATATACGCATATTCAAAACATCGTTAATTTAACATCAAAGTAATTGGGTTTCTTTATAAATCAATTAAGGTATGAGTAACACAAAGTAAACCACAATAAAAGAAGATATTAAGCAGTCGATTATATTGCAAACCATTAGACATTTAGGCTTGTTTGATATTATTTTGTGAGACAAAAAATCGACGGCAAATTTTCCATTAGTAACTTTTTCTTGTAATCTTAACATTTTATGTTCTTATTTTTTACAATTTGTTGGGCAATAAAACTGGGCATACATCACCAATCACCTTTTATATAACAATACAAAAAAAAAACATGTTTCAAAAGTGAAGTTTTGGCTACTCGTTTTCGGGACTCATTTATTTATTTATTTAATAGGTACACAAACAGCATTATAATATTAAATATTTTCTTAACTCACTACCATAGATGTAACTAAATAAAAATTTATTAAAAGAGACTCTACCTGCAGACAAACTGTAAAACAGTTTTGCAGGGCTTTGTTATAATTAAATGTAACCATTTATATTAATAAAGATTAATAAAAAAAAAAAACATACATTTTCTTTTTTTTTTGAACATTGATTTAGATCTGTTACATTAAAAATAGTGCACACAACATTATTGGTCGTTATCTTTTTCCTTCTTATTAAACATTTTTATTATTATAACTACTTGAAACAATATAAAAAAATCAAAAAATAAGAAAAACACTAACGAATAAGACCAACTAATTTATAATGATAAAATTAAATAAATAAAAATTAAATAAAAATTATAATTCAATAAAATAAAATTAACAATAAAGTAAAAGATGTCATGTCATAGTAAAAATAAACAAAAAAGAATTGCAAAAGTAATTTCATTATATTAAATTAATTAATCAGTTTGTGTATTAACTAATTGCCTACATTTATTTCTAAAATTCAGTAATGTGTCATGATTCTCTTATACGTCAGGTGCATTTTCTTCGCCAATTGAGCAAATAGAGTTGTAAATCTGACAGTCTCTGTGGATAGGTTTTCAGGTTTCAGGTTGGGGACAGATTCATACACGTGAATATACGCATATATACGTAAAAACTATTATCTGACACATGAACTTTCTTACAATCCACAGACAAACGCAGTAAAACAACAAGTAATGCTCTCAGACTCCTATCTACCAGTGGCTATGCAGATCATCGCTCATTTGACAGACCAAATGTCTTACGAAGCTAAAGAAGAACCTCCGAAGACCACAGCAAGAGCCCCTCAAAAGCCTCTATTCGACAGTTACACAACAAGCAAACCGTCTTCGTATGTCTTTTCACCGTTTAACAGCTTCTTCAACTTTGGGAAAGGGTGGTTAATGGGCTATTATGCTTCTAGGTTTGTTTGCTTCTCTATCTCTGCTTTACTACTATTTTCCTGTTTTCTTTTCCTTTTAGTAGATACAACTAAAATGATCAGTTAAAAAAAAAACAAAAAACATTTCTTTTACTATGTTACTAACAACGATGCGTTTTCTTCAGACTTCAAAAAATACTTAAGTATTAAACAAACAAAATTGTGTATAAATTCTGCTCAAAAGTATTCTTTTCCCTCATCCTAAGTTAATCATTTTGCTAGAGCGGCGTAAAGAGGCGGATGGCTGTGTAATTTTTCCATTGATAACAACAAAACTCACAGATCTGTAAAACCTTAAAGCTATACTATAACATAATATATAATTTCCTTGCATATCTAATAACATAATTATTTTATTTTATTTGATTTTTTTTTGAAGATTAACAGACCAATACAAACAATATAATACTAATTATGAATACACAATGCCATTTACAAATCTTCACCTATAGAAAAATTACATAATACTTACAAAACTAAAAGATTTAGGTAAAAATTAAATAATTATAATGTTGAGGTTAGTGTAGAAATTATTGGCCGAAATGTAAATTAGTTAATAATTTTCTTACTCTTGTAGTGCTTGTATCGAAAATATCTAAATCTACTATTGATTCATTGAATTTAGTACATGCACGTAATAGAAATGAGTTACGCCTATAATTGGTATCAGCTTTTGGGACACTTAATACACGCTTCTCTCTTTTTAATTTCATAAAAATGCTTGTTTTCTATGTTATTAATAGCTGCTTAGGTATATAATCTCGCGCTTTTGTTTTCGCTTAAGAAAAAGCACGAGCACTAACCTTATTCTTCTCGTAGGTGTTTTAAGGATTTGTAGTTCAATGCAGCAACCGTGATAGCCCAGTGGGTAGAACACTCGGTTATCGTGCAAACGACTAGTGTTCAAATCCTGGGTCGGGCCTACACCAATTTGTCTTTTCTAAAGACATATGTGTGGTTAATTTATCATGGTTGTTAACGGTGAGGGAAAACATCGTGAGGAAACCCACATGGCTGAGTTGTACTTAGTCATGTGACAGTGTATTCGTACAAAACGGCAATAGGCCTGCCCCCTATCACGTGAGTACACTGTCCATGCAAAACGTGGGTACTCTGAACACCAGGTGACAAATTCACGTGATGTTCAGAAGTATTAGTACCTCTGCCAACCCCTTCGGGGATATTCGGCGTGAACGTTTATGTTATGTTTATGTTTATGTTCAATGTTGCTGTGTGTACGGGCGAAGCACGGGTGTAGTAAGAGGCGACTAAGGGTATGAGGCTTTATTAATTGGTTTTTGGGCGATGCGTTTGGGGATCCATCACCATCGATACTTTATTTCTACCATCCAAATGTGGCTGAGGAGTTTCTAGCTCTGAAGCTCTGGCTACCCTATTCTGGCAATTCTTGGAATTTATGGCCGTATGTGGCTGGAGATCTATCAACAGTCTTGCAATATGCATGCATGCCTGGCAAATTACTAATTCTGAAGACTAAAAACTTAAAATATAACGACAAAGTAAAATCAATTAATCAAGTTTTTGTTTTAGATATGGATCATAGTCGTAAAAAATTATAGACCTCAAAAAAGAACACCGAATCTCAATGTTTCCATATTCAAATACTTAATATTTTTATCATTACAGCATAGAAGAAACTACTCCCCATCATAGTCCAGGTCTTTATGCTCCCGTAGCACCACCAAAACCCGGAGAGCGAGTCCACAAAGACCATTACCTTCTCCCTGTAGATCAACATCAACATACCGTCATTGCACCACCTGAAAAGAAAACTGAGGAACCCCTACTAGACATAGAAAATACAGAATTCAAACCTTTAGTTGACCCCCAGCCTATAAAGGAACAACTTCTACCACCATTAGAAACAAAATCTTTGAGAAATGATGATGAAGATTTAGATAATCTTCAGTATTTGTCCCCTGATATTCGAGAAATGGTACTGCTGGCAAGAAGCAAAGATGATGATAGATTGGTAGATGTTTTAGGAGATATTAGGGCTGGGGAGGCTAATTCCAAGATTAAAAAAGTGTCAGCAACCAATTTGAGACTTACGTTGTTGTATGACCTGCTAAGTAGAGAAGCAAAGAGACTGAAATTATCGGATTATAGTGTAAGTATTTATATTATGTTTTTTCAGTATTTGGTACAAAAAAATTAGGAAAAAAGTAGTAACTGTATATAATATACACCATCTGATACATTGGGATTCTCCACAATGACCGGCGATGATCTTTGGGGAGGCCTATGTCCAGCAGTGGACGTCTATTAGCTGATGATGATGATATGATATATTTAACGTTATTTTAACGTTTTAAGAACATTCTCATCATACTATTGAGCTAGTAAATTATAATGAAATTATTTTTGGTATTCTTTTAGATATTTGGTATTGTATTTTTTTAGGTATTTTATTAAAGTAATATTAAACAAACATGTCAATTTAAAGAGATGACAATGAAAAATTTTGTCAAAAGGATAACAGAACTGTTGATAGATCTCCAGACAGATAGTTCAGCATACATACATATACTCACGGCTATAAATCCCAAGAAAGGGGTAGCCAGAGCTAAGGAATTAGAAATTCCTCAGCCACTTTTAGCAATAACATAAAATGTCCTATAACCCCGAGTAGCTCACTAAAATACAAATACTCACGCGAAGGCAAAACATAGACAAATGTATTGTTTTAAAATATGAATAGAACCTGCTCTCCGTAACGATTCTATATTATTGGATATGCCTATTTTATATTATGGATTCGTAATTTTATCTGATCAAACCAAAAATTTTTCCAGGGATTTTCCGACGCAGTAATGCGTGATCTAGTAGAATCGTCAAATCAGGGAGCAAGAGCACAACTCAAGATGGCGTTAGCAAAAATGGTAGAAAGAAAGGATTGTGGACACGACTATGCTAACAATAGAGCTAAAGAGATGGTGATTGAACTTGGAAAAGACGAATCCGTCATGTCTCATGAAATTAGATACTTACAGCCACTCGTTTATAAATGGTAGATTTTGTTTTATAGCATTGCTCTATGTAATATTTAATAAATATTTTATTGAACCTCGATTAGTTTTTTTTTTTGTATTTTTTTATAATGTTTAGTTACCAGGAAATTAAACCTGGAAACCAGAATTTAACTTTGGATTACCGAATTTAATAATCACTGCCCTACAACCATGTTGGTAGCTCGATAGAAAATAGCACTACTTAGAATGTAGAGTGGTGAGGGATGCCTTATCTTGCGAATGCAATGTCATAGCATATCGTGAGCATTCTACATATCAGAGTTCATACTAAGACTGTAAGTGCTTGGGGTTTTTAATATTTAACAAGCCAAAAAATACAAAATGTAAATAAATTATAAACTTTAATTAAAGGTATTAAAAAAGGGCCCAATGACTATATTGCAAACGTAGTCATCAGAAATATTGCTAATCTTAGATTTTAATTAATGTTATTTACAATAGCTTACAAATAATGTATGACATAATTCATATTATTATGTTTATTCATATTACAATACTTGTCCGCAGTATTTTCATTCGTATTTGTCAGTCAAAGGTGTAGATGGCGAAAGATAAATATTCAGAACAACGTAAAAAAGCTAATAACAAAAAATCTCATTTACTTTTCAAGTTAGCGTACAACATAACATAACATAAACGTTCACGCCGTCTATCCCCGAAGGGGTTGGCAGAGGTACCAATACTCCTGAACTCACATGGCAAGCGCCATCTAGTTTCCAGAGAAGGTACCCACGTTTTGCTTAGACAGTGTACTCACGTGATAGGGGGCAGGCCTATCGCCGTTTTGTACGAATACACTGTCACATGACTAAGTACAACTCAGCCATGTGGGTTTCCTCACGATGTTTCCCTCACCGTTAGCAACCATGATAAATTAACCACACATATGACTTTAGAAAAGACAAATTGGTGTAGGCCCGTCCCAGGATTGGAACTCACGCCCTTCTATTTTTCGGGCGGGTGTTCTACCCACTGGATTATCATGTCGTTAGCATACAAATACATATAATAAGTGGTAAGCATGTGCATATACATCACTATTACTTGGGGATAATACTTATTGTTTTTTTCCCACCACACTTCTAATAACAAATATGGTCGGGTGGGTCAGTAGCGGCATTTTAAAAAGTGGTTATATATCTTAATTTAATATATAGAATCACAGAGAGGTTAAAACTGTTAAGGTAAACAATTAAGGTTGAAACTGTCAACTTTTTCCAATAATTTCGAATTATTATGGATTGGTGTGGTTTGTAAAATGTTTGTAATTTATATCACCATCAAATTCACCATCCGTAAACCCATTATGCAGACAACAATTTTTCATTACAAAAAGATGTAACAAAAGATATGAAACACTATATTTAAATTAACTTAATTCAGAATTATCAAAAACCAATTTAGATCCAAGTGTATTTTTTTCAACACACTTGCTTATAATGTGACTCTTATTGCTCTAAATTTAGGCATCTAAAGTGGCTTACTACCAAGCTGACTGTTGGTTCTTGTCTGATTTCCCCAGAAACGAGGTTGTTCAAAAATAAAAAGACAGGGAGAGTCATACGTTCAATATAGTATAAATTAGTATGACTATTTGCTTGTTCCTCATTTTGGTACATAAATTTTCAATTGGAATTCATTTATCAAAAATAATTAAATATCATTTAAAAATTTAAAAACAAGTAATATATTTTTCCATTGATTACAAACTTTATTAATATTTTCATAAATTTAATCTATTCGGTCACCCTGACAATCATGCATGCGAAAGAGAGTGAGCCACCATGTTCCTTTTTCATCAGCAACAAATTTTCTTATAATCGAACCCTAACATTTTTAATACAAAAATGTGTAATTTAATTCTTCACAAGTGTGTTGTCTTTTTTTTATTTAACATAGTAAATACTAACTCTGCTATTACATTTACTAATATCGATGTCATTAAATTCTTAAACATAAACTACTGTGTCTGCTTTACATTTTTTTAACTCGATGGTTTAAAAATAGCAGCTAGCGCTCCCCAAACCAACTGCAAGTAGCCTGCAATCAACTCTATATAGTAAACTAGACCACCTTCTTTAGCATCTTTACTATTATCATCATCCTCAAAGAAGTCATCATCAAAATCATCACTTATATCATCAGGGTTTATTGTAGATGTTTCATTAGCTTCAATATAGTTGGAGAAAAGAGTGATTTTTTCTGGTTTTTTGTCAATCTTTTTTAATGCTTCTTCAGAAAGTTCTTCGACATCTCTTAGTTTCGGAGTTTCGTTGATATCATTGTTGTCTTGTGTTACCGGCTGATAGTCTTGCATATTACCTTTGATCTTGGTATCTGCTTTCTTTGGATGCTGATCATTGGTCTTATTATTTTTTATTCCAAGAAATCTGAAAATTAAATGAGTTGTGATTTAAAATTCAAGAATTTAGCTGTTAGGCTTAGAATAGTACTACCCCACTTCTGCCAGTGGTTGTTCGTAAGCGGCTAAGGGTATTGGGGCTTTTTGATGGTTTTTTTTAGGCGATGCGGTTAGAGACATAACACCTAAAACCTTTATTTCACCATCTTTTACCCACTTAACTTCCAAAAGTGGCTGAGGAATTTCTAACTCCTTCAGGAAACTACTTACTAGACTAGAGCTTCATAGCTAGAGAAATACAAAATATAACATAACATAACATAAACGTTCACGCCGAATATCCCCGAAGGGGTTGGCAGAGGTACTAATACTTCTGAACATCACGTGACTTTGTCACCTGCCCCCTACTGCGATAGGCCTGCCCCCTATCACGTGAGTACACTGTCCAGGCAAAACGTGGGTACTCTGAACACCAGAAATACAAAAAAAAACTATTATATCAGATAAGGCTCTCAAGGGCTTCACAGTTTCTAGTGTAATATCTAACAAACTTCACCTCAAATCTCCACCTTATAAAATGATGACTTAATATCACTACTAAAAGAATCAATGTTCATGATAAAATGGCGCCTGCCTACCTATACTCACGGCTAAGCCACTATGTTCAGCCACTTTTTGAACTTGAAGGGGAAAAAGATTTAAAAAAATGCTGTTGTTTGGTCTCCAACTGGATCGCCCCAAAAACATTTTAAAAACCCCAATACCCTAAATTGCTTCTTATAAATATCCTGGGGAAGAAATGGGGAAGTGCTATTCTAAGCTGACACTACACCGCATAAGTATGAATCTTATACTAATTTGGTCTAGGTTAAGTATCTTATAAAAGATTGTGTACAAATACCTAATACGAATGTCACACGGCACAACACCCAAAGTAAATAAAATCTAAATTACAGTCACGTGGTCGCAAATTGTTTTCGAAGTGACCTTAGGTTAATTTTTTCCTTATTTTGTAGATTAACCCGCAAAGGTCAAGAAAATAAGCGCAAACGAAAATATTACTTGTGTTGAGAATTTCTTTGTTTGTTTCTTCCTTGAATATTTTTTTAATAAACAACCTACAGATAGATAATAACATACATACATGCATATACTCACGGCTATAAATCCCTTAACGGGGTAGCCAGAGCTTTGGAATTAGAAATTCCTCAGCCACTTTTGGAAGTTGATTGGGAAAAATGTGTTAATAATAAATAAATGTTTTTGGTGACGGGTCTCCAACCACATCGCCCAAAAATCACTTAAGAAGCCCCTATACCCTTAGTCGCCTCTTACGATCCTCCACGGGTAGAAATGGGGTAGTGTTATTCTAAGCCGACACTACACGGCAAAAATAGATAGATAATAAAGAAATAGAAAACTGCCAATTCTTTTCTAAAAGTCATATGCGTGGTTAATTTATCATGGTTGTAACGGGGAGAGAAAATATCGTGAGGAAACCCACATAGCTAAGTTGTACTTAGTAATGAGACGTGTATTCTAAAAAACGGCGATACTCCTTTTCGATTGATTACACTGTCCAAGCGAAACATGGGTTCTCTGAACACCAGGTGTCAATGTCACGTGAGGTTCAGAAGTATTAGTACCTCTGCCAAGGCAAGTTTGAGTTTTGAGTTAAGTTGAGTAATGCTTGTTGAGTATTGCTGTGTAGTGTCGGCTTAGAATAACACTACCCCATTTCTGCCGGTGGGTGTACGTAAGAGGCGACTAGTGTTGGGGCTTTTAAGGGATTTTTGGGCGATGCGGTTGGAGACCCATCACCAACAACCTTTATTTTGCTATCTTTTCCCCACTCAACTTTCCAAAAGTGGCTGAGGAACTTCTAGTTCCTTAGTTCTGGCTACCCCTTCTTGGGATTTATAGCCGTGAGTATATGTATGTATGTATGTATGTTGAGTAATGGTTGTAAGTAATTCAAAAATATATTTCGAGAGGTTTTTTATCATAAACTAGTTAGCTATTTTTAAAACCTATAAATTTATTAATTGAGGAAAGATGGTATAATTTTAAGATAAAGCATTAACGAATGATGCGTTAATTAATCTCTTAAACGATGGAAATCCCTAAATTTTCACTACCGATAAAGAATGTGACGAAAACATAAAATTTATACATACATATACTCACGGCTGTAGATTCCTAAAAGGGGTAACCAGAGCTTCAGATTCAGAAAAAGCTTCAGTTACTTTTGGAAGTTAAGTGAGGAAAAAATTGCATTATAAATGTTTTTGGTGATGGGTCTCCAACCGCATCGCGCAATTTCACTTAAAAAGCCCCGGTACCTTAATCGCCTCTTACGGTCACCCATGGGAAAAAATGGGGTAGTGCTATTCTAAGCCGACACTACACAGAATTGATCATTTATCAATATTGTATTCAAACAAAAAGGTAAGGGTAAACACCAGAGGAATCCCATATGACTAATGAATTGTTATTCTCAGACTTAGTTACAGAATATCACATGTTTATTATGTTTAGAAGAAACACATAATTCATATTATACTCATGACTATAAATCCCGAATAGGGTAAGCCAGAGCTTCAGTATTAGGAATACCTTAGTCACTTCTGGAATTCGAGTAAAATAAAAGTTGAAGAAGACCAACTCTTCAAAAAGTCTCCAACTGCAACGCCCAACTATCACTTAGAGAACACCCTAGGGAAGAAACAGGGTAAAGCTATTTTTAGCTCACACAGCTATAAAATATGAACAAAAAACTTTTAATTAGAATGTTTTTTCATGAAAACCTCATGTGGGGATTATTACTAATAAATAAAGGAAAGATAAAAATATTCAAAAACTCACTTAAATATAGGCGAAGTGATTCTCTCAGCGATATTGTTGGCAATCTGGTGGTACACATCCAGGGGTTTGGAGGTTTCCACGGCTGGAGACAGCGTGGTGTAGATGCTCACTACTGACTCCTCATCAGAGACTGCTCGACACCAGGTTCCTGTGACCTGGAGATATGTATATTATACGGACAAATTATACACAGATCGAGTTAGCCCCAAACTAAGTAGAACTTTTTTTATGGAATACTAACATGCATACATACATACATATGCTCACGGCTGTAAATCCCTACAAGGGGTAGCCAGAGCTGAGGAACTAGAAGTTCCTCAGCCACTTTTGGAAAGGAGAGTGGAGAAAAGATGGTAAAAATTTAGGTTGTTGGTGATGGGTCTCCAACCGCGTCACCCAAAAATCCCTTAAAAGCCCAAATTATGTTAGTCGCCTCTTACGTACGCCCACCGGAAGAAATGGGGTAGTGCTATTCTAACCCGACACTACACAGCAATGTATCGCTAAAAGTATGGTATTTCAAAATTACGCAGTGTCAAGTCACATGCAAGTATAAAAAATTGATTATATGAAGATCAATTTAGTACCTATGAAAATTGTTATGACTTATTCAAATATCGTCAATTCAATTCTCTAAACAATAATGTTGTAAATCACGCCTAAAGCAACACAAAGGACACTCAATGGCCAACTTTAGTGAGCAATCAAACCTAAAACTGATTTGAAACCGTCAGAGTACACTACGACTTTGACGTCAATATCTAACTTTTACGCCCGATTTCTGAATTGAGTATTCAAGCTGAGAACGACTTAAGTATCGTTTTGTCTCATTCAGTTGTTAAGATTTCAATGCGATAGAACGATCCTTAAGTTGTTCTCAGCTGGAATACTCAATCAGAAATCGGGCGTTAGACTATCAAAACCCAAACGTTTACGTTGTATATCTCCGAAGGGGCTGGCAGAGGTACTAATACTTCTGAATATTTTAGTCTAAGTAAATTGTTTAAATATACAGGCAGCAGCGATTTCGAGAGTATTTATTATAAAGTTTAGACTAGGTTAGGTACTTCGCATTTTATTTATTTATTAATTTTTTATACCTGTATATATTGTTGAGTGTGTACATATGTTTAAATGTCTGATTTTTCGGAATTTTTCGGAAGACGCCTACTTTTTAAGTGGCGTACGTGAAATGACACCATAACTAGAAAATTTTGTTAGTTTCGGGCAATAATAAATGCCTTACTTACTAAGTTGTCGAGAAATATCAGCATTTATGTTATATTATGTGTTTTTTTATATTTCGGATTTTATTTTATCAGTGTTACATATTCCTGAATCACTAGCGGAAGCTGAGTGGGGAAAAGATTGTAAAACAAGGTTATTAGTGATGGGTCTCCAACGGCATCGCAAAACAATAACATATCAAGCCCTAATACCCTTAGACCCCTTTTGCGTCCCCCGCAGAATAAAATGGGTTAGTGCAATTTGATAACCCTTAAAACATACATACATATACTCACGGCCGTAAATCCCAAAAAGGGGTAGCCAGAGCTTCAGAGCTAGAAACTCCTCAGCCGCATTTGGAAGTTAATAGGGGAGAAGATGGAAAAAATAAAGTATCGTTGGTGATAGGTCTCCAACCGCATCGCCCAAAACCCACTTAAAAAGCCCCACACCCTTAGTCGCCTCATACGACACCCTCGGGTAGAAAGGGGTAGTGATATTCTAAGCCGGCACTACACGGCAAACCCTTAAAAAACAGCTTAAAATAAACAAATCCACTTGTCCAACTCCACATTGTCTTTACAAAATTAAACAAAGATAACCTCGATCAAATCTATAGTCAATCAAATCACGTACAGACAGACAAACACACATACGCGTAATATGGCAATGACACTTATACGGGGAACAAAGCAGGATAAATTTTATATACATAAAATTGCACCTCATTTCCAAAAGGTCAGTAAGGCAGAGAAGTAAACTGATCAATAAGAAAAAGCTCTGTAACATGAATATGTACATTTATACAACATATATAAACAGCTTTAATCTATAAAAATGGGTGGTCAAAGCTTAGGAATTAGAAATTCCGCAACCATTTATGGAAATTTAGTGGCAAAAAACAACAAAAGAAAATTGACAAAATGACAACAAACATCCAAAACTAAGCAACACACATTTATGATCCAAGGTTGCGCTAAAAGGGTATCGAACACACAACCTTACGGATTCAGAAGCTAATCTCTTAACCATCAGACTACGGACTGACTAAAAGACTGTTGTGATAATCTCCATCGATACCTGTATAGCAAGCACGAGCGCTATTTTATCGACACGATAACGGTTAGAATGAGATGGCAGTATACGATACTAAGTGAGTGCGTAAGAGATGGCTGCTTTATCCCACGCGATAACTAGTTTAAACACGGCTCGTGCTTGCCCTGCTGAAGACATAACACAGCTTGCTTTTAATCGAAAACTCAAGAAAATATATTTTCAAAAAAAAAATATTCCGAAAAAGTAAACACAAACCCGACGTTTAAGTCGTATCTACCCAAAGGAGTGGCAGAGAATATTTTGTTCACCGGTTATTCAGAGTACCCAGCTGGGCTTTCATAGTGCATTCACGTGATAGAGGAGAGTCCTAACGCCGTTTTGTGTAAATACTCTATCTCATGACCAACCAAAAGTCAGCCATAACGAAAACAACTTTGATAAATTAACCACACCTATGACTTTAGAAAATACACATTGGTGAAGAAACCTACGCATAGTGTGGCAGTGGATTAATCAATTTTTGTGACTATCTTGAATCACCTGATTATCTGAAAATTAAGATAAACCCATGATAAAAACGACTTGATAGTCCAATGGGTAGAACACCCGCCTGAAAACAGAAAGCCGTGAGTTCCAATCCTGGGTCGGGTCTACAACAATTTGTCTTTTCTAAAGTCATATGTGTGGTTAATTTATCTTGGTTGTTGAACTAAGTCATGTGTCAGTGTATTCGTACAAAAACGGCGATAGGCCTGCCCCCTATCACGTGAGTACACTGTCCAAGCAAAACGTGGGTACCTTCCCTGGACACTAGATGGCGCTGCCATGTGAGTTCAGAAGTATTGGTACCTCTGCCAACCCCTTTGGGGATAAGCGGCGTGAACGTTTATGTTTAAGATAAACCCATATATAAAGTCTTTGATCCCGGCTACCACGGTAGTAGTTAGTCTGCAAGCCCGTACTAAGCCAGTGCGGTAAAATATGCCAGAAGCACCTCGGTGAGGACTTATATGGGTCAAGATTAAAGATTCCGTGAAGAGTTAAAATAAATAATCCGTAGTAAACTTAATGCTAAGTTTACTACGGATTCGGAAGGTTTTTGTTAAGAGAAGAACCCGTAAGAAACTCGTCAACATAAATCTTTTTTTACGTCCATTACAATTTTGGTATTAGCCCGGAAACATCCTGCACAGAGCCCTGATGACACCAAGCCATTTCATCATTAATGTAATCATTGACATTGTAATAGGCTTTCGAACTAAGATTTCGTTTAACTACTGCTTTGAATTTTGATTCTGATAAATTTAAAATGTCCTCAGGTATTTTATTATACATTTTTACGCATAACCCCATAAAAGATGTGTTTACTTTTGACAATCTGTATTTAGGTATTGAAATTTTATTGTTGTCTCTGAGATTTCCAACCACACACCAGATTTATCACTTGAAAATTCCTTAATTTCTTCGTAAGGAACATTTAGTAAGAGATAGAGTAGTACTGTTTTAAGATGACTTACACAGTTATAATGACGCACAATATATCGTTTAAAGTTCATACACCGAATGATTATTAATTTAATGCACCGCATCTAAAGGAACAAATACAAATTGAGCTTGCGAAAAATTATTTTAAGAATTCAAAAGCTAAAATGTTATTTCAACGTCAAAGGTTCCGTATCATAACTTTAAGTATTTGGCACTTTCTGAATAAATAAATAAATAAATAATAATATAAATAAATATATATGGACATATTACACAGATCAAGTTAGCCCCAAACTAAGTAGAACTTGTATTATGGGATACTAACTTAACGATATATTTAATATTATATAATACACATATAAATAACATCCAAGACTAAGAAACAATCATTTATGCTCATCACATAAATGATGCTCTCAGCGGGGATCGAACCCGCGACCTCCGGACCGAGAAGCTAGTCACCTATCCACTCGGCCACGGCTGTCGTCGTATTAACAAAAAGATTATCTATTTTCATCCCTTGGTGTTCTTAAACTAATATTTCCTTTTGTTATTAAGTCCTTATGTTTTCTGTTCATAATAATGTTCCTTTATTTAAAAACTATGCTTCTTTTGTGATGCGTAAAGATATATTTTTTTCTCTCTTCATTGATTAAATCTTTATTATTCCCTACAACCCATATATATATATACACCCAGCGAGGGTCTCCATCATACTACGCATTGGGTGATTTAGTCACAGTCCAACTTACTGGCCAAGTAATAATAATTGCCCTCACCAACGTTTTAACGTACCTTTCAAAGAACAGAATCGTCTTAATTTTCGAATAATCAAGTTATTAAAAACTCCTTTATATATAATTTATACTTGCGAGTTTCTCTGAAACCCCCGGATTATTTATGACGTCCGTGACGTGACATGACGCAACACAATACGTAAAATTTCAATGAAAATATTTATTATTTTTGCTGTATTTTACTTTGTTGATCCCTAAATCTTATAAATATGAATAACAATCTGTAAACCCCCGTTCTACCGGTTTGGCAGCACAACGGTTTTATAATACGATTATTGATTACATTCATTATTTTTATATACTTTAGAACTGTATCATCGTCGTTTAAGCAAATTGAAATGCATAATATTACACGCCAATTGTATAGAAGAAGATATTAAAAAAAATCATAACTGGCGAAAATTTAATGCCTAGTCACCCAAGTAAATTTTAGTCACATTTCGCTGTAAAAGACACAAAAAGACTTTAAACATTATTTCGTTTTTTTATATTCCATTCATTTATGTAGTAGTTTTAAATGATAGTATTTATTTATATAAAGTACCATGTTAAGAAAATATGTCTTTTATATGTCTTTGCCGTGTGGTGCCGGCTTAGAATGTCGCTACCCCTTCCTACCCTCGGGTGTCGTAAGAAGCGACTAAGGGTATTGGGGCTTTTTATTGGATTTTTGGGCGATGCGGTTGGAGACCCATCACCAAAAACCTTTATTTTACTATCTTTTCCCCATACAACTTCCAAAAGTGGCTGAGGAATTTATGATTCCTTGGCTCTGGCTACCCCTTCTAGGGAATTACAGCCGTGAGTATATGTATGTATGTATGTATGTATGTACCATGTTAAGAAAATATGTCTTTTGTTATATATTTTTTTTCCTTTTGTTGAGGCGAATCATCATCATTCATCATCATTGGCCACAGCATCTGTTGCAGATGTTTGTTGCAGCGCTCATGGATTACGGGTTGCCGCACCGCCGTTGGTGGCTGTAGAGCCCTATGGCTGCGCGGCATTTCTTGCCACATCTGTCGCACACGAAACGAGAGTCTGCAGGAGGTGGGAGATCACGACGAAGTCTTTTTTGCTTTAGATTCTCCAGCCAGTCTTCGTCATGTTTGACAGTTCCGACTTTGATGTCACGACGCCATTCGGATCTCATTTCGGCGCGTTTCTCCCAGCCATCGGTTTGTATTCCGAAGCTACTCATATCTCGCTTACAGGAGTCTTTGAATCTTAGTGTAGGGCGCCCAACAGGTCTCTTCACGTCCGCTATCTGGCCCATCATTACTTGACGTGGTAGTCTCTCGGGGTCCATGCGATGTACGTGACCCAGCCAACGAAGTCTTCTCTGCTTTAACATGGCAGTTATACTGCAACAGCGCGTTTTGGACAGTACCACCTCGTTACACATTTTATCTTCCCAAGTGACTCCAAGTATAGTCCTCAGACAGCGCATGTGGAAAGCGTTGAGTTTACGTTCTTGCTTCGCGTAAGTAGTCCAGGTTTCTGACGCGTAAAGCAATATGCTCAGAACACAGGTCTGGTAAACAAGAACTTTGGTGTACGTGGTGAGTTTACAGTTCCTCCATACGCGTACAAAAAGCTTCCCGAATGCTGTAGATGCCCTGCCAATCCGAGTATCTATTTCTTTGTCGCTGGACAGAGATTGTGTTGTTGTAGAGCCGAGATAGCAGAAATGGTCCACCACATCAAGTGCAGCACCGTCGAGTGTAATGTGAGGAGCTTGATTCACGCCTTGCGCCATGACCACGGTCTTCTTGGTGTTCACGCTCATAGAGAACAAGCGACAAGCGTGACTAAATCGCGTCACCAGCTCCTGGAGTTCGCTTTCAGAGTTTGCGACTAGTGCAGCATCATCTGCATACAGAAGTTCCCTGGCGATTATTTATTTATTTTTTATTTTCATTTATTTAGGAAACAAACAGTCGTTTACATTACAAATGTACACAGTTATGCTGGGAGACAATCCGTTCAAATATCTTTGCAAAGATAAATCCAGACGCTTGTTTTTGGATCGAAGAAGGCTGATGTTATATAGTTTTCCATCCTTTCTAGTATGCAGATGTACTCCGACATCACAATCTTCGAACGCAGTCAGAAGTAGTGCCGAGAAGAAGATACCAAAAAGCGTAGGCGCCAGCACACAGCCCTGTCTTACGCCGCGGTTTACACCAAAGGAAGCTGATCTCTCGCCATCAAAGATTACTGAGCCGTTCATATTATCATGGAAGGACCTGATGAGCAATAGAAGTTTCGGAGGGCATCCTATTCTGGTCAGTACTTCATATAGTCCTTCTCGGCTCACGGTGTCAAATGCCTTATTTAAATCCACGAAGGCCATATACAGCGGCACACGATGTTCGCAGCATTTCTCTTGAAGTTGCCGAAGAGTAAATATCATATCATTGGTCGAACGGCCAGCTCTGAACCCACACTGAGATTCCGGGTAAATCCGAGCGGCTAAAGTGTCTAATCTTCCAAGAACAACTTTTGCAAATGCCTTTCCCGCGATAACCAATAAAGATATGCCCCTGTAGTTATTACAATCGCCTCTGTCTCCTTTGCCTTTATACAAGGTAATGATATCGGCGTCCCTCATATCCTGAGGAATGGTCCCCTCATCCCAACAAAGAAGTAAGAGTTGGTACAGGAGAGAAGAGACGCAGCCAAGCTTCACCAGTTCAGCAGGTAAGTTATCAGAACCAGTACTTTTACCCAGTTTGAGACTCTGGAGAGCTTTAGTGAATTCGTCAGCTGTAGGAGGGTCATCAAGCTCAGTCAACACGCATTTAGGACCAAAGTTGGCCAGAGCTTCAGGGTGTATGGACACTTCTTGGGAGTACAATTTTGAGTAATGTTGTGCCCATCTATCAAGTTCCACGGTTTTGTCTGTAATCGGGTTTCCATCTTGGTCTTTTATTGCGGCACGCTTACGTTTAGTCGGACCAATTGCGGTGTTTATTCCCTGATACATTCCCCTGAAGTCACCCACATCCCGGCACAGTTGTATGGACTGGCAGAGTTTTACCCAGTACTCATTAGCGCAGCTACGACTGGTGCGTTGTACGTCTGCTTTAGCGGCCTTGTATGCAGATTGTTTGGCAGGGTCTCTGTGATTGTTCAGGAGATCTATATGTGCTGTTCGTTTCTGTTCTATCAACGGTAACAGAAGGTGTTCGTACTCTGCATACCAGTCACTGGTGATCTTTCCCTTCTTGCCGAACACTTGTTCGGCAGCCTGCGTTATTTCTTTTTTCATCAGCAGCCACATCTCTTCAACACTCATGGATGCTTCCAGAGTTCCTCTGCTAAGCTTGTGCTCAATTATGGCTTCAAACTGTAGACGTAAGTCTTTGTCGAGCATGGCAGCGGTATTTAGTACAACCTTTCGAGGCGGTTTCTTAGCAGAGTGGATTTTCTTCGGGATGTGACGGGATTTAGTCATAACCAATGAGTGATCAGTATTGCAGTTAGCACTGTGATAGGTACGGGTATTTAGAATGTCACGTAGGTTCTTCCTCCTAGTGATGGTGAAATCAATCTGATGCCAGTGACCTGAGCGCGGGTGTTGCCAAGATACTTTGTGGATGGGTTTGCACTTGAAGTATGTATTCGTCACACAGAGAGATAGAGATGCGCAGAGTTCTAACAAGCGTTGTCCATTGTTGTTGATCTTGCCGATACCATGATCCCCGATGCAGTCCGGCCAGTCCTCAGATTTGCTTCCTATTCTTGCATTAAAATCGCCAAGCAATAAAAGCTTGTCCGAAGATCGAACGCCCTCCAGGCACCGGCGTAAATCCTCGTAAAAGTGGTCTTTCACGTC
Organism: Bedellia somnulentella; assembly: GCA_963576735.1. Classification (NCBI taxonomy): domain Eukaryota; kingdom Metazoa; phylum Arthropoda; class Insecta; order Lepidoptera; family Bedelliidae; genus Bedellia; species Bedellia somnulentella. The sequence goes on from OY755190.1 coordinate 13,091,517, forward strand.
AGCAGTGGCTTTAAGGGTTGGTGCATAAGCTGATACAAGGGTAATAGGACCTGAGAATGACATTAGCCTTAGTGCCATTATGCGTTCAGACACACAAAAAGGCGATTCGATACATCGCAACAAGCTGTTACGAACGGCAAATCCAACACCGTGCTCGCGTCTGTCTCCATGATCTTTTCCTTTCCAAAAGAAGGTGTAATTATCTTCGCGGATGCTGCCCTCATCTAAAAGACGGGTTTCCTGTAGTGCGGCTATGTCAATACGAAGGCGGAGAAGTTCTCTATCAATGATGGTTGTCTTTCTTAATTCTGGTACGCCGTCGTTGGTTGTTGCATTGTCGGTTCCAAAAAGCATAGTTCTCACATTCCATGTTGCGAATCTTGTGACAGATAAGATGTTGTTTTGTTTGTTGGAGTGTTTGTTCTTATTTGTTTTGCCAGGTGCATTAGATTCTCATCCTGTTTCAGACACTTTGACATGCCTGCTGCTCCACACACCCATAGAAGCGCAGAATGAGGGGTGGACCAGTACCTTATTGGCTGGGGGCTGCCCAGCTAAGGCAGGCGGTAACTAGTCAGTTAGTCGCGATGGACTATCCTACCGTCAGGAGTCACCCCTGGCGCCCGCGCACACACCCAATTAGCGCAGAGCTTATAACCGGTGACTGTGACTCCCCGTGTTGTTATTCGCACCTTTTCAGGTACAAGTGGAGTTGCCTCTCCACAGGCGCTGCATGCCTGGGACGCAGATTAGAAAACACGAACTTGCCCAGCATCCGTGTTCCCCTCTCGACCTCTTCGACAGTACCCCCAGGAACGACGAGTCATTACGTGAGGAGCCGATTCGGTTGCAGAGGTTGCCGACTTGTTCAGGTTGAACCCTATTGTCGCCTACGGTACCCCAGATCCGTTGCCTCCTCCGCTGACATACACCGTACCGAATCCCATCTTCTCCGCTGTAGTCACCGTTGAGGTCTTCACCCGTAACCCTGGGCAGGGGGCCGCGATATACCCCGCGGAACTGGGTCCCTGACTGAACTCAGCCACCGCCTCGCTTCGGCCTTCTGAAGCGAGAGGTGCCCAGCCCCCGCGACGCGGACACGCCAGTCAGGAACTACTCCAGTGGAGAACAAGGAAGGTGACCCTATACCCCCTGGAGTCGAGGGCCTGGAGGTGAGGCGAATAGGTAATTATTTTTGTGTCTTTTTTATTTAATTAATGTTTTATGTTGTGACAATCCTTGGTACATACATACATACATATACTCACGGCTGTAAATCCCGAGAAGGGGTAGCCAGACCAGAGCTAATGAATTACAAACTCCTCAGCCACATTTGGAAAGTTGAGTGGGGTAGAGATGGTAAAATAAAGGTAATTGGTGATGGGTCTCCAACTGCATCGCCCAAAAATCCCTTAAAAGCCCCAATACCGTCGGTCGCCTATTACGTACACCCACCGGAAGAAATGGGGTAGTGCTATTCTAAGCCGACACTACACAGCAATCCTTGCAATCCTTGGTAGCTCTATGAAAATAGCATACCCTGTCTGGGATGCTAGGGTGATGAGATGCTTGAGTACCAAATTGGTCCATCAGCTCTTTGTCCTTTCTGGAGGCCTAGCACAAGCTTTATTCTATCGGCACGATGTCAGAATGAGATGACAGTATACGATACTAAGTAAGTGCGTAAGAGATAGCTGTTGTATACCACGCGATATCTAGTTAAAAGGTCGCTCGTACTAGCTATGCCGAAGTCGTATGTGGGAAGCATTTATCTATAGGTTGTATCGGTGAAGATAAACATCGTGAGGAAATCCAAGTAAGTAAGCTGTGTAGAGTCGGCATAGAATAGCACTACCCCATTTCTTCCGGTGGGTGTACGTAAGAGGCGACTAACGGTATTGGGGCTTTTAAGGGATTTTTAGGCGATGCGGTTGGAGACCCATCACCAACAACATTTATTTTGCCATCTTTTCCCCACGCAACTTCTAAAAGTGGCTGAGGAATTTATAGTTTCTTGGCTCTGGCTACCCCTTCTAGGGAATTATAGCCGTGAGTATATGTATGTATGTATGTATGAAATCCAAGTAATCCTAAGCTATGTGGCAGCGTCATTTTTAATATAAAATAAGGTATATGTGATGGAGGTAATAAACTTTTAGAATTTGTTCATTAATGTGCAGATTGCTGGTACAGAATGAAATGTATTCATTTATTTAATTTAATTACATACTTTCTTCAATCTTTCTTATTTCAATGGAATTTCTCATTCCAAAGCTCTGGCTACCCCATTAAGGGGTTTATAGCCGTGAGTATATGTATATGTATATATGTTATTACATACATACATATACTCACGGCTATAAATCCCTTAACGGGGTTGCCAGAGCTTTGGAATGATAATTTCCTCAGCCACTTTTGGAAGTTGATTGGGGAAAAGATGATAATAATAGACGTTTTTCGTGACGGGTCTCCAACCACAAGGCTCAAAAATCACTTGAAAAGCCCCTATACCCTTAGCCGCCTCTTACGATCACCCACGGGTAGAAATGGGGTAGTGATATTCTAAGCCGACACTACACGGCAAATTTAATTATTAATGTTATTTTGTTCAAAACCGTTTTGAGCCCTTCGATAGCACATTCATGAGCTGTTAGGGATGACGTATGAAGTAGATGAGAAAAAAAATAGAACTAGGAATTGTTATGTCTGCTTGTTACACTCGTATGTTTGCGTGAAGATGTAAATAGAAAAACCTGGCTTTACAATGAGCAAAAAATGGCTGAAACTGTTTTTATGTCCAAAAAACTATGACCTCTAAGACCTCATCAGTAAACCATTGACCCAGATATCTAATTAAAGTAACATCTAAGATGAATTGTTTTAACAAAAATATCTATCATTCATTGTAACCAATGAATTTCTCTATATTTATAATTTCTAAATAATATTTATTTTAGACAATGTCTAAATGTGTTTGCTACAAAATCAAAACAAGCTTTGTGTGAACATGACTAAAATGTAAGAAGGATGTATTAATAGGCAGACGTCTTAATTGTACAAACATACATATACTCACGGCTATAAATCCCTAGAAGGTGTAGCCAGACCTAAGGAATTAGAAATTCCTCAGCCACTTTTGGTAAATTGAGTGGGGAAAAGATGGAAAAGTAAAGGTTGTTGGTGATGGGTCGCCAACCGCATCGCCCAAAAATCCCTTAAAAGCGCCAATAACATTGGTCTCCTCTTACGTATACCCATCGGAAGAAACGGGGTAGTGCTATTCGAAGCTGAAACTACACGGTCTTAATTGTAAACAATAAAAAGAGCATGTAGCAATTGATTGATTTTAAATGAAGCTCGACAGGTGTGTTAGAGTCAATTAAGATGCTGACAGACATCGACATATGCCTACCCTAATCAGAACAAATGGCGTGAGTGTATGCATATATATATTGAATGCCGTTACGAGAAGGAAATATTTTGCCCACAAACGTGAAAGCAGGTAAACAAAATAAAAATCAGACAATATTTTTTTCTTTTTACATGTATCGCTAAAAAACGTAAATATTTATCATTTGAAATATTTACGTGTATTTATTGCCGTGTAGTGTCGGCTTAGAATATATACCCCTACCCCCTGCACCACCCCGTTTCCACCGATGGGTGTACGTAAGAGGCGACTAACGGTATTGGGTCTTTTAAGGGATTTTTGAGCGATGCGGCTGGAGACCCATCACCAACAACCTTTACTTTACCATCTTTTCCCCACTCAATTTCCTAAAGTGGCTGAGGAATTTCTAATTCCTTAGCTTCTAGGGATTTATAGCCGTGAGTATATGTTATGTTTGAAATATTACGATGCATACAAAAACACTAATTGAAAAACACTAAAGTCAACGACCTTATCACATGACGACAACATTTTGAGCTTAAAAATAATTTGTAAACAAAAAAGTACATTATAACGGCATGACGAATTATATCTCAAATGCCGAGGCTTACTCGTTAATATTAGTTCATATATATGTATATAATGCATGTACATATAGTCACGGCTACAATTCCCTAGAAGGGGTAGCCAGAGCTCAGAAATAAAAATTCGTTACCCAGTGGGGAAAAGATGGTAGAGAAAACCATGTTTTTAATAGGACTCCAATAGCATCGTCTAACAATCATATCTTTAGTCATGAATAAATGTTTTTCTTTCTTTCTTTCTTAGTTTATTCGTAAAATACGGGGTTCAGAAGTATAAGTACCTCTGCCAATCCCTTCAGGGTTATAAGGAGTGAAAGTTTGAGTTTGAGTGACAGTTTGTTTGTTTGCAAAGAAGTGACCAACCAGCCTTGCTCTATCACAACAACAAATGATTCAATAATTAATTACAGAAATCTTGATATATGGGAATAATAGATTTTGTGGACACTTTATTAACAATCAACTATATATATATATATATATATATATATATATATATAACAAACCACATTGTCGTACTAACTTACTAATAAGTCACTTTGCTTCGGGGTAGTTTAATGTTAAAGATTACTTGAATATTTTATCAGTGTTAAATCAATTTAAAAATGCAGGTGCTGCTTGTAAATATTTAGTTTCTTAGTTCATCACACACCTATAATTCATTAAATTACACAACTGAACAACATATAAAGATTATAATAAATTGAACAAGGTATCTTGATATATATTTTCAAACATATACAATTGTAACTTATATCGCAATTCGATCAAATCGTAAACCTTGTTGGACCTCAAGAATGAGACTTTATATGCAAGATGTATTAATTAAAACACATCAATTATTATTGATAATAATATTATAGTTTTTTTTTATCGACATTACCTTTTTACTTTAGTAATAAAATAATTATATTATATTTAGTGTCACAATAAACCTAATATAATTGCACTACAAACTAATTTAACAATCGATACAAAAGTGGTGCACATAGGTGTAAATTAACGCCATGATAAATCGGGCCTTTTCCATGCTCATTACTCATCCATGATCGATCAGTGATTATTTTTCTACAAGTCACATCTCTACCCTGAACACATGACTGCTATACCCTTTACAGATACACAGAAACCATACAAAACTATAACTTCATAAAGTGACTTACCAAAACCAAGCATCCTAATACAACAACAGCCTTCATATTGAATCACAAATCCAATTTACAACAGAGAATAACAGACGGGTGATTTTCCCGCGAAGTCAACTCGAAATAAACTCGATGCACGACGGGCGACCTCCGCCGTTTTAGTTGTACGGGACCTGAATATTCATCACCACTATACTTCATATATTTTAAGCAGTAATAAATCAACGGGAAAACCACTGATATAATTTAAGCGGTATCGGTATGAGGATTGTCAGAGTGTAACATAACAAAGCTTTTATATATTCAAAGCGATGGGATGTAAAAAGAATTAAAGCCTTAGAGTACCAAACTTTTATGAAGTGTATTTTTATTTTTTATACAAATTTATATTAGATCGTAATGGGGTAGGCAGAGAGTATAGAAGTCCATTTTGTACGATATCGACAAACCTAGAGGTTTTTTTTAACAGTTTTTTTTATTACTTAGGGCCAGTTTTTTGATCCGGAGTTAAAAATATAACTATTTGTTACATTGACTATAGTTAAATGACTAACCAGTAGTTAAATCGTAAATCCATTTTTGATATCTTTTTTAACTATAGTCAAACTTAACAATTGGTCAATTTGTTGCCCGTGCAATGAACAATGACCAGTGATGTATAAGATAGCCTATACAAAGTATCTGAAATGCAAGATGATAAATCAAGGGATTTATAGCCGTGAGTATATGTATGTATGTATGTAACTGAGAGTGTGCGTTTTAGGATCATTCCCAATTTCAGTAACAATGCAGAGTACTGCTTCCTTCGATAGGCGGTAACGATGACAAAAATCTACATCATCCCAGGTTTCTAACGGCGGATGGCGTGGCCTAAATATTTTTAACCTTCTCATCAACACACATTGTAATATAATATCATTGTCTTCTTCTTCTGACGAACTTTCGACATCAAAGTATCTACAGATCCACAAACTTTTCTTGGCCGACGGCCACTACTGGTACTACTGTCGCCGTTTTGAAATTTCAGCCTGTCATTGTCTGTTAACTCTCAACTAAATAAAACTTATAGGGTGACCTACGTATATAAAATTAGTCTGTATGATTTAAAATTATTCCTCTTATAATGGTTACTTTATTTACTGGCAATACTAATATCGATGACAGCGACGCCTTTACCGGCCAAGAAAAGTTTGTGGATCTGTAACTATGTTCAAATTCATCTCAAATGTCTGACAAACAGCTGCTATTATACAAATAACCAGCGGCCATCTTGTTTAACCCTCCAATCTTGAGTAGTTAACTTTTTTAACTAATGGTTCGATATTTGACCATTAGTTACTCTAACGGGCCAGTTTTTTGATCCGTGGTTAACTCAACAATTTGTTAAATATCGTAACTATTAGTTAAATATCAGCCAAATGCATTTTTTGACCCGTGGTTAGAGTAACTAATGTCAAATATCGAACCAAAATGGATTTACGATTTGACTACTGGTTAGACATTTAACTATAGTCAATGTCACGTCAATGTAACAAATGGTTATATTTTTAACTACGGATCAAAAAACTGGCCCTTAGAGTACTTTGGTTTGTAGTAGTTTGAGTCCACAATTATTAGTGCCTTTAGCAACACTTTTGGAGATATACGGCTTGAAAGTTTCAGTTTGAGTTGATCCAATGACATATTGGTCAAACATTTTAACTTCATGATATATTATTAAAAAGGTAAAGCTGATTTGCTAAAATACTGAATCGACAATGAAATTTATTTATTTATACTTAGTATGTGCTATGATGCATTGGCCGATGATGATGATTATGATAGAATATATATCCTCACGCTAAATTTCATGAGCAGTGAGCAGTGATTGAAGGAACACTTGATGACAGAAAAATAAAACTATCCGTGCAAAGCTAAGGCGAACCCTCGTGTATTAAATAAATATACTTAAAGTTCCAACGTGCGTGATTTAAACGGCAAATAAAGAGGGCTCCATAGGACGCGACCCGTTGGTTAGTCCCTGTGCCTTCTCATTTCTCATATGACACACCACTAGGAGGGCTCGATCACTCTGGTGTTAACAAATCACGAATGACCCGCTCCATTTGAAGGGGTGGCTATAAACACCACGGTTAATACATACATACATACATATACTCACGGCTACAAATCCCTAGAAGGGGTTGCCAGAGCTAAGGAATTAGAAATTCCTCAGCCACTTTTGGAAAGTTGATGGTGGGATTAAGGTTTTTGGTGATGGGTTTCCAACCGCATCGCCCAAAAATCCCTTTAAAGCCCTAATACCGTTAGTCGCCTCTTAGGTACACCCACCGAAAGAAATGGGGTAGTGCTATTCTAAGCCGACACTACACCACGGTTAATATAATGCATTATTATACATGTCTCCATTTACATAAACATAATAATAATAATAATATGCGGGCATGCGGTCCCCCCAGCCGCCGCAGACCGGCCCGACCACCTGGCCGGTCTGCGCGACCACCTCAGCCACTAGATGGCTTGGCATCGGTTGGGACTGGGGCAACTCAGTCCCAGCAGTCGGTGCCCGCCGCTGGTGGAGCTAGGCGCCGCATGGCATGGACGGTCGAAATGAATAGAAATGCCATGCGGGCCTATATTAGGGCCTCGGGTTCAAGAACTGGACGGACGGGTTATCGGGCAGCAATGTACCGCGAATTTCTGCGGCTGGAGCCCAATTTGACCGTCACAGAACAAAACCTGGCGGATCGAGTTCGGTACATACAGCGCTCAGAACTTTTTAGCACTACCAAAATCGAACAATTGCGACGCGAGGCTGTTCCCCCGCTAGACGAAGAGCCACCTTTGCAGGTTCTCCCTCCAGTTCCTGAACGGGAAGTACGGAGGGAGCCAATTGCTAACCTGCCGGATGTGGGTGGTGCGGAAAGCGATTGGGGAACAGTCTCCCTGGATTTGGATTTGGTGAGGAGCGCACTCGAAGAGACGATCCTGGAATATCGCCAAGTGCCTCTCGAAAGGAGGCCAAGGCTGCCCCGAGTTCCTCTCAGCATCAAGGTTCGGGATGTCGTTGAGGCCGTCAATAACATGCTGCCCTCATTTTTAGAGTGCAGCATGGGCCTTTGGGATACGGATTCAATTCTCTTTGGCGCCGCAATGACAGTTTGTCAATTTGTCGGCGTCAGGATGCCGCCAACAAGAGTTGGTGGCTCCCGTCAGGCTGGCAGTACTAGTCCCAGGACTAGAACTAGACCAGCCTGGATGAGGCGGATTGAAAGCCGTATCACAAGGGCCAGGGTCCTCATCGGCAAACTGACCAGCTTCAGATCAGGCAACAATAGGCCGAGGGTGGTGCGCTTCGTCAGGGAGGCATTCCCTGGTGAGAATGTCTTTGACAACTCACCGGAGTTTGCCTGTAGACTGGTGGAGCGCATCGATGATCTGAAGCAGAAGATCGCTGCTTGGGGTAAGCGAATTAGGCGATATTCTGAAAGGGTAAAGAGGTACCAACAGAATCGTCTCTTCATGAGTTACCAGAAGAAGTTCTACAGAACTTTGGAGCGTCCCGATGTGGTTTCGACGGGTCAGCGACCGGAAAAAGCCGACGTGGTTACCTTTTGGCGTGGGCTTTGGTCGCTGCCTGTTGATCACGAAGAGGGCCGATGGTTCGAGGCGGTCGAGGGAGCGTGCGAGCCCATAGCGCCCATGAACCCCGTCAACATATCCGAGGAGGATGTGGTGGCTGCGATCCGTAAGGCTCCGAACTGGAAAAGTCCGGGGCCGGACGGATTGCACCATTACTGGTTGAAGGGGTTCACGCGCTGTCACGCTACTCTCGCCCGTCAGTTCCAAAGCGCCCTCGAGAGTGGGACGCTCCCGAACTTCTTAACTACTGGGGTCACTCATTTAGCTCCAAAGAGCGATGCTACCGCGGATCCATCACAATACCGCCCCATTACTTGTCTTTGTACAATTTACAAGACCTTGACATCCGTTCTGAGCTCCAAGATTACTCAACACATTGTTGATAACAATGTGATATCTGGAGCTCAGAACGGATGTAGGGGCGGTAGTCGCGGTAGCAAGGAGCTGCTCCTCATCGACGCGGTCGTAGGCCAACTGGTCAAACGCAACCGTCGGAACTTCTCCGCTGGCTGGATAGACTACAGGAAGGCGTTCGATTCGGTACCTCATACATGGCTCATGAGGGTCCTCGAGCAGTACAAAATTGATAGTGCAGATCGACACTTCCTCGGGCAGTGTATGGGGTGCTGGAGAACTATCCTGAGTTTAGACGGTCAGCGAATGACGGATGCGGATGACCAAATTGATATAAGGAGAGGGATTTTCCAGGGCGATTGCCTGAGTCCAGTTTGGTTTTGCTTGGCCCTGAATCCTCTAAGTACACTCTTGGAGAATTCGGGGACAGGCTTTCAGTTTCGGAGAGGCGGACCACGCTTGCCTCATCTCCTTTACATGGATGACCTGAAGCTTTACGCCCCCACGGCTGACAGATTGGCGGAGCTACTGACGATCACTAACGATTTCAGTGGTTCCGTCAAGATGGAGCTCGGGGTCGATAAGTGTGCGGTCATCCATGTTGAGAAGGGGCATGTCGTGCACTCTGATGGTGTCGATGTCGGCACCAATCATTTGAGGGCACTCTCCGAGGCTGAAACATACCGGTATCTGGGCATGTCACAAACCATCGGTGTGAAGGTGGCAGACGTGAAACAGGGTGTTTGCGAGGAGCTTTATGAACGCCTGAAAAGTGTGCTTAATAGCTACTTGTCAGGCGTTAATAAGATCCGAGCCATTAACTCCTGGGTCATGCCTGTACTGATGTACACGTTTGGCGTGCTCAGATGGACTCAGTCCGAACTAGACACTCTGGACAGACGAGTCCGCACGACGATGACCTCTCATCGAATGCATCATCCGAGGTCGTCGGTTATGAGATTGTATATCCCGCGGAAGTGTGGTGGTCGAGGCCTCTTGAGTGCCAAAACCATGCACAACCGCGAGGTATGCAACCTCAGAAACTATTTTTTGACGATGACGGATGATAGTATTCGGGGAGAGGTGGTCGCTTGTGATAAAGGACTGACTCCCTTATCGTTGGCCTCACAGGATTGGCGAACCCCGGAGGTACTTAGCACCTCTGATCGGGAGTCCGTATGGAAAGAGAAGGAGCTGCATGGGAGGTTTTATAAGGTACTTCACGAACCTTTCGTGGACCGTAAAGCCTCCCTGCATTGGCTGCGTTTCGGGGACCTCTTTGGGGAAACCGAAGGTTTTGTCTGTGCAATACAAGACCAGGTTATCAAGACGCGGAACTATCGGAAATACATCCTAAAGGACGGTACCACAGACATCTGTCGAGCATGTGGCCGTCCCGGAGAGTCACTTAGGCATGTTATTTCCGGTTGTTCGGCTCTTGCTAACACTGAGTACTTGCACAGACACAACCAAGCAGCCAAAATCCTGCATCAGGAGCTCGCTCTGAAATACGGACTCTTGCAACAGAGGCTGCCGTATTACAAGTATCTGCCGGAGCCAATCCTAGAAAACGACCGTGCCAAAATCTATTGGGACCGATCCGTTATCACGGACAGGACTATTCCAGCGAATAAGCCTGATATCGTGGTATGGGATCGGTCGCAGTCGAGGGTATTTCTAGTGGATGTCACTATCCCTCATGACGAGGGTCTCGTGAAAGCCGACACCGAGAAGCGTCGGAAATATCTCGATCTGGCTCACGAGATCACCGACATGTGGGGTGTGACTTCGACAGAAATAATCCCAATTGTTTTGTCCACGAACGGGTTAATTCCAACCAGCCTCACGACCAACTTGAGGCGGTTGGATTTCTGTGGCGTGTCGGTTCCAGCACAAATGCAGAAAGCGGTGCTGCTCGATACGGCTCGGATCGTCCGTCGGTTCTTGAACCTGACTCCCTGACCCCGACCGACTGTGCTTTTGTCGGGGAGTACCGCCTCTCCCATTTAAAATTTATATTTTCTTTTTCGGCCATGGGAGAGGCGAGGAACTAAAAGTCATGCCCAAAATAATAATAATAAAATTCTTTATTGACTAACAATCATAACACGCCTTAATACAAAGAATAAAATAAGAAGTTCAGTACAAAACAAAAACATGTGACACAATTGACTTTGTGTCCCGAGTCAGAAATCACCCGAGCCTGCATCGTAAGCATATAACACTTACAGACACGACGCGGCAATGTAATTCAAAGCAGCAATGAAACTTAGTCTTGACTTGAAATACTTTTACTATTTCAATGAAAAATCATACATGAATTTGCTTGGTCTTACCAGAGCCTCATAAATAAAAGATGTTATTAAAGGAAAGAAAAATTTCGACACTGGCGGGGTTCGAACCCGCGACCTTCGGGTATACGCCCCCGTCGCTCTGCCAACTGAGCTACAGTGTCAGTTGGCATCCAGCGCGAAATTTCTCTATCCTTTGTTTCTTTTTTACACGTTCAAGTAGTGTTTTGCGTTTCCTACCTCCGAATTTTAACTAATTCGGACGGCCACTTGTCTACCTTTTCAGATAGAATGCAAATGTTGGAAACGCCTAACTATCACATAATTTAATGTTTTTTGACATGAATTCCTCATGTGGGGATTATTACTCATAAATAAAAGATGTTATTAAAGGAAAGAAAAATTTCGACACTGGCGGGGTTCGAACCCGCGACCTTCGGGTATACGCCCCCGTCGCTCTGCCAACTGAGCTACAGTGTCAGTTGGCATCCAGCGCGAAATTTCTCTATCCTTTGTTTCTTTTTTACACGTTCAAGTAGTGTTTTGCGTTTCCTACCTCCGAATTTTAACTAATTCGGACGGCCACTTGTCTACCTTTTCAGATAGAATGCAAATGTTGGAAACGCCTAACATCTTTTAACATCTTTTATTTATGAGTAATAATCCCCACATGAGGAATTCATGTCAAAAAACATTAACTTACCAGAGCCTGTTTGGGATATTTCCAGACTAAACCAAATTTTAATCTAATTTAGAAAAGGTGGGTTTTAATGAGTTTTTCAAGGGTTCAACGCAAACCATACAGAAGTCACTGCATAACTAAGAAAGTAATCATACCCCAATAAAGAAAATGTACAGGTAACGCCATCTAGTGCAACAAAAGGGTATTGGAATTGAACTAAAATTATTTTAGTCTATTCTGTTTTTAGTATTTTGTTGAAGTGGCAACAGAAATAAATACTAAGTAAAAGAAACACATGCCGCAAAGACTCACTTCACGGTTGTTATGGGAGACTTCAACGCCAAAGTGGGAGTACAAGAATGCGACGAAACGAGGGTAGGTCCACATGGCATTGGCTGCTGGAACCAAAGGGGGCAAATGCTGGTAAACTTTCTCGAGCACCAGGGGTTGTATCTGATGAATACTTTCTTTCAGAAGCGACCCCAAAGAAAGTGGACCTGGCGAAGCCACGATGGTCGAACGGCGAACGAGATAGATTTCATTATGACGGATAAGCGGCACATATTTAGAGATGTCTCAATGATCAGCAGGTTTAATACCGGAAGCGATCACCGACTTGTCAGAGGCACTCTAAGTATCAACTACAAGCTCGAGCGCAAACGTCTTATGAGATCTACTCTTCGCCCTAACCTGCGCCAATTGCTATCTGGGAGCGAGAACTTCCAAATGGACCTACAGAACCGTTTCGACTCGCTGGAAACCACAGACGACGTTAACGAGAAGGCCACCCAGTTGATAGGAGCTCTACGTGAAGTGGGCCACAGGCATTTTAAAACGCGGCGTGATGGCAAGGAGTCGAAGCTTTCCCAGGAGACTCTAGAGCTTATGAGACAAAGACGCGAACTGCCGTATACTCAAGAACATTCGTCGCAGCATCGGGTTCTGTCCAAGCACATTAAAAAAGCTGATTCGACAAGACCTCCGGAGCTTTAATACGCGCCTCATTGAAGAGGCCATAGAGCGAAACCGGGGGTCCAAAGTGTTCAGTCAGCAGCTTGGACGAAGCCAGCTGACGAAGCTTCAGAGGGAAGACGGCAGGATCGTTGTCTCGAAGCCGGAGCTTCTCCGTGAAGTTGAGAACTTCTACGGAAGGCTATATGCCAGTCATGCCGCACCACCTGAGGAACACGACACCGACCCCAGAGCTCCATTAACTCGCCACTTCACCGAAGATATCCCAGTCGTCGACCTGGACGAGATAAGATCGGCCCTGAGACAGCTTAAAAACAGCAAAGCTCTGGGTGATGACGGGGTAACGACAGAGCTTCTAAGGGCAGGAGGTACACCTGTACTGAGAGCCCTGGAAGATCTGTTTAACAATGTCATCTACAGTGGAACTATTCCGGAGGCGTGGAGCGAGAGCGTCGTGGTCTTGTTCTTCAAAAAAGGGGATAAAACCCTTCTCAAGAACTACAGACCGATCGCGCTCTTGAGCCACGTATATAAGCTGTTCTCACGGGTCATCTCGAATCGTCTTGCCCAGAGGTTCGACGAGTTCCAGCCCGTGGAGCAGGCTGGGTTTCGAAAAGGCTTTAGCACCGTAGACCACATCCACACAGTACGGCAGATTATACAGAAAACCGAAGAGTATAATCAGCCGCTGTGTCTAGCATTCGTGGACTATGAAAAAGCCTTCGACTCCATCGAAACCTGGGCTGTTCTACAATCCTTACAGCATTGCTGAATCGACTGGCACTACATTGAGGTGTTGAGACACTTGTACAATGCTGCGACCATGACCGTCCAAGTACAGGATCAAAAGACGGAACCCATCCAACTGCAGCGAGGGGTGACACAGGGGGACGTCATATCCCCGAAACTGTTCACAAATGCGTTGGAGGACGTCTTCAGGATGATGAACTGGAACGGAAAAGGTATATGTGTCAACGGCGACTACATCTCACACCTCAGGTTTGCGGACGACATAGTCGTTATGGCAGAAACGCTGGAGGATCTCGGCGGGATGATTAGTAGCCTAAACTCAGCCTCTCGGCGAGTAGGGCTTGGCATGAACTTGGACAAGACGAAAATCATGTTCAATCGTCTTGTTCAGCCAAGTCCAGTTCTTGTCGAGGGAGCAGAGCTTGAAGTTGTGCCGAAGTACGTCTACCTAGGTCAGACGCTACGACTCGGTAGAAACAACTTCAACAAAGAGGCTGCAAGACGCATCCAGCTGGGCTGGGCTGCTTTTGGAAAACTTCGGCATATCTTCTCCTCGGCCATCCCACAATGTCTGAAGACTAAGGTTTTCAACCAGTGCGTCCTGCCAGTGTTAACGTATGGTGCGGAAACGTGGACACTCACGGCTGGACTAGTCCACCAATTCAAAGTCACTCAAAGAGCGATGGAGCGAGCTATGCTCGGCATCACTCTGTTGGATCGCATCAGAAATGAAGTGATCCGACAGAGAACTAAAGTGGCCGACGTAGCTCATCGGATCAGCAAGTTGAAGTGGCAGTGGGCTGGTCACATCTGCCGAAAAACCGATAACCCCTGGGGAAGACGAGTTCTTGAGTGGAGACCACGCACTGGCAGACGCAGTGTGGGGCGCCCTCCAGCCCGCTGGACCGATGACCTAAAGCAGGTGGCCGGGAGTGGTTGGATGAGGCTGGCCGAGGATAGGAAGAGGTGGCGCGCCATGGGAGATGCCTATGTCCAGCAGTGGACGAGTGTGGGCTGATGATGATGATGATGATGAAAAGAAACACTTTCTAGCTATCACGGTTAATCAGATTTAGGTAAGGAACTTTAAAATCGAGTAAAATCAAGACAACTAAATACTTAAAGTACCTACAACATTTAAATAACAATGTGAGTACCGACTTGGTTTTTACTTCGATGGCTTTCACTACAGTGCAGTGGACCTGGACTGAACTATAAATAAACAACATGACAGATGTTAAGAAGAAAGGGACAGGAAACCATTGCATATTTTTTTAAGCCAAGCTAAGCTAAAAGTTTGTCATAAGTTAGTCTTTGCTCGAATATTAACATTACAAATGTGCATAAATTTTATCTCATCGTTTTTTTATGCATGCATATTTCGCAGTCGGGTTGTATTATCCGCCGTCTTACATTACGGCTAGCCGTTATCTAAAACAGCGTCGTTTTGTAATGCGGCGGTTCAAGCATTAGCCGGATTGTTATTACGGTACGTTCTTCAATAAGGCGGCCCACGTTTAGCTGCACCGTATTTTTAAAATCTACTACTTTTAAACTTTTTAAATCCTATTATCGGAAATCCAACAAAAAAATAATCACATACCATTTAAAATCATAATGAATTGGTCTTCATAAAAAATTTAAGTCCTGCTTGGATGGGTCGGGGGGCGAAAGCACCCTGCAGGGGAAAAAAAGCTAGGTCACATTTAGCGAGGTTAGGTTAGGTTAGATTAGGTTCCCCCACACGGTGCAGCCTTGTCGTGGCGTGGGGGCTCAGTAGCCCCGGACTAGCCACCGGGGGTGAAGCTAATGCACCGAGGTGGCGTCGCTCCCAGTATCCCTCTCATTAGAGAGAGGACAGGGGATGCGACGCAAATCGGAACCCTCACGACAGTTGTTGCCGCTGTTGCTGGGACCGAGGGCCTTGCCGTCATCGGCGGGCCGCGAGGAGTCAATCTCTTTAATAAATCGGAGGAGAAAACCTCGTTAAAAATCATGGGGTGGGTTGCTCCCGTTTCTTTTCGAGGTGTAGAGAGGGAACGGGAGCAAGAGGGGAACTCGTAACCCTGGCAGTACTGCACTTCCAGGGCCGAGGGTCTTGCCGTGGTGTAGGCTTGACCACGAGGAGTAAACCTCTATAAAAAATCGGAAGAGGAGTAAACCTTCCGCAAAAATCCGAGGACATAACCTCGTTAAAAAATCCGAGAGGTGGTGGGCTGCGACCGGCGGGTTGCAGTCTGCTACTCCGCAAGGAGAACCTGGAGGGGGCGGGCGTTTGGAACTTGTGGCCCAAACGTCTGCGGTGCTGAGGAAGCAAAAGGGGGAGTGGGGGGCTTGAAGTCCCCCAAGATGGACGCCGAGAGGCGTGGTGCGCGGGATTGGAGGTAGACTCTCACGGGCGTTCCCACCAATGCACGCACCGTAGATGGCCACCGTGGGGTTTTATTCGGTTAGAGTCCGACATACCTTCGTTACCCCGCCCCGGGTGACGTCAGATCCATGAGGATTTCCCCATGACAAAAAAAAAGGTTAGGTTAGGTTATGTATAAAACGAGCGAGAAAAGCGCAGCGGATCGAGCACCTTTAATGCGTTATCTGTATTGAAATTGTGTCTCAAAATCACTGTTAATCGAAATATTTATAACGTTTTCATTGTTTAGTTCACTCAAAACTTCACAATTTAACAACCCACTCGCCATTGTTGTTGTTATGTCAGGTAGCGCTACGAGTGTTAAGAATCGGAACTAAAAACTTTCAAAGTAGCGGCTTATCTCTCGCTTTTATACATTATGGCTAGCCGTGTTGAATGTCATATGGCGCCGAATGGAAACCGGCGGTTTTTTAGCTAGCCGCATTCAATCCGGCTAATGCTTTAACCGCCCCGCATAACAAAACGGCGCTGTTTTAGATAATAGCTAGCCGCAATATAAAACGGCGGATTATACAATCCGACTGCGACACATACATCAGATTCAAAACGAAAAAAGTAACACAAAAAACCATACCCTTGCCCTGATTGCGTTGTGTATTTTTTTCGCCCTATGATTGTGTCGTAAGTTGCAAAGTTATCGTTGTCACCCATATATACTCACGGCATTAGTTATATAGATACTACCTATCGCTAGTTTGTACGATCCTGGCCAACCTCTCGTAATTCATAGTTTTACAGTTTTGACAGTGACATATATCCGTAATACAGGCATTCCACACTGGCAAAACTATTGTGGCCAACAGAAATACAAGCCATGTAGCAGAAAACTTAACTGACTTTTGTTTGTTATTGTTTTGTTACCATAGTTACACAGTTTATTTATAATATAACTTTTGTTGCAAACATGGTACAAAACGAAACATATTACTAAAATTGAGATAGGAAACAGGTTTAAATAAACCCTATAACATGTCATCAACAACAAAATCGCAGTTTACAAATGATCGGAAACAACAAAGTGATATTTCTGTTAAAACTAAAAAATTAAGAGCGCAGAAGTTCAGGAAAGTTATAGTTTCTAAAGAAGTCCCGGTATTACCGCATCAGAAGGTGAAATGTACATCCACTGATAAAGTGTTATACAATAAACGGCTGAGCAAAAATGTAGGCCATAAATATACCCAGAGCAACACGGAAAAAGGCATAAAAAATTGTGGCGATTTTCATCCAAAAACATACGATAAAGTAATTTCTGAAGAAGAAAAGCCAGAAGACCTTTCTGACTTAGCTGAAAAGAATGTGGAACAGTTTTATCGAAATAAGAATTACAGGCAATCATTAACTTCTATTGATGATTGTAACAAAAGTCCTAGCTCAGTCAAACTATTGAAAACAATTACCGAATCAACAGAAAACTTAACAATAATTGATGAAACTAGTTCTCAATCATCACATGAATTAAAGAGCGTAAAAGAGTTTAGAAAACAAAATTATTTTGCTTGTCACTCAAGTCATTCACGGCTAAAAAATAAACCAAGTACAATAAGCATAAACAATCATAAATGTACATACAGATTTTACCTCAATGATAGATTATTTCCTGTCCCTATTAATACTGATCACAGCAACAATATCAGATGTGTTGAATGCAACTTACTTTATAAAAAGAGTTCTGATAATGATATACCAAATGGAATGATTCAAGCTAAAGTCTCTTTAGAATCTGAAGATGATGTGAAGGATGTAACATTGTTACTTCCTGTCAAAGAACCCCTGATTTTAAAAGAAAAGAGATTAGAAAATATAGAGTCCAATGAAGACAAAATATATTTTGGAGTGTTGAGATTAGATTATGGATATTCAGATCCTATCTCAACATGCCCCACAGACTCTTTGGCTTTGCGATACCAAAAGGGCTTTAAAGGGTTAAAGAATGAAACTGATATAGTATATCAATCTTCTAAAGAAAGTGATGTTATTGTTATATGAACATCATTATAATTGAGTAAAGAAAAGAAAAAGATGGTTTATTGATGACTTAATTACATATCTATTAATTTTGAGGTGATGGCTTGGAATGATAGCTTCTTGAAGAGTTATTTAGCATGGAACTAAAACTTAGTAGTGGGATTGCTGAGGTTTTGCTCAGTTTCTATTTGTGTTCCTGAAGAGAAAGAAAAGAGTGATGGAATGCCAAATCTTGTAAGACTGTTATTTATTTTTTATTCCAGTGCAACATTTTATTTTTATGTTCCGCAGGCTGTGTTTATTTGTGTAAAAATGTGCAATACCATATTAAATATTAGTTTGATTAAATTTTATTTTAATACATACATACATACATATACTCACGGCTGTAAATCCCTACAAGGGGTAGCCAGAGCTGAGGAACTAGAAGTTCCTCGGCCACTTTTGGAAAGTAGAGTGGGGAAAAGATGGTAAAAATAAAGGTTGTTGGTGATGGGTCTTCAACTGCATCGCCCAAAAATCCCTTAATAGCCCCAATACCGTTAGTCGCCTCGTACACCCACCGGAAGCAATGGGGTAGTGCTATTCTAAACCGACACTACACAGCACATTTTAATATTATTCATAATTCACCCTCTACTCCACTTTATAGTTCTTTTTCACCTAAATAAAGCCTTTGAATCTTTAATTTAAACATTTCTCTGGCATGAAAATGTGTCATAGATAAACCCTCAAACTCAAAGGTTTACACCAAAGTCTTCCAAGGGGTTGGAAGAAGTACTATATTATATGGTTCTGGACATGTTGAGACATTGTGTTCCAGTGACCAGCCTGGTGTTCAGAGTACCCACCCAATTTGACATATAAAATATAAAATAAAACTAAGACTTTAAATAATAATATGGAAATTGTCTATGGTGCTATAATGTTAATTTTGTTATTAATTTCAAATTATCTTTCTTGTAATCTTGTCAGTAGAATAAGCTAGGACACTTTTGTAACTGTTGATATCTCTATTTACTCTTATTCTGGCAAATAAATGATTATTCTATTCTGTTATTCTATTTACGTTTGCTTGGACAGTGTACCACGTGATAGGGGGCAGGCCTATCGCAATTTAGTACTAATACACTGTCTTAGCACAACCACAGATAATATAATACTATACTAGGCACAACCTAGGCTTATGAGTTCTTCAAGAAGTTTTACATTACCGTTTACAACCATGATAAATAAACCGAACATATGCCTCTACCCGGCCCAACCCGGGATTTGAACCCACGCCCGTCTGGATTTGTGCGGTGTTCTACCCACCGAGCTGTTATGGTTGCTAATAGACAAAACCGTTTATTTTTCATCTACTTCGTTAAGGATAAGATTAAGACGTTTGTACGGAAACACACACATCCTGCCCCCTATCACGTGAATACACTGTGTAAGCAAATCGTGGGTACCTCTGGACACTAGGTGGCACTGTCATGTGATGTTCAGAAGTATTGGTACGTTGAACGTTTATGTTATGTTAAGATGTATTCAACAATCGCTCCTTATTTTGAAAAGTTTACGCCTGTATATATGTAGTCCGCAAAATATTCTATAATCGCATTGCATGAAAAAAACCGAAGTGAGTCTATGCGTAGAATTAGGAATTCTCGCATTTGCTGCTGGCGGGTGCGGGTTTTAAAATCGTTGGATATATATTTTTAACACATATTTTTAACCCTTCAGTTTAGTCATATATAAATAGGTAAACTCAAACTTTTCTTTGATTGGCTACTTGGCGGTATTCACATTTAAAACCTTCTTACGCGACGACGGAAAGGGCTATATTTTTAATTTTTACTTAGCCGCCGTCCCGAAGCCTGGTGGACTTCGGGTACTTAATAACCTTACCTACTCAATCGGGGCTCTGGCTAGGTGGAAAGTTTATTTCCCTTGCTTCTCGTGGGTCCAATATGTGTTCCGATTTCAATAAACACGGAGGCGGCGATGTAGCTCGCCACTCATCACGCCATGGTTTCTCACGGGGCGAAAAGTGGGCTAAAGAGACCCGCTTCAGTACGATGAATGTATGTGGAGGAATGTTTGAAAAATTAGATGAAGTATGTATGAATATGAATGAAAGAAAACTGGATTTTCTATGTGTAAATGAGACGAAGCGTAAGGGAAAGAAAGTTTCACAACTTGTGACCGAGCTAGCCAAGAAGTGGGACTTCTGATATCTGAAAGGATGGCTCAGTGTATGAAAGATTACGAATGTGTGAGTCCAAGGCTCCTGTGGATTAAGGTGAAATTGGGACTAGTCCGAATGCGCATAATTTGCGTTTATGCTCCGGACATGTCTAAGTCCCTATCCGAGGGGGAGGAGTTTTGGAATCTGTTAGACGATGATGCTAATGGGTGTGATCAGAATGAGAGACTTGTTATGTTAGGAGATTTTAATGGCTGGGTTGGTGTGACACGCAACGGTTGCGAATGAATTTTAGGAAAGTTTGGTGATCACAGGGTGAATGAGAATGGTGAGAAATTGACTGAGGTATGTTTGGAGAGGAATCTTTGTGTTACAAACACGTTGTTTTTAACACAAAGATACCCATATGTATACAAGACAGAAGGGAAGCGAGAGAAGTATGATTGATTTTGTGATAGTTGATGAAAGAAGGTTGTTGACCAGGGTCTATAGGGGCAAGAACGTTGGCACAGATCACTTCCTCGTGATATTACGATTGAGGGGACTGTGCACCCGTTAGCTACACAGGGCTAAAGTGTCAACGACGGATCTTGCGAGAATAAAAGTGGAAAAACTGCAAGAAGAGGAAAATATCAGAGATGAATACGTAAGGAAATTGGATGATAGACTAAGTTGTGTAGAGATGAAGGTTGAAATGGAAATAGAAGGAGTATGGGATGTGCTCAAATCGACAATGGTTGAATGCGCTATGGAAGTATGTGGAGTGTGTAAAAGATCAAATAGACCACCAAAAAGTTGATGGGATAAAGTTGTGAAAGAGGCAGTTGGAGATAAGAAGAAAGCGTGGTTAGATTTACTAGCTATTAAAGCTAGTAAACCGATGGATGCGAGTGTAACTGACGACATAGTGCAGAAAAGTGAAGATGAATACAAGAGAGTTAAGAATGAGACAAAGAAGAAAATAGAAATGAAAAAGCGGGATTTGCAAGAGTGGTGTGAGAGGAAACTTTCTGATAATTTCCGGAATAACCAAAAGTTATTCTGCAAATATATTCGGAGAGGAAAGGGAGTTTCCCAAAACAGATTCTTTCCCAGAAGAGATGAACAGGGTGAATAGGCGACGGATGAAAGTAGCATGAAACGGGTATGGAAGAATTATTTTGAGGGACTGTTTGAAAAAGAGGATGCATCCTTTGTCTGCAGTCCTTTGATATCCTTTTTCTGCTCGTACTTGTCTGGCCAATCCAAATGACTCCTTGTGCTTAGAAGGACGCCATCGTGTTCTGTAGTCGGTGGTACACATCTATTTCTTCGCCAATCAAGAGTAATGTTGATTGGAACGAAGAGATGGGTGATTTCAGTGACAGTGAGATTAGTATGGAAGAAATAATGAAAGCAATGAAAAGTATGAAAGTAGGGAAAGCGGCAGGGTATGATAGGATTACTATCGAAATGCTGAGGGCTGGTAAAGGGTTAGTGGCTTCTTGGATGTACTTCCTTTTCCGGAAATGCTGGTCAAGTGGCAAAGTTCCACGATACTGGTGCAAGGCGGTGATTGTGCCTCTATATAAAGGAAAGGGGTTACACCAAGAGGTTAAAAACTACCGCGGCATCAGCTTACTCAGCATTGTTGGTAAATTGTATGCTAAGGTATTGATTGAAAGAGTGGTGAATAAAACTGATGAGAAAATATGCGATGTGCAAGCGGGATTTAGGAAAGGAATGGGATGCATGGATCAAATCTTCTCTCTAAGGAGCATCACCGAAAAGTTCTTAGCTAAGAACCAAAAGGTGTATTGCTCCTTCATTGGTTTAGAGAAGGCGTATGATAGGGTGGTAAGAAAGTGTTTATGGGAGGTGTTATCCAAGTTCGGTTTGGGGAGTCAACTTATACGTGCATTGATATCACTCCATGAGGATTTTGGTGCATGTGTAAGAGTAAACGGGGAAAACACTGAGTGGTTCGGCATCTCTAGGGGTGTCCGACAGGGATGTGTAGCTTCTCCGTGGCTCTTCAATTTGTTCATGGATGACTGTTTGACAGAGTTGCGTGAAAGTGATTATAGACTAAGAATGGGTGGATTCATCATTAAATGCCTCTTGTATGCTGACGATCAAGTGCTACTTGCATCATCGGCAGAAGAGTTGCAAGAGATGATGAATATTGCATGTGAGTCTTTTGTAAGAAAGGGAATGAGGGTGAATGTGGATAAAACCAAAACGATGGTTTTTGAGAGACAGGAAGATGTGACAGAATGCGCGATTGTGATTGATGGTAAGGATGTGGAACAGGTGAAGGAGTTTGTGTATCTGGGAAGTTTGTTTACAAGGGATGGAAAATGGGATGAAGACATTGAAAGAAGAGTGAAAAAGGGTAATGCGGTAAATGGAGCAATGAATAGCCTAATGACCAGTCAATCGGTGTCTGAAAAGGCCCGAATGGCTGTGCATGATGCTGTTCTTGTTCCTACGCTTATGTATGGAAGCGAATGTTGGGTGTCGCAGAAGAAGCATGAGAGCAGAGTGAATGCAGTAGAGATGAGGTCCCTCAGAAAAATTTGTAATGTTAGATTATGTGACCGAGTGAGGAATAGTGTTATTGGTGAAAAGTGTGGTGTGAAAAATGATATTGTAAGAAAGATAGAAAAAGGAATGTTGAGATGGTTTGGGCACGTAGAGAGGATGGATGATAGAAAATTGGTAAAAAAGAACTCTATACAGCTAGTGTGGATGGTATTGTTAGTAGAGGACGACCACGGAAAACACATTTGGACCAAATTGAGAGTGTGCTCAGCAAAAAAGCAGGCGTCCGTAGTATGAAGAATAAAAGAGCATGTATGAAAAGATTGATGGATGTAAACGAAGCTAGAGAGGTATGTCAGGATCGTGCGAAGTGGCGATCGATAGTCTCTGCCTACCCCAATGGGAACTAATGGCGTGAGTATATGTATGTATGTATGTATGCTATTTGTTTTAAAAAAATCTAGGAAGATTCTATAAACGAATATATACGGACACATTATACACAAATTAAGTTAGCCCCAAACTAAGTAGAATTTGTATTATGGGAAACTAACTCAACGATATATTTAATATTATATAAAACATAGAATATATAAAGAAGACATAATAGACTAAGAAACAATAATTTATGCTCATCATATCAATGCTGCTCTCAGCGGGGATCGAACCCGCAAACTCCGGACCGAGAAGCAAGTCAATGTTTCGCGATGCCCATAGACTTACATAGAAACTTTTAAGGGTAATTATTCCTCAATGGTAACATTAAAAAAAAAACTCTCCTTCATGACCTGGTACTCGATGCTTATGAGTCTTGTAGCCATCATGCAAAGTTTGGTAGAGATCGGATCAGCCGTTTAAGTAAGTAAGTAAAATGTTTATTTGGTATTAAAAACAAAATTACAAACAGTATTTAACAATTAGATACAACATTAAATGATACCAAAACGCCTTGGCTCAGCGTAAAATGTACCCAGCGCAAGTCTCGCAGGACACAAACGCTGAGTACGCTGGTTTTCAGCCAACACCTCAAACTTATATCTACTACATACTAACTAATACATAAAGCAAAAAAATATATATAATTAAATGATAAGAAACAAATACTGTAACAGAGAAAAAAGGAAAGAAACCTACTCAATATATGGCTATAGCTTATTTCGTAGTTTAGTTTAGGAGGAGTGATGTCACAAACGAAGTACAAAAGTCGGGGGTTCATGTAATTTATGAGTTGAAATGATACTAAATTGAATTATTTGTTGGAAGGATTCAATAGTCACTAAATTATAAACCGCGTTTCATTTTATATGTTATTCATAACTTGCGTGTTAATATTCATTTAAGTTATTATATTTATTAAGTTTAGTCACAGCATTTCTTTTTTATTCAGCAAGGAATTTCTTATCCTGAAGTTTTGGCCCTTTTTAGGAATTTATAGTCGTGAGTATTTCAAACTGACCATTGTCAATTGTTTTAAGTGACTCACGGCCGATTTCTGAATTGAGTATTCCAGCTGAGAACAACTTAAGCATCGTTCTGTCGCATTGAAATCTTAACAGCTGAATGCGACAAAATGATACTTAAGTCGTTCTAAGCTTAAATACTCTATTCAGAAATCGGGCGTCAGCTATCTTGACCTGTAGATTTATTTGTTCAGAATTAGCCTTTTTGTATTCTACTCACGTCTCGTCTTAACATAGGTCAAGATAGCAATCAACGACTTTTGTAGCAGTAGTAATTGAGAAGCATTCATCTTTACCTATTCCATATACCTAAATGGTTACGTTTACGTATCACAATCAAAATATATAAGGATGAAATAAATAAATAAATTGCCGTGTAGTGCTTTCTACTCAAGAGGCGGCTAAGTTTTTGGGGCTTTTTAAGTGGTTTTTAGAAGATGCGGTTGGAGACCCATCACCAACGATACTTTATTTCTACCATCTTGTCCCCTATCAAAACGTCCAAATGCGGCTAAGTTAATTTTGGTGATGGTTTTCCAATCACATCGCTCAGCAATGTCATTTTTTTTCTCGTAAAGAGATGGAAAGACTCATGTAGTCACTACGCAAACTAAAAATAATGTTTGATAATAAAATCACCATTATGTCTAGCAAACATGTTAATTGTAAATTCTACACGCAATATTGCTTTTGTTTATGGTTGTTTTTTAAACTTTGTTCTTTCGTCGCAGTCGCAGTTCGACTAAAATTATTTATTTCTAGGTAAGCACGGTCACTGTAAATATCTCATTACTTCGATTTAACTTTTATAGATGTATCGTGAATATAGTGATTGGTAAATGGAAATATTTCTGCAGGGCAAGCGAACAACGACCGGCCAAGATGCAATACACATACACATTGTAGCAATCTCCCGCCAAAATTTATAAATATGGCGTCTCTACATGCGCGCGCAGCAGTTGCCGTTCCAATTTTACGCGGCGCGGTACCAAAAAGTTTTTTTAATTTAAAAAATAGTTCGCATACGCACGCAGAATGTTTTTACTTATTTCAATTATTTCTACAAGTTTTTTGTGTTTTTCTAATGCCGACAATTTCACGTTACGTAAGTAATTATTTTTTGTTAATATTACTTAAGCATTATGTCGTTTGTTACATGATAGTTACGAGATCGAAACTACTTAGTGTGCAGAGTATTAGCACGGAATAATGTTTAGCTAAAACCAGCATATTTTGCGTAAGACTTTAATACTTTTCTCGACAAAAAGAGGTTAAACCACATTATCTCCTTCAGATCTCGTTAAAGTAATCTCTCTCAAATATGAGCTCTAACTCTGTACAAAACTTAACTATGCCAATAAAATTTATCGGTCTATAAAAATATATTGATATAGTCATAAATGCTGTATTTTCGTAATTCAAAGGTTTATTAGTAAGTATAAAACTAATATTGCTTCTTATTTCGCCGTAAATTACACATGCAATCTAATAACTATACATAGGCAGTATGGATTCAAAAATTAGGCTTTCCTATGGGTTATTGATGCTATTCTGATTCCTTCACTTATATTTATGTTCATTTCTCTTAATATTTGGTGAGAGAAATTATGTTTTGATGACGAGCAATAGCAATAAAATTCTAAGTAAATGGTAGGATACGTAGTAGAGGAAATAGTATGGTTTGGTCAATGTTTTAGTTAAGAGTAATAAAATAAAGCAAAATAAACTACTTGTTTATGTGGAAATATATGATGCTGACAATAGAAAATGACCACCTAGTTTTTTTTGGCAGCAGACATACATATACTCACGGCTATAAATCCCTAGAAGGGGTAGCCAGAGCTATTGAATTAGAAATTCCTCAGCCACTTTTAGAAGTTGTGTGGGGAAAAGATGGTGAAATAATAAAGGTTGTTGGTGATGGGTCTCCAACCGCATCGCCCAAAAATCCCTCAAAAGCCCCAATACCGTTAGTCGCCTCTTACGTACACCCACTCGAAATGGGGTAGTGCTATTCTAAGCCGACACAACACAGCACTTGACAGTGTCACTTGCTATTAAAGTCTTAAATATGAATAAAAGCGGAATATTGAACGGATATTGGATTTATTTTCTTACATATTATTACAATCATACAAACATACGATCATAAAATCTATATAAAAAATGTTGTACCCGTACAGTTACTGATTTTGTTTTCGAAACTAAATAAACGTTTGATAAGAGTTGATTTGTTGTGATTACCTACGAAACACTCACGCTAACATTTTTCATGGCACATAGACTATCGATAGATAGTCATATTGCAGAGTAGAAAAAAACAAATCATTTTAGATACATCAGAAAGAGAAAGAAAGAAAGAGAGACATTTATTCGCTGCACAGATGAGCAAGAGACATACAGCAGAACATAAAAAGAAAAATAGAAGCATTGACACAAACAAATTGGAAAAAAACACATGAAAAAAAATATAGAATAATAATAGAGAAAACAAAGTAATTCAGAACATGCTACAAATCAAAGTTAGTTTTTTTTTTTAACTACATAAATTGACCATCACATTCATTAGTGTATGAAGTATGATCTCTTTTTATGAATACCACAGATTTTCACAATCAGCACTGCCGAATAAAGTATTTTAGTCGTCACACTTTTAAATTCAGACTTCTCATAAAAACATACATTCACGGCTATAAATCCCTAAAAGGGATATCCAGGGATTCAGTATCAGAAATTTCTTAGCACTTTTTGGAAGTTGAGTAGGCAAAAGATTTTATAATAAAGGTTGTGGTCCAAACAGATCGCCAAAATATCATTTAAAAATATGCCTAAGTGCCTCGCCTCTTTCAAGCATCCACGGGAACAATTAGGGTAAATGTTATTCTAAGCCGACATTAGCCAATAGCCAAATATTTCTAATCAATGGATTGATAAGATTGATTGAGTAAACAAAAAAAGCTTGTTTTAGCAAATGATTACGAACAAGAGAGAAACAATAATTTAATGTTTTTTGACATGAATTCCTCATGTGGGGATTATTACTCATAAATAAAAGATGTTATTAAAGGAAAGAAAAATTTCGACACTGGCGGGGTCTTTGCATTCTATCTGAAAAGGTAGACAAGTGGCCGTCCGAATTAGTTAAAATTCGGAGGTAGGAAACGCAAACACTACTTGAACGTGTAAAAAAGAAACAAAGGATAGAGAAATTTCGCGCTGGATGCCAACTGACACTGTAGCTCAGTTGGCAGAGCGACGGGGGCGTATACCCGAAGGTCGCGGGTTCGAACCCCGCCAGTGTCGAAATTTTTCTTTCCTTTAATAACATCTTTTATTTAAGAGAGAAACAAGTTAAGAGTCATGATGTCAAGTTGTATGAAACTCGGCCAAGTACGAAACTTGCACTGTTGCACGTGCAATCGAGATCTATATACATACATACATACATATACTCACGGCTGTAAATCCCTAGAAGGGGTAGCCAGAGCTAAGGAATTAGAAATTCCTCAGCCACTTTTAGAAATGATAGTGGGGAAAAGATGGTAAAAATAAAGGTTGTTGGTGATGGGTCTCCAACCGCATCGCCCAAAAATCCCTTAAAAGCCCCAATACCGTTAGTGGCCTCTTACGTACACCCACTGGAAGAAATGGGGTAGTGCTATTCTAAGCCGACACTACACAGCTATATCTATATAGAAGATTAATATCAAAACATGAGAATTATGTAAGTTTTAGACCGGTTAGGGGATGTTTTCTTACATATCATAGCTGATGAGTGTCGGCTTAGAATATCACTAACCCATTTGCTGTCGCGGGTGTTGGAAGAAGCGACTCAGGGGTTTGGAATTTTCATATTTTTCTTTACGATCTTTTTCTCACCAAACTTCCAAAAGTGTATAAGATATTTCTAATACCAAAGTTCTGGCAATTCCTTTTCTGAGATTTTAACCCGTGAATATATGTATGTATGTATGAATTGATGTGCAGTGTCGGCTTACAATAACACTGCCTCATTTCTGCCGGTGGGTGTACGTAAGAGGCGACGAACGGTGTTGGGGCTTTTAAGGGATTTTTGGACGATGCGGTTGGAGACCCATCACCAACAACCTTTATTTTGCCATCTTTTCCCCACTCAACTTTCCAAAAGTGACTGAGGAACTTCTAGTTCCTTAGCTCTGGCTACCCCTTCTTGGGATTAATAGCCGTGAGTATATGTATGTATGTATGAATGCCACACGGCAGAATGACAGTGAATGGTACAAAACGGCGATTGGTCTGCCCTACTTCCTAGTGAGTAAACTACACTTGTAACTAAACACCACCACCAAAAAAATATCACTTCGGTGTTTTACAAAGATTAGTAAAAATATACATACATACATCTGTCATTGGCCTTACTTGATTTCTATTATTAACTGTGTATTATTACTTATGTCGCTGTTGATGTTCCTAATAAAAATAAATAAATCAATAAATAAATACATATACTCACGGCTATATTTCCCTAGAAGGGGTAGCCAGAGCTAACGAATTAGAAATTCCTCAGCCACTTTTGGAAGTTGCGTGGGGAAAAGATGGTTAAATAAAGGTTGTTGGTGATGGGTCTCCAAACCGCATCGCCCAAAAATCCAATATAAAGCCCCAACACCCTTAGTCGCCTCTTACAACACCCGTGGGTAGAAAGGGGTAGCGACATTCTAAGCCGGCACTACACGGCAAAAAAATATTTGTTTCAAACTCAAACTTCCACTCAATATATCCCCGAAGGGGTTGATTTTGGTACTAACACTTCTGAACATCCCGTGACATTGTCATGTGCTGTTCGGAGCTCCCACTGTTTGCTTGGAAAGTGTACTCACGTAATAGGCGCAGACCTATCGCCGTTTTGTACGAATACACTGTCACATCACTTAGTAAGTACAACTTATCACATAACACACACACGGCTAAAAATTCCCTGAACGAGGTAGCCAGAGCTACGAAATAATAAATTCCTCTGCCGCTTTTGGAAGTTGATTAAGGAAAAGATTGTAAATATCTTTGGTGATGGGTCCCCAACCGCATCGCCCAAAAATCACTCAAAAAGCCCCAATACCCTTGGTCGCGTTTCACGAACACCTACGGAACTAAATGGGGTAGTGCCGTTCTAAGCCGATACTATTCAGCAAATCCAAATCTATTGGTCATAATGATCAAGATTTTTGAACCCCTTTGTGTTCAGTCATTTCCTAATCAGTCTTAAATTGTATGGTTTGTGCATACATTCCATCTTTAATTAAGTGTTTCAAAATCATACTCTAACGGCAAAGAATTTGCACTATCAGATGTGGTTTCTCAAATATTATTGAACACGAAATAAAACATAGTGATTAATGATTACTCATACAAGCTTTTAACAACATACATACATACATACATATACTCACGGCTATAAATCCCTTGAAGGGGTAGCCAGAGCTAGGGAATGAGACATTCCTCAGCCACCTTTGGAAGTTGGGTGGGGAAAAGATGGTGAAATAAAGGTTGTTGGTGATGGGTCTCCAACCGCATCGCCCAAAAATCCCTTAAAATCCCAATACCGTTAGTCGCCTCTTACGCACACCCACCGGAAGAAATGGGGTAGTGCTATTCTAAGCCGACACTACACAGCAAACTTTTAACAAATGCATATATATACTTTCGCTTTAAGTCTCCATGAGAGTAGGTAGAGTTTGAACAATCCTGGCAAACGTCTCGAGCTCCGTCTCCTTATATTTTATAAATGAAATTATGATAACACAATTTGCTGTGTAGTGTCGGCTTAGAATAGCACTACCCCATTTCTTCCGGTGGGTGTACGTAAGAGGCGACTAACGGTATTGGGGCTTTTAAGGGATTTTTGGGCGATGCGGTTGGAGTCCCATCGCCAACAACCTTCATTTTACCATCCTTTCCCCACTCAACCTTCCAAAAGTGGCTGAGGAATATTAAATTCCTTAGCTCTGGCTACCCCTTCTAGGGATTTATAGCCGTGAGTATATGTATGATAACACAATTGACGAAGCTATAAGCATGTTATGTTTGCCGTATATTGCCGGCTTAGAAAGTCACTATCCACGGGTGTCGTAAGAGGCGACTAATGGTATGATCCTTTTTTAATTCGTTTTTGATCGATACGATTGGAGACCCATCACCATCGATACTCTATTTCTACCATCTTGTCACCTATCAACTTTCAAATGTGGCTGAGAAGGTTTCAGCTCTGAAGCTCTGGCTACCCCTTTTTCGGATTTATAGCCGTGAGCATATGTATGTATGTATAATATGAAGATCCTTTTCGAGACTAAAG
Source organism: Bedellia somnulentella (assembly GCA_963576735.1). Taxonomy (NCBI): domain Eukaryota; kingdom Metazoa; phylum Arthropoda; class Insecta; order Lepidoptera; family Bedelliidae; genus Bedellia; species Bedellia somnulentella. Next base: position 13,122,229 of record OY755190.1, read on the forward strand.
GCTTGTTACTTCCGTTAGTGTTTGGTTTCGGCTTTGTCATGTCTCATATTAATTCACCACACGGACAGACAGACTAACTACGGCTTTTTATAACAGGTTCAATGTTTTACTAAGTCCTTTAACGTTAAGACTATTTATTGCAAGAGTAGGCGGCGGTATTCAATAACACCGTGTCCCAAAAAATAAATTGTAATGTTTAGTATCGCTATGAAAGCTAGAACAGACGGTTAAAAGTGTTTTCTCAAACACAAACCCATTGAAATTATTTGTAAAATCTAACAAACTTGCTATGTATTGAAATGTGACTTTAGCCTCCGGAATCGAACCTGTGACCTCAGGATCATGAGTCAAAACTTGTATCGTTAGACCATGGATCCCTTTAAACAACTACCCAGCGTCATCTTATTATTGATCATCGTCATCATCATCATCATTATCATCACATCTCTTGATTTTATTTATAAAATTATAGCTTATTCGAGGTCAAAAGTATCAATTGGGAAATTAATCATGACAAGCTCTAAAAGTAATCAATTTTACTGCTTCATTCGAGTACAAACCCAAAGTAAAAAAAACATACATACATACATATACTCACGGCTATAAATCCCTAGAAGGGGTAGCCAGAGCTAACGAATTAGAAATTCCTCAGCCACTTTTGGGATTGCGTGGGGAAAAGAGGGTAAAATAAAGGTTGTTGGTGATGGGTCTCCAACCGCATCGCCCAAAAATCCCTTAAAAAGCCCCAATACCGTTAGTCGCCTCTTACGTACACCCACCGGAAGAAAAGGGGTAGTGCTATTCTAAGACAACACTACACAGCAAAAAAAAAACTAAATTCCAAATCATTTAACCGCAAGAAAAAACGATTACAATTATTAAAAACTCGACCTTGACCTGTGCATACATTCTAAACCACAGACTTAAATTAAACAACAATTTAAATGATCATCAGGGATTTCAAATATGAACTGGCAGCCCATACATTCATAAATACCTCTACATACATACATATACTCACAGCCATAAATCCCAAAAAGGTGTAGCCAGAGTTTTAGAGTTAGAAACTCCTCAGCCACATTGGGAAGTTGATAGGGAGTAAGATGGTAGAAAAAAAGGATCGTTGGTGATGGGTCTCCAACCGCATCGCACCAACACCACTTTGAAAAGCCCCATACCCTTATCCGCCACCCGTGTGTAGTAAGGGGTAGTGACATTCTAAGCCGGCCTATACGGCATTTAATATAGGTCAGTATGGGAGAGCCTGAAAATAGAAGTCATACTGATAAATAAAGAATAAATAAAGGAAAGAAAAATTTCGACATAGGCGGGATTCGAACCCGCGACCTCGGCTACCGTGGTCAATGGCTGCCAGCACGAAATTCTTCTATCCTTTATTTCTTTTACACGTTTTAGTAGTGTTTGCGTTTCCTACCTCCGAATTTTTCTTTCCTTTATTTATTCTTTATTTATTAGTAATATTCCCCACATGAGGTTTTCATGAACAAAAAGATTTAAATTAGAAGTCATACTGTTTAAAGGAACGATGTTATAAATGTTATTACCAACTGCTATATATTAGAACATTTATAAATTAAATTAAAAACAATGCATTTTATTAATTTCAGATTCCTTATTTCATAGCAAAATTTATTTCTATATTGATATCGAACTAATTTGTATTTTTTTTTTTTTGCGGGCTTTTGTCCTAAAATACTTTTTTTCAATTATGATTGTGATGTATTCGTTTTTTTTACTACATTAGACTGATTTTCTCTTATAAGACATGTCTTTTAATTTTAGATTTCCCATATTAATAAGCCAAGAATTAAAAAATATTCATCACACTAATACATTACGGAAAATAGATGACAATTAACCAATTGGACACCCCAAAAAGGTTTTCATGCGATGGCCGTTGTAGACAGAATAGTATTGACCTCCACGCAGGTGCTATGTGTATGCAAGCGGAGTTCGGATTATTGGCTGTAAAACCTTGACTCCTTAGCCCATCAGTTGGTTACTGATGAGTTTAAGAATAGATTTTACATGAAATGATTGCCGTGTAGTGTCGGCTTAGAATAGCACTACCCCATTTCTACCCGTGGGTGATCGTAAGAGGCGACTAAGGGTATAGGGGCTTTTTAAGTGATTTTTGGTGTTTGGAGACCCGTCACCAAAAACATTAATTATTACCATCTTTTCCCCAATCAACTTCCAAAAGTGGCTGAGGAATTTCTAATGTCTTAGCTCTGGCTACCCCATCTAGGGATTTATAGCCGTGAGTATATGTATGCATTTATTTACCGTGACAGCTCAGTGGGTAGAACACCGCTTATCGTGCAGGCGAGGAGGCTTCAAATACCGGGTCTGGCCTACACCAATTAGTCTTTTCTAAAGACATATGTGTGTTTTATTTATTATGGTCGTTAACAGTGAGGAAACCCACATAGCCGGGTTCTACTTAGCCATGTGGTCGTACAAAACGGCGATAAGCCTGCCCCCTATCACGTGAGTACACTGTCCAAGCAAAACGAGGGCACTGTGAAAACTAAGTGACAATGTCACGTGATGTTCAGAAGTATTAGTACCTCTGCCAACCCCTTTCGGGATATACGGTGTGAGCGTTAGAGTTTTTAAGTGTTGAGTTTTATTAAGATATAACATAAACGTAACATAAACGTTCACGCCGTTTATCCCCGAAGGGGTTGGCAGAGGTACCAATACTTCTGAACTCACATGGCAGCGCCATCTAGTGTCCAGAGAAGGTACCCACGTTTTGCTTGGACAGTGTACTCACTAACACACTGTCACATGACTAAGTACGACTTAGTTATGTGGGTTTCCTCACGATGTTTTCCCTCACCGTTAACAACCATGATAAATTAAATTAATTTTATTAAGATATCTATCTCGCTTAATAATATTATGTGATATTACTATATATGTAGGTAACCAGGCCTAAATTTACAATAAAGTATCTTTAAGTTATACACGGCAGTTGCTTTTTTATCGATTTAGGCTATTTCTAATGCAAACTCTTGTAAAAACATTAGCATTTTGCTCTCTACTTCTAATCTAACAATAAAATATACAACAATAACAATAACAAAAAATAAGTGTGTGAATTTTTAAACTTCTCTAACCGCGAAATTTTTGTAAAAAGTTGTAACTATTAATTACATTATGTACATACATACATAAATAAAGATTGTTAATTATGGGTCTCCTACTGCCATCATCATCGCTTATCATCATCATCAGCATCAACAGTAACTTAAAGCCCCAAATCCTAAAGGTCGCTTCTTATGCAGCCGCGGGAAGAAATGGGTAGCTTAAACATATGAATATGATTATATTTCAAACGTTTACACCTAAAATACTCGAAGGGTGGCATCTGTACTAATGCTTCTAAACTTTTTTCATTATTGGTCACCAGATGTTCAGAGTACCCACACATTACTTAGACAGTGCACTCAAGTGATAGGGCCTGCTTATCGCCATTTTTGTATTAATACCATATCACATGACTATAAGAACTCAAAGTCAAACATTCACGCCGAATATCCCCTAAGGGGTTGGCAGAGAGGTACTATAATTCAGAATATCACGTGACATTGTCGCCTGGTGTTCAAAATACCCACGATTTGCTTGAAGAGTGCACTCAAGGTATGAAGAATAAAACAGCATGTATGAAAAGATGGATGGATGTAAACAAAGCTAGAGAGGTTTGCCAGGATCGTACAAAGTTGGGATTCATAGTCTCTGCCAACCCCAATGAGAACTAACGGCGTAAAAATATGTAATTATGTATGTATTTTATACAAATTTAAATTGACAGCTGTATATTTTTAATATTAATAATTATAAAATTAGAAGTTACTTTGTCGATTTTGGTTTTTTACCATACCTAATAAATTAAATATAAACATAACATAAACGTTCACGCCGAATATCCCCGAAGGGGTAGGCAGAGGTACTAATACTTCTGAACATTACGTGACTTTGTCACCTGGTGTTCAGAGTACCCACGTTTTGCATGGACAGTGTACTCACGTGATAGGGGGCAGGCCTATCGCCGTTTTGTACGAAAACACTGTCACATGACTAAGTACAACTCAGCCATGTGGGTTTCCTCACGATGTTTTCCCTCACCGTTAACAACCATGATAAATTAACCACACATATGTCTTTAGAAAAGACAAATTGGTGTAGGCCCGACCCAGGATTTGAACACTTTGAACATTTGAACACTAGTCGTTTGCACGATAACCGAGTGTTTTACCCACTGGGCTATCACGGTTATTAATTATAAAATAGGGTGCAATCTATAGCTTGAAAAAATCTATTATATTTGCTAATCTTACGCGAGGTCGTAATGGGAAATAATGGCGTGAGTACATGTAAGTATGTTCTCGTTTAATAAGTAATATAATATATATGGATTTGCTTGTAATTACATATTTTCCTCATTTTTAAACATATAAAAATAGAATTTAATGGGTTCCGACTTCAGATTGGTCTCTTGATTTTATTTACGATATATTGTTTATTATATTTTTAAGTGATTTTTGGGCGATGTGGTTGGAGACCTGTCACCAAAAACATTTATTATTACCATCTTTTTCCAAATCAACTTCCAAAAGTGGCTGAGGAATTTCTCATTCCAAAGCTCTGGCTACCCCGTTAAGGGATTTATAGCCGTGAGTATATGTATGTATGTATAAACATATAAAAATAGAATTTATTGGGTTCCGACTTCAGATTGGTCTCTTGATTTTATTTACGATATATTGTTTATTATATCATATTTTGAACGGTCCGCTCTTTGGTTCGTTTTAACCTAACTTAACCTACATGCATTGTTGTGTAGTATGCATATTGTGTAACCTCCTCAATTTCGGTATTTAAACCTAACCTTGTAAACCAAATTCCCGTGAATAATTATCCGTTTTGTGTCTCAAAAATGAACTTTCGTAGGCTTTACTAAAACCGTATCGGACACACGTAGAGTGTCGCAAGTTCTTTTAAAACGAGGTGACATTGGCGCCATACATTGCACATGCTTCTTTATCCTTGAGTGGACTTGTTCTTAATTACTTACAAACAATCACACCTGAGCCAGGCCTACACCAATATGTCTTTCTAAAGTGTCTAGTGTCGGCTTAGAATAGCACTACCCCATTTCTTCCGGTGGGTGTACGTAAGAGGCGACTAACGGTATTGGGGCTTTTTAAGGGATTTTTGGGCGATGCGGTTGGAGACCCATCACCAACAACCTTTATTCTACCATCTTTTCCCCACTCAACTTCCAAAAGTGGCTGCAAAATTTCTAATTTCTCAGCTCTGGCTAATCCTTTTAGGGATTTATAGCCGTGAGTATATGTATGTATGTCTTTCTAAAGTGGGGTTCATCTACCATGGTTGTTAACGGTGAGCGAAAACATCATGAGGAAACCCACATGGCGCAGGTATACTTAGTCATGTGACAGTGTATTCGTACAAAACAGTTGGTCTGCACCTTATCACGTGAGTGAACTGTCCAAGCAAAACGTGGGTACTCTGAACACTAGGTGACTGTCACGTGATAATTAAAATTATTAGTACTTCTGCCAACCCCTTCGGAGATATACGGCGTGACGTTTGAGTTTGAGGAACATTTATGTGTATATAGAAGGTGCACTTACGTGACACTAGTTTGTGTTTTATAATGAGGGTATAGGTGTAGTTTCAACTTGCTTTAGCTTTAATTTAAATCTTTTTGTTCATGAAAACCTCATGTGGGGATTATTACTAATAAATAAAGAATAAATAAACGAAAGAAAAATTTCGACACAGGGCGGGGACCCGCGACATCGGGTAAACGCCCCGACGCTCTGCCAACTGAGCCACCGTGTCAATGGCTGCCAGTGCGAAATTCTTCTATCCTTTATTTCTTTTTACACGTTTAAGTAGTGTTTGCGTTTCCTACCTCCGAATTATTACTAATTCGAAAAGGCCACTTGTTTCCTTTATTTATTCTTTATTTATTTGCTTTAGCTTTGACTGGTCAAAGAGTCTACAATGTTTAATTAGTCTGAGGTCTCAGGTATACTTGGAGTTTACAAAAAATTTAGAGCTCTCTCCTGTGAAAAGAAGAAACTTAGTATGAAGACCGTTTTGTTCAAATTGGGGTAGGCAGAGACTACCGATCGTCACTTTGTACTATCCTAGAAAATCTCTCTAGCTTCGTTTACATCCATTAATGTATTCATACATGCTCTTTTATTCTCCATACTTCGGAGACCTGCCTTTTTGAGAATACTGGCTATTTGGCCCAACTATGGCTAAAAATCAATCAACAGATATTTATCTATCATACCAAAAAAAAACTCCCGAAGTAACTACAACAATTACACTGCTATACAGTCATTTTGCGGCAGGGGTACTTGAAGTCGATTTTGTATGAGACGAGTGTTCTGATAACGGGAGAAACAACAAAACTGTCAAATTGACTCCAGTTTTTGAGATAAACGCTTCTGACATTTTTACTAAAAATGCCCCAATAAATTAAACAAAAAATATTTAAACATAATTTATATTGTTTATCTTTATTAAAAATACGCAAAAATATGATTCCAAAGCTAATCACAGTATTGTTTTCCAAACCGAGAACATAATTTGCTTTTATTGTTCATTGACTCGACCCCACCCTGAAAAGAGCTATTTGACTATATATTGTCTCTATAAGTTATAATACATACTCACAGCCATAAATCCCTAGAAGGAGTAGCCAGAGCTAAGGAATTTGAAATTCCTCATAGCAGCCACTTTTGGAAGGTTGATTGGGGAAAGGATGGTAAATTAAAGGTTGTTGGTGATGGGACTCCAACCGCATTGTCCCAAAAATCCCTCAAAAGCCCCAATACCGTTAGTCGCCTTTTACGTACACCCACCGGCAGAAATGGGGTAGTGCTATTCTATGCCGATACTACACGGCTTGACTAACTTAGACACGTATATTCGTACAAAACGGCGATAGGCCTGCCCTCTATCACGTGAGTACACTGTCCAAGCAAAACGTGGGTACTCTGAACACCAGGTGACGTAAGAGGCGACTCAAGGTATTGGGGCTTTTATCTTTTCCCCACGCAACTTCCAAAAGTAGCTGAGGAATTTCTGATTCCTTAGCTCTGGCTACCCCTTTTAGGGATTTTTAGCCGTGAGTATATGTATGTATGTAAGTTAGTCAATTGGGTTTCCTCACGATGTTTTCCGTCACCCTTCATAACCGTGATAAATTAACCACACATATGATTTTAGAAATGACAAATTAATGTAGACCCAACCCGGGATTTGAACTCTTATCGTCTGCACGATAAACGATATTCTGTCTACTGACCTAACACGGTTGTCTTTCAGAAGTTTATGCAATAACCCTTTCTTCACATTCTGTCATGCCCACTCGAAAAGTTATGGTAGTGCGATTTTAAGCTTTTAATCATAATCCCAAACTCAAAAGCGATTCACAAGACAGCAATAGTTACTCAAAGTTGTAAAGGTACATTATATAACGTTCGTAATCATTGGTGATCGTAAATTGCGATGAGAAAGCAAACTTTTCCGGTACTTTGGGCTAAAGGTTAATTTGTACTATAAGAGTATTATTATAGTTGCCGTGTAGTGCCGGCTTAGAATGTCGCTACCCCTTCCTACCCGCGGGTGTCGTAAGAAGCGACTAAGGTTATTGGGGCTTTTTATTGTATTTTTTGGCGATGCGGTTGGATACCCATCACCAACAACCTTTATTTTACCATCTTTTCCCCACTTAACTTTCCAAAAGTGGCTGAGGAATTTCTAATTCCTTAGCTCTGGCTACCCCATCTAGGGATTTATAGCCGTGAGTATATGTAAGTATGTATGTAATTATCGCCTTTAACGATCACCCGTGGGTAGCAAGAGGTAGTGACGTTAGAGGTAGGAGCTAAACACTTCTAAAGATGTACCCCAATATTTAAATTTTAGGTACTTCATTCGTGTACCTTGTTTTTTAAATGTTGACATATCTAAATGCATATCTATGCTGTGCAGTGTCGGCTTAGAATAGCACTATCCAATTTCTTCAGGAGGGTGTACGTAAGAGACGAGTAACGGTATTGGGGCTATTAAGGGATTTTTGGGCGATGTGGTTGAAGACCCATCACCAACAACCTTTATTTCGCCATCTTTTCCCCACTCAACTTTCCAAAAGCGGCTGGGGAATTTCTAATTCATTAGCTCTGGCTACCCCTTTTAGGGATTTCTAGCCGTGAGTATAAGTATGTATATACATATCTAAAACACAATTGATGAATTCAAAAAGCTCGGTTAAAAGCTTATTTACAAAACGCAGCGTATCGAAAGAAAGCATTACTCAATAGTGTTGTTAACTGTATCGATGAACAGGTTTATCGATAACTACGCGGTCAAGGTGACACCGGTTTTATCGATAAGCTGGTTTTGGCGCAATAATATACTTTGCCCACGTGACAGATCTATAAACACACTCAACCACGTAAGGTTTACAATAGTTATCTGATTAAAATTTTCTTCTCAACTCAACTACATTCTTACGTTCACGCCGCATACCCCTGAAGGGGATGGCAGAGGTACTACATACATACATACATACATATACTCACGGCTTTAAATCCCTAGAAGGGGTACCCAGAGCTAAGGAATTAGAAATTCGTCAGCCACTTTTGGAAAATTGAGTGGGGAAAAGATGGTAAAGTAAAGGTTGTTGGTGATGGGTCTCCAACCGAATCGCCCAAAAATCCCTTGAAAGCCCCAATACCGTTAGTCGCCTCTTACGTACACCCATCGGTAGAAACGGGGTAGTGCTATTCTAAGCCGACACTACACAGCAGAAAATTTACATCTGCATACAAATTCACCTTAAATTGTATTTTTCCTTTCAGCTGAAAGTTTCATAAGATGCAAACAAGATGACAAGAAGCTAAACGATTGTCTGAAAGCAGCTGTGCCCGACGCTCTTAGGAAAATGAAAAAAGGTAATGTTATTTACGTCCGCTACTGTAGATTTTCCTATTGAAACTTATTATGGTGAATGTAGATAATTCTTTCTTTGAATCATTGTTTATTTAATCTAATCTGATTATAATGATATACGGCCGGTTTCACATCTGAGAATTCAAGGATAAAAGCATCTCAAACCGAAATTAAGTACCAACTTACCAAAATTACGTTTCTGATTTGATGAAATATTGTAATTCAATCAAGTTTTGATTAAATGATCAAAATTTTGCGAATCAGTCAAAAAAGTGATCTAAATGTCGAAATTTGCGTTTCTGAACTCGTTTGACAATACTCAAACAGTCTTCATCGCTGATTTGAGTGAGTGACAGTTAAGTTGTCAAATTCGGCTTCTTAAACGGTGCTCCGATTTGTAATTGTGAAATATTAGACGATAAACACATTGTTTTCGACAATATTCTGAAGATGTCTACGGATACATCGTTATCTTCACAAGAGGAACCACAGCAGATACCTCAGAGGCAAATACGCCGTCGCCGAGGAGTTCCTAGGATACGGCCAAATTACTTTGAAAAAATAAGGGTTTCATCCATTTTCATCAAAATAAATGTTCATTTAATTGTTTGTCAATAGTATGACTACTAGATATAATTACAGCTTAATTCGAAGCTAACACTAACGTCTTCGTGGCTTAGCGGTATGCCGTTTGGTTAATACTAATCGATCGGAAGACCCAGGTTCAAATCTGAAGGACTACAATTTTTTTTGGCTTTTCCGTTAGCTTAGAATAATAGGAAGCACTATTCCTTCTTTTTCACATTCAGCTATGCGAATATGTATGAATAAAGATAATTGAAAGTACATTGCATGAATATTACGTATTCATTTGGTAGGTTTGAGAATTTATTTATAACTTTAATTTTTTAACTATTTTTAAACTTATATTCCCATAGATATATTATGCAATACTCACGCATAAAATAAATTTTATATAGTATACAGTTTTTATACATTTCTGTATCTAGAAATTTGAAACTAGATGCGATTGACTGATATAACCACTACAAAGAGGAATATATGAAATTCATCTATCAATCATTCATGAGTATATACTAATGGTTGTAAACCACAAAAAAGGGTAGCCACAGCTTCAGAGATAGTAATTATTTATCCACTTTTGGAAGTTGAATGGGGAAAAGGTAGTCAATTGGGCAACTGCATCGCTTAGTAATGACTTAAAAACCCTCAATATTCTTTATATCTATTACAACGCCAGTGGGAATATAAGTATAAAAAAACGTAAATTAACATAACATATATTAAGCAAGGTTAATAATAAAGCATTTTCTATTCAATGTTCAGCAATCATTTCTGAGCGGCTGAACCAATTGTTTATTTGTATTTTGATGCAACTTTTATGAAATTAAAATAATGTTCCAATTTCTTTATGTTTTATTAAAATAGGTACATTAAATTATTTAACAACAACCAAGTTTAATTATAATCTATATCAGCCTTTGAAAAAACAGTCTCATTTGTTATATAAAGCTTCAGCCCGTGGTCCCGACGTGCACATGCTATATTATTGTTTTGTAATAGATTTCCAGGCTTCCTTCTTTCTATGAATAAAATATGCCCCAGTCTTTTTGCACTCAATGACGCCTTTGTATCTGTAACATGAACCCTGAGTCACCATCCAAACCAAAAAGTTTATAAGATAAAAATATATTTAAGTCATACATAGAAGGTTCTAGTTCCAACAGAACAAAGAACTTATTTGTCTTAACATAATGGAAAAGTGAAAAAGCTAACAAGTACTCACTTTGCTGCCATTGAGAGGAGATTTTCTTTCTCCTCGAGGGTGTAGTTGGGAGACCTTTTTTTTAATCATTTTTCCATGTCTAGTCCCCCTGCTCGGTGTTAATTAATTAACCACGAAAGATTACACGTAACTCCGTAACTATCTTTCCTCATTTACAGCAAGCAAGAACTACCGATACCGAACAAAACAATCTTAAATTTCATTAGATTTCATTTTCATTATAATTTTGGTTGACGTTTGATCACAATGATTGTTTTGGTTTATGTACGTTCCGTTGCCCAGTTTTATTGATCGTTTATTTCTACTTTGTATTTAATTAAATGGTCTCCAAACCTCATAATAAATGTAAATACTAATGAAATATTATTGAATCAAGTTTGTAGATACAATTAGCTAATCAATATAAAATATAATTAATGAAATATAACTTCATCGGTATTACCGGTTTTTGTAGGTAAATTGAAACGTTCATAGATCTTGATTAGAATCTTAAATAAATGCTTTGTTGATCACATTATAGCAGCGACCAGTGTTTGTTCTGTGAAACACCTTAAACTTATGTACTTACTTAGAGTTTGATAAAAACTCAGCTGATTAGAGCTAGAATGCTCAGATGTGAAACCGGCTGTAATCTTTTAAATGCTTTTACTAAAATTGAATATTTATTAATACAAACGTATACTCACGACTATAAATCCCTAGAAGGGGTAGCTAGAGCTGCAGAATATTTATTATTTATTTATTTATTTTGGACCAACAACATCTGATCAAATTACATGGTGAAATCAGTCTGTATCCAGAACTGTTCATCACAGAATATTTACATTTCTATTATTATTCTATTTATCTTATCATAATAAACATATTTAAAAACTTATATAAAGCTGAACTTTGTATAAAATATATAATCAGCATTTAAACATTATAAAGCTTATAACTAATACATCTATTAAATGGGATAGTGTTTGTACAAGTTTATGTGTGTGTGTGTGTGTGTGTGTGTGTGTGTGTGTGTGTGTATGTGTGTGTGTGTGTGTGTGTGTGTGTGTGTGGGTGTGGGTGTGAGTGTATGTATGTATGTGTGTGTGTGTGTGTCATATACTAAAATTGATCATTTAATGATATCATTTATCAGTATGCTTCGCTTGAGCTGGAGTTTAGACGAATTAAATATGTCTATAGAGCTGTAGTTTTTATTGTGTGATTCACAAATCCTACGAAGAGGGGCGCGCTCGCCAGCCACCGTGCGGACGGGCTCCACCGCGAACACGGCTGTGTGCGGCAGCCGGCTGTCGGGCCGACGCGGGACGCTGTAGCATATTTCGTTGGACAGGGGAATGCAATCGTAATGGTTAAAACATAAGTAATGCCTCAGCCACTTTTGGAAGTTGAGTGGGGAGTATAGCTATCTGTATAAAATAAAGGTACATAATTGGTGATGGGTCTCCAACCACATCACCAAAAACCACTTACAAAACCCCCATACAGAAAGGGGTAGTGACATCCTAAGCCGACACTACACGGCACTTTAATTAAGCTATAAATAAATGTATGTGTACGAGTATTTGTGTCATAAACGCCAAATTTCTGAATTGAGTATTCAAGCTGAGAACGACTTAAGTATCGTTTTGTCTCATTCAGTTGTTAAGATTTCAATGCGACAGAACGATACTTAAGTTGTTCTCAGTTGGAATATTCAATTCAGAAATCGGTCGATAGTGTCGGCCATCATCACTTCTCTTAGAAAATGTATGTGCACATGGACATAAGCTAACATTCTCTACAATGACCTTCTATAAAAACCATTAAAAGAACATTTATTCAGTCGTAAACATTTAGTCAGAGCCGATGTACAACTTATTTTGTTTTCAATACATATTTTAATTTGCGATTTTTTATATCAACTATGTAACTATTGGTAGAAACTATAAAGGCCTAGACCTTCTCTGTATTTTTCTATTGCTTGAAATATTGTATACCGTTTGTTTCTCAAATAAATAAATAAAGTAAATGAAGGTGCAGTTTACATAGATCTTGTACTGTATAATTATTTCCTTTCACGTTTGACCCTTGCAGGTATATTCCTTCCATACCACACATGGTTTCCGATAACCTTTTATTCTAAACCACAAAACTTACATCTTGGTAGATTATTTTTATTCTAATTAATTAATTTAAAACAATAAAAATAAAATTAATTAAGCTGTGTAGTGTCGGTTTAGAATAGCACTACCCCGGTGGATGGGTGTACGTAAGAGGCGACTAACGGTATTGGGGCTATTAAGGGATTTTTGGGCGATGCGGTTGGAGACCCATCACCAACAACCTTTACTTTACCATCTTTTCCTCCTCTCAACTTTTTAAAAGTGGCTGAGGAATTTCTAATTCCTTAGCTCTGGCTACCCCTTCTTGGGATTTATAGCCGTGAGTATATGTATGTATATTTATTCAATAATTTAAATCTTCCAATTTAGTTTTATCTATTCTCTTGGAATATACAAGTTATTGGAACACAAAGTCCCACTTCAAATTAGCCGAACTGCTAGTAAAATTGAGATGGTGTATTTGTGAGAGTATTTCGGGAGCAATCCATAAAGCCAATGATGTATGTTGAATGAAACGAACGGAAATAATTCCAATGCATTTACCAACTATTACTGTTTGGAGTAAGTATTTGCATGCATATGGATGCGTATACACATACTGTGTTAGCTGTGTAGTGTCGGCTTAGAATAGCACTACCCACTTCTTCCGGTGGGTGTACGTAAGAGGCGGCTAACGGTATTGGGGCTATTAAGGGATTTTTGGGCGATGCGGTTGGAGACCCATCACCAACAACCTTTATTTTACCATCTTTTCCCCACTCAACTTTCTAAAAGTGGCTGAGGAATTTTAAATTCCTTCGCTTTGGCTACCCCTTCTAGGGATTCATAGCCGTGAGTATATGTATGTATGTATGTTTATTCTGGACACCGGAAGTACTATTTTAAGATTATAAATCATATGCACCAATAAATGAGAGTTAAATTACACCACGGGTTTGCCCTCAATTAACGACCAGCCCATTGTTTACAACTTTGATCAAGTTTTATTTTCCTGAAAAACAAGTTTTATCTTCGGAGTTGATTTGAACAAAGATCTGCACTGCAGGGCAAGCACAAGCCGTGTTTAAACTAGTTATCGCGTGGGATAAAGCAGCCATCTCTTACGCACTTACTTAGTATCGTATACTGCCATCTCATTCTAACCGTTATCGTGTCGATAAAATAGCGCTCGTGCTTGCCCTACAGAAGGGCAAACACGAGCGCGATAACTAGTTTAAACACTGCTCGTGCTTGCCCTTCTGGTAGTTTAATGTGATTTAAAAGAACCAATAGCATCGCTTCATTTAGTTATGAAATTAACTTGGTAGCGGAGCAGGCGTATCGCTGGTTTTTACGAATACACCGTCGCATTACTAAGCACAAGTCAGTCATGTGGGACCACGATGATTTGTTTCGCCGTTAAAGAAGTGGTAACCCGAAACAGGACTCAAGTCCATGACTCTTAGCATTTCAAGCACTGCTCTACCTTCTGGGCTACCAAAAAATCTTTATATTTTTTTTGGAAAAAAAACTTATTTAGAACTAAACCAAAAATGAAACTTATTGCGAAACATTTAACAAAATGAACGGCCCAGCTCGTTTATATTGCAAAACTGAGCAAAAAATTATTCAAATTAATCTCGAAAATTGTACCAAAAATTTGTAAATAAGATATTCACGAAATTATTTTATCTGAATCGCCAAAGCGTAAATAATAGAGCCAGCATGATTTTATCATGGTTGATAACGATGAGGAAAAACATCGTGAGGAAATCCACAATGCATTTGTACAAAACGGTGTTATGCCTGCCCCCTATCACGTGAGTACACTGTCCAAGCAAAGCGTAGGTACTCTGAACACCAGGTGACAATGTCTACCTTTGCCAACCTCTTCAGAGATATACACGTTTGAGTTGAGTATAAACATACTTTCAAAGAACAAAAAAATACATATTTTAATCTTTCTTCTTCCACTTTTCAGGAATCCCATCCCTATCAGTACCAACACTAGAACCACTGCTGGTCTCATCAATCAATATTGACGCGGGCGCTGGTCCAGTGGTATTGACACAGAACTACAAAAATATCAAGCTCCGCGGACTCACAGACTCCATTCTTACTACTTATAAGTAAGTTTAATTAGCAAGAAGTAATTACCTATTTACGCTTCGAACTTCGCCTCCGCCTCCGTTACTACGGAAGCTCCGCAAGAAATTATACCTCCGCTTCCGCCTCCGTAAAATATATGCGGATTTATAACGGGGTTGTGTTTACGTCACATCGATACAAAAACTCCAAAGATGACAAAGCCGGCAAACTATTATTCGTCAAATATAATTTTCTTGTTCTTAATTATGAAAAATAGTTGATTAAATAAGTAATTAAAGCGTACTATCAATGTATGTACCTATTTCAATGAAATACAGACTTAATTACATACATACATACATACATATACTCACGGCTATAAATTCCTTAACGAGGTAGCCAGAGCTTTGGAATGAGAAATTCCTTAGCCACTTTTGGAAAGTTGAGTGGGGAAAAGATGGTAAAAATAAAGGTTTTTGGTGATGGGTCTCCAACAGCATCGCCCAAAAATCCAATGAAAAGCCCCAATACCCTTAGTCGCCTCTTACGTCACCCGTGGGTAGAAAGGGGTAGCGACATTCTAAGCCGACACTACACGGCAATTAACGAATATTTTCTATATTCACCTCAGCCTTCGTCTCTGTTAAGGAAGCCTCCGTTTTAACCCTACTATTTACCTATCTACACCGAAGCTACCAAGATAGGAAACTAGACTCTATAGAACCTTTACTTCCTACGCGCATAAATCCCAACTAAGAGCCCTTCATATTCTTCAACCGCTTTTAGAAATTGAGCAGGAAATCAAATAAAAATAAAACTAGTTTCGGCTTAGAATAACACTACCCCATTTCTGCCGGTGGGTGTTCGTAAGAGGCGACTAACGGTATTGGGGCTTTTAAGGGATTATTGGGCGATGAGGTTGGAGACACATCACCAACATCCTTTATGTTGCCATCTTTTCCCCACTAAACTTTCCAAAAGTGGCTGAGGAACTTCTAGTTCCTTAGCTCTGGCTACCCCTTCTAGGGATTTATAGCTGTGAGTATATGCATGTATGTATGTATGATGGATAGTGATGGGTCTCCAACCGCATCGCCCAAGAACTCCCTTAAAAAGCCCCAATACCTTAGGTCACCTCTTACGACACCCGTGGGATGAAATGGATTAGTGCAATACACACTAAGCCGGACCGATGAGAAAAGTCAACAACTTTCTGTTGGCGGTCTAGTTTTCATACATATGGTAGACATATAATTTTTATTATGTGACCGAGTGAGAAATAGTGTTATTCGTGAAAAGTGTGGTGTGAAAGATGATATTGTAAGAAAGATAGAAAAAGGAATGTTGAGATGGTTTGGGCACATAGAGAGGATGGATGATAGAAAATTGGTAAAAGGGATCTATAGAGCTACTGTGGATGATAATGTTAGTAGAGGACGACCACGGAGAACACACTTGGACCAAATTGAGAGTGTGCTCAAAAAGGCTGGCGTCCGAAGTATGAAGAATAAAAGAGCATGTATGAAAAAAAATATGGATGTAAAGTAAACGAAGCTAGAGAGGTTTGTCAGGATCGTACGAAGTGGCGATCAATAGTCTCTGCCTACCCCAATGGGAACTAATGGCGTGAGTATATGTATGTATATATTTTTTACAACACAGGACGCCGAGTCGTGTCGCCGGGCGATGTAGTGACCCATCGGGCTCAGTGTATATGTATACTGCGCTTTAGCCGACACTACACAGCAAATATTTGCCGTGTAGTGCCGGCTTAGAATCTCGCTACCTCTTTCTACCCACGGTTGTCGTAAGAGGCGACTAAGGGTATTGGGGCTTTTTATTGGATTTTTGAGCGATGCAGTTGGAGACCCATCACCAAAAACCTTTATTTTACTATCTTTTCCCCACTCAACTTCCAAAAGTGGCTGAGGAATTTATAATTCCTTGGCTCTGGCTACCCCTTTTAGGGAATTACAGCCGTGAGTATATGTATGTATGTACAAAAGAAACTTCACAATTTATAATTTACGCTGGTACTAACAGATGACGAGATTTTGATGCTTACAGATTGTTGTGTTCTTAACAACTTTTATACTTTACAGGGCTGATTTGAAACACTTTCGTCTAAGAACCGACTCGAAAACCCCCAAAATGGAATTCCTAGCTGACTACGTTATGAAAGGGAGAATTCTTGTTCTACCCATACAGGGAAAAGGGATCGCAAATATAACTATGGGTAAGCATCTTATTTACTACTTTATACTTTATACTTTATCCTCACTATTATTGTTGAATAAGCAATTGCGAAATCACATACATACATAAATTCAAGCCATTAGTTCACATTGCGAAATCACGATAAGTAAAATAGTAAAATCTTATTTATGAATAATCGGGATTCAACAAAAAAATAATTAAAAATAACGTACATGATATATTTGACCGAAGTTATGACACACCTA
Organism: Bedellia somnulentella; assembly: GCA_963576735.1. Taxonomy (NCBI): domain Eukaryota; kingdom Metazoa; phylum Arthropoda; class Insecta; order Lepidoptera; family Bedelliidae; genus Bedellia; species Bedellia somnulentella. Next base: position 13,139,700 of record OY755190.1, read on the forward strand.
CTGGTGCTGTGATCACGGAAGATATCACGTAAGTGATGTCATAAATTTTTGTTGGTCATCCCGATGTTTTTATAAATAAAAAAAGAAAGATTGTCTTTATTCATTGCCTAAGGGCACATCTATAACAAAGTACAAACAATTAAAAAAATATTATCACCAAATTAAAAAAGTAAATAGTAAGATTAACGAAAGCAACAATAACAACAAAAAAAGAAATTAAAAATACCACTAAAAAGGAATAAAAGCGCACAAAGGCAAAAAATTGGATTCTAGTTTTGTTCATGAGAACCTCATGTGGGGATTATTACTAATAAATAAAGAATAAATAAAGGAAAGAAAAATTTCCCGCCTGTGGCGATATTTTTCTTTCCTTTATTTATTCTTTATTTACTAACTGATTTTCAGCCAGAACCATAAACATGAAGTATTCATACCGCGAGTACTTAAAAAATATGAACTCTTTAACTCAGTACGAATAAAATCGATGTAGAAGGTACAAATCATGTTACGCGCATAATTTACTTTCGGGAAAATGCATATAAAGATTTCTGTATCTTCTAGAACATTTTCCACATGTATCCAAGAAACGATTTGAATTTGATAAGATTACTTAAAAATCGATTTTATTAATTAAAAGGTTTTTATCCCAATTTTAAAAAGTTAATCATATCTACTCGATATAGCTAATAATTTTCCTTTCTTTCCAGTAAACCTGGTAGTAAAACACGACCTGATAGGCGAGGGTATAGTCCGCGATGGTATAACATACATGCACATCAAGGATTACAGGGTCAAGTTCGTTCCCGAGCGAGTCATTTTGAGTTTCACCAATCTCTTCAACGGGGATAAACGACTGGGGGATCAGATGAATTTGTAAGTTTGGGTTTTTTGATATTTGTGGTGATTAAGTGGTGATGATGATAAGTGGTCAGATTTGTACGACGTTTATGATGTGTAGAGTTGAATAGCTCTGTCTTTTTTCCCGTAGGTTTTATAAGGGGCTATTTAGCGTTATGGGGTTTTTGGGGCGATTGTTGGGCGATGTGGGTGGAGACCCATCACCAACTATTCTTGACTTAACAATCTTTACCCAACTAAACTTCAAAAAATGTCTTTGAAATTTCCAATTCAGAAGGTCTGGCTACTCCTCTAGGATTTACAGCCGTGATTGTATGTATGTTTCTTTTCTGCTATCTATTTTAGTTTTATTTGAACTCAATGATTAAAAAGATCTTTTTTCTCTATACATCAAATTTAAAACAATACTACAAAAATAGAAATGATTTGAATAAATAATAACGGCTATGAATAGCAATACCCCATTTCTTTCCATGCGTGATCGTAAGAGGCGACTGAGGAGGGTACCGGGTCTTTTTAAGTGATTTTTGGGTGTTGATATTTTTTACAATCTTTTCCCCACTTAACTTCCAAAAGAAGCTGAAGAATTTTCTGATTCATAAGGTCTGGCTACCCCCTTTAGGGATTTATAACCGAGCGTATATGTATGTATGACTCAAATTCTATTTAATACTGTTACCTGTTGAAATTGCTTAAATAAGTCTTAATATTACACACCTTTTTTCAGATTCCTGAACCAAAACTCCGACTTAGTCTTCAACGAGCTTAAAGAATCGTACGAGAAAAATCTAAGTACCGTATTTAAAAATGTGACAAACACAATATTCGATAAAGTGCCCATGAACGAAATATTCCCCTTAGACAAACCTTAAAATACTATGGAACAGAGCACGATAGTATTCCTAGCAATTATTTGCCCTTATGAGATTTAAGAGCAGTGAAACTCATGGGCAGAGTTGCATCACCTAAATTATAACTAGAACTTTCTGCATGCTTTTTTAACTCAAAGAGAACTTAAAACTAAACAGAGCGGAAAAATTTGTATAAAAACTGCTGAAAAATACCGCTATAATACGTTAACATGTTATAATACGTTTTATCTTAAAATTTTGCTGTCCCCAATAGATTTAATAAAGTAATGTTAGGTAAAGAAAACATTCGTTATAGGTTAAATACATTTATAGTACAATGATTATATCATGCTTATATTTTAGGTGGTGTTACTCAAACCTTGATTCTTTTGATGACATAAATGTTGCGAATTACTTTTGACTTGTCTTTATATAGTTTGCATTTAAGGAAAATCAGGAGAAAAAAATCAGTTTAAATTATCTTTGCTTTCATAGCAGCTCTATATTGATGAATGTTTTAGTTAAATACTCTTTAGTTATTGTATAAACGTATTATTACATAGTATGAAACAAATAAAATTAATTCATCTTTTTCATACATCGCTTCTAAAATGTGATTTAAAAGGCTACCTATCGGTGGATATGAGAACTAATTCTCCATTTTTATTTCGTAGAATTGCAGCATTTCTTGATTATTGTAGAGAACTAGAAAAACTGACCCCGCCGCCGGGCCGCTGACATATGTCGTCAACTTTTTGTCTGCGGCGGTCTGGTTTTCATACAATAGTCAGACATAATTCTTCCAACACAGGCCGCCGGTTGTGCCGCCGGCCTTTGTCTGCCGACCGGCGGGCTCAGTTTAAAAAAACACCCGGAGATAAAGATTTGCATTCTCTGTAATAAAGGTCTGCAAGAAATCTATTATAGTTCTAAGAAATTTCGTTGTATTATTCTGTATATGGCTATTCGTTATTAATAATTGAAAATTACAATTAATTTTCCACAATTTGTTTAGTGGAACAATAAAGAATTGTATTTATTGAAATTGCTTTAATTAGTTTTTTAAGAAATAAATGGTTACTTACATTGTATTTCATTATTTATTTCATATCCCCGAAGAGTAGCTCGAATATTGCCAAGTGTGTAGAGAATAGTGAAGTTTTGCCACTTGATATTCAGACATATATACATACACATACTCACGGCCATAAATCCCAAAAAGTGTTCTGTGTATATTTGTGGGAGTTATGTTAGAGCGCACACTACTACGGACTCACTCGCACATAGCAGCGTCTCAGTCATATTCCTACATCGCGGTATGTTAATGATTTTCGAGTTAAGCATAGATACAAAATATAAATTGGTACACAGCAGGGTGTACTAGCCAGTATATCTTTTCTGTTCCTACCTGTGACCCCTCGAAAAGAACACATGCTTCCTTCTACCACATTTCTCGATCTACAATTTCTACTCCGCGCTTACCTCTCCATATCACTCATTCAGCAGAGCCAAATTTCTCCAAATTTCAAGTCGGTAGATCAATTAATTTCGAAGTTAAGCTAATGCAAAGTTTCGCATTTTCGACACTGACTGACTCACTGATCATCAAAATAGAACTAATACTTCCCATAGACCTAGAGAGCTGAAATATGGTACAGAGGTAGATATTAACGCCCACATAAAGAAGAAACTATCAGAACAAAGAAAGAAAGAAAGAAAGAAAAACATTTATTCGCTGCTACACACGTACAAAGGAAGACACAGCACAAAAATAAGTAAATACAAACACATAGAAAAATAATAATAAAAAGACAATATCATACACACTAATTCCAAGACATAAAAAAAAAACTATAGCCGTATAACCTGCGTAGTAGCAACGAATTTGGAAGCTGCCTCAGCATTATCGTTGTGAAATGAATACCTCACAACACTGATTTTCAGTCAGCCCCAAAATAAAAATATAAAAGAAAAGACGTCACAATATCATAATAAAACAGAAAACTTATAACATACTCGTATATATAATAGCAACAAGGTTTATGGAAGATCTGGACTACCTGGTGACGCTGATGAGAAAACATAATAAGAGTACTGCCAAACTATAATAAGCGTATTTACGAAAATAGTAGTCGATTAACTGTATTCTACTCAATAAATAAAAATATTCAGTCCAATTATTATTATTATTTATGTACTAGCTCTTAGCCGCGACTTCGCTCACGTTATTTAGCATTAGTACCAGTACTCGTCACTAGATGGCGCTGGCTGTATTTTAAATCCCGGTAGCGTATTTTTTTACACATTTAAAAGTTTTTTTCGTGTATTTTAAAGATTTGAGAAGTCGTGGAGTTTATTTTTATTTGATTTCACAAGATAATATAATAATAAGAAAATGTAACTATTCAATCAGTCTAAAAACATTCTGTAAAAAACTAGCCAAGTCTCGATAGAGCTGCTTGTTTATCTCTAAAAAGTAATGAAATCTCTAAAATAAGTGGAGCCAAGTCTAAGGTTCCTTACTGCGATTTATTTATTATTATAGTTAATTTAACGTGACTTGGTGGTTGAACATTCTTGACACGTTTAGTATGTGAGTACAAGTTTATTAACTTAGTTATTTGCAGATTTATTCAAATCTTCTTAACTTCTTTGCTGATTATGTAGAGTCCACTTACCATTTTTTTTTGTGATTCTAATCTATCTTTATTTTTAGTTGTAAGAACTCTGTTGATTATTTCTATGTTTCCCTTAAACTTTAATCATAATCTACTAATTACAAGTCAACGGCCAAGTCACGTAAAATTAACTATAATAATAAATAAATCGCAGTAAGGAACTTTAGACTTGGCTCCACCTATTTTAGAGATTTCATTTCTTTTAAGAGATTAACAAGCAGCTCTATCGAGACTTGGCTAGTTTTTTACAGAATGTTTTTGGTGGGATACAAATTATAAGTTGGTACACAGCAGGGCAGGGTGTACTGTTTGTTTGTGTACATATTCACAAATAGTGAATGTATGTTGAGTAAATAAAACAATATTCTTCGATAATATTCTTTATTTAATACACATATAAGTGAAAAAAAATAACAGTGTCTATGGCTTCATCACTGGTAACAAAAGTCTATTTCAATGCATCATTCAATGTAGTTATACAAAAGTATTAATTCATAACTTAGCCTCTATGAAAACATTTAAATGATCGATTTCGAACAACTAAAAATATATAGCTAAAAATCTAGGCGGTCGTATTAGGTTAAAATTTAAGAAGTCATGTTAGATTATGATCTGTCATGGTAGAAAGTTTTTTTTTTTATTTGAGGACGGCACGGCTAAACGGCTATGTGATTATAGTTTTGAAGCATTCGTGGAAAAATATTTCTAATCTTTGTTATTTAAAATGAGGTATAATTGATGACGGATGTGTGCATTATCCCATTTCTATCTAAGATGTATGCGTAGTAAAATAGATATTTTCATAAGTGGTTATTAGTACTAAATGGTTGAAGTTATATTACTTATATCGACTTGGCTACCTTTGGAATTGAAACAGTATGTAAAAATATAATTTCGTCTATGGGAAAGATACAGTATTTTTTTAAATTATTATTATTGTATCATGAATATTCAAGAAAAAATAGGATATGATGCCATACACTTTTTAGTTTCCTTTAGACAAATGTTGCCAGTTTTCCTTTAATAAACGTACCTACTTCTTGTACCAATATTTTTTAAAATTTACAAATTACATATTTTGTGTTAATTACTTATCAAAAATGCTTACTTTACTATTGAGACTGTGGTATCGTAATATCATGACGCCTATTATTTTGTATGTGATTAAATACATGTTTCTTAATATTATTTGGTATTCACAACCTATAGATAAATAAATGGTGTATACATTATTTTGTAATGATTGCCAATACCCCGGCTACAATGGAATGATACATATATAATAAATGCATAACATAAATATTAATATCTAACGTTTAATTATAACAATATTGTTTGTGACATTACTATGGGCTGAAGCAATCATCAAGACTTTGATCGCCACTTAAATATTATGTTAAAGAAAAAGCATGGTTTGGTGTTGAGAATTGTTATTAATCCATGCTAGAATAAAGCATAGAATGTGAAAAACTTAAGATGAAATTATATTAATTTTTTTCTTTTATTTTTCCATATTAATGTTAATTTCAACTTGTCCAATTATTTTTGGAGTCAACTTCTTTCCATCTTTTAAATGAACTATACCTTTTTGGAAATATGTTTCATTATGAGCAAAAAATACATACTGATTAAAAATTAACGTACGGGCAAAAAAATCTAATTATTTTTCCATGAAAAAATTAAGTTACAAAGACTTGTAACAATTCAACACAAAACAAAATGTAGAATAGCACCAACCTGTTATTCAACCTCATTTCAAAAACCTTCACACGCACTGTCAAAACAGCATTACGTTAGTATTTTAGTATTAGTTAAATTTTTATTTCAAATCATATTATTTTATTGTGTTATTTATTACTTTTGAATTCTAATTGATAAGTTATTTTAGTTTAGTTTTAGCAATGATACTTTAATGTTATGGCTAAACCAAGTTTGGTTTAAACTTAAAGAGTAATTTATTTTAAGACAAGTTTTTTTTAAATCGGATATGCCGTATAAGTTATTGTATTTTTTTAGTGTAGCTACAAATCTACCATAAGCTAATTTGAAGCTCAAAAATTATTAGTTATTTTATTTCCAATTTCTTTTAAAGCTACTGCTAGGTTTACCATATTATAATTTTAGCTCACACATAAATGCTTAACTTCAATATACTTTTCTAAAATATGTGTATCTTAAATTTTTTTTCTTACATTAAAGTCGAATATAAGTTTACAATTAGTTTACGCAAAATAACTAGCTATAACATGAAATTACCGTTTAAATATAATCTTTTGTAAGAACTTGTTTAGCAAAAAGAAACAGAAGTTTTTACAAAGCAAAACATAAATTGTGACCAACAAGTCACAGACATTTTGTAACAGTGTGTAAATTAAACTGAGCCATCAGACAAAATTTAGCCTTTTTTTCTATGGCAGTCTAATACAAAACTTTTTTGGTACAAAAACATACCTAATGAGCTTTTGAAGAAGAAACTAATATCAACATATAATATTACGTTTGAAAATGCACTATTTAAAGCCTTATATTGCCTACTTAGAGTAGGTTTTGATTGAAAATATTAACAGGGATCGACGCAACCAGTCTTAGATATCACGATTTAAAAAAAAAAAATTTTTCATAGTGGAATTCTCCGGTTTTGTTCGCCAGCTCCTCATTTATAGTACAATGATTATATCATGCATATATTTTAGGTGGTGTTACTCAAACCTTGATTCTTTTGATGACATAAATGTTGCGAATTACTTTTGACTTGTCTTTATATAGTTTGTATATAAGGAAAATCAGAAGAAAAAAATCAGTTTAAAGTATCTTTCCTTTCATAGCAGCTCTATATTGATGAATGTTTTAGTAAAATACTCTTTAGTTATTGTATAAACGATAAATTAAATAAAATTAATTCATCTTTTTCATACATCGCTTCTAAAAAGTGATTTAAAAGGCTACCTATCGCTGGATATGAGAACTAATTGTCCATTTCAATTTTGTGAAATTCCAGCATCTTTTGATTATTGTAGAGAACTAGAAAAATATCTATACATGTATTAAGCGCAATACAAACTGACCCCGCCGCCGCCGGGCAGCTGACATATGTCGTCAACTTTTTGTCTGCGGGGCGGTCTGGTTTTCATACAATAGTCAGACATAATTCTTCCAACACAGCCCGCCGGGTTGAGCCGCCAGCCTTTGTCTGCCGACCGGCGGGCTCAGTTTAAAAAAAACCGGGAGAAAAAGGTTTGCATTCTCTGTAATAAAGGTCTGCAAGAAATCTATTATAGTTCTAAGAAATTTCGTGGTGTTATTCTGTATATGGCTATTCGTTATTAATAATTGAAAATTACAATTAATTTTCCACAATTTGTTTGGTGGAAGAATAAAGAATTGTATTTATTGAAATTGCTTTAATTAGTTTTTTAAGAAATAAATGGTTACTTACATTGTATTTCATTATTTATTTCATATCCCCGGAGAGTAGCTCGAATATTGCCAAGTGTGTATAATAGAGAATAGTGAAGTTTTGCCACTTGATATTCAGACATATATACATACACATACTCACGGCCATAAATCCCAAAAAGTGTATTGTGTATATTTGTGGGAGTCATGTTAGAGCGCACACTACTACGGACTCACTCGCACATAGCAGCGTCTCAGTCATATTCCTACATCGCGGTATGTTAATGATTTTCGAGTTAAGCATAGATACAAATTATACGTTGGTACACAGCAGGGTGTACTAGCCAGTATATCTTTGCTGTTCCTACAGTGGTGACCCCTCGAAAAGAACACACGCTTCCTTCTACCACATTTCTCGATCTACAATTTCTACTCCGCGCTTACCTCTCCATATCACTCATTCAGCAGAGCATCTACAGGCACGCAATCATCACTGAACTCGGTAATTGGTAATAGGTACCTCCTAGCTTTGTTATCGTCGTATCGACTAGGAGGGGAGTACTGTGGGAGTCATGTTAGAGCGCACATAGCAGCGTCTCACTCATATTCCTGCATCGCGGTACGCTAATGATTTTCGAGTTCAGCATAGATCTGGGGGCACGGCAGTGCCCCCGCCAAGTCGAGCGCGAAGCAAACACTGCCGTACCATCCTTTTCTGGAACCGTTTCACCTCATTTTCAGGGCCCCATTCGAGAACCTCTGAATAGGATTAAAACGCTGAAATTTTCGTCACCTAGAAATTCGTAATCACACACTTGAAATCCAAATTTCAAGTCGGTAGATCAATTAATTCCGAAGTTAAGCTAATGCAAAGTTTCGCATTTTCGACACTGACTGACTGACTGATCATCAAAATAGAACTAGTACTTCCCATAGACCTAAAGAGCTGAAATTTGGTACAGAGGTAGATATTAACGCCCACATAAAGAAAAAACTATCAAAACGAGGTTTATGGAAGATCTGGACTACCTGGTGACGCTGATGAGAAAACATTATAAGAGTACTGCCAAACTATAATAAGCGTAATTACGAGAAATAGTGGTCGATTAACTGTATTCTTCTCAATAAATAAAAATATTCAGTCCAATTATTATTATTATTATTATTTATGTACTAGCACTCAACCGCGACTTCGCTCACGTTATTTAGCATTAGTACCAGTACTCGTCACTAGATGGCGCTGGCTGTATTTTAAATCTCGGTAGCGTATTTATTTACACATTTAAAAGTTTTTTTCGTGTATTTTAAAACTTTGGGAAGTCGTGAAGTTTATTTTTATTTGATTTCACAAGATAATATAATAATAAGTAAATGCAACCATTCAATCAGTCTAAAATCATTCTGTAAAAAACTAGCCAAATCTTGTTAGAGCTGCTTGTTTATCTCTAAAAAGTAATGAAATCTCTAAAATAAGTGGAGCCATAAACTTGTACCTACATACTAAACGTGTCAAGAATGTTCAACCACAAAGTCACGTAAAATTAACTATAATAAATCGCAGTAAGGAACTTTAGACTTGGCTCCACTTATTTTAGAGATTTCATTACTTTTTAGAGATAAACAAGCAGCTCTATCGAGACTTGGCTAGTTTTTTACAGAATGTTTTTGGCGGGATACAAATTATAAGTTGGTACACAGCAGGGCAGGGTGTACTGTTTGTTTGTGTACTATTTGTGAATGTATGTTGAGTAAATAAAACAATATTCGTCGATAATATTCTTTATTTAATACACATATAAGTGAAAAAAAAATAACAGTGTCTATGGCTTCATCACTGGTAACAAAAGTCTATTTCAATGCATCATTCAATGTAGTTATACAAAAGTATCAATTCATAACTTAGCCTCTATGAAAACATTTATATGATCGATTTCGAACAACTAAAAATATATAGCTAAAAATATGCTAAAATCTAGGCGGTCGTATTAGGTTAAAATTTTAGAAGTCATGTTAGATTATGATCTGTCATGGTAGAAAATTGTTTTTTTATTTGAGGACGGCACGGCTAAACGGCTATGTGATTATAGTTTTGAAGCATTCGTGGAAAAATATTTCTAATCTTTGTTATTTCTTTGTTATTTAAAATGAGGTATAATTGATGACGGATGTGTGCATTATCCCATTTCTATCTAAGATGTATGCGTAGTAAAATAGATATTTTCATAAGTGGTTATTAGTACTAAATGGTTGAAGTTATATTACTTATATCGACTTGGCTACCTTTGGAATTGAAACAGTATGTAAAAATATAATTTCGTATATGGGAAAGATACAGTATTTTTTAAAATTATTATTATTGTATTATGAATATTCAAGAAAAAATAGGATATGATGACATACACTTTTTAGTTTCCTTTAGACAAATGTTGCCAGTTTTCCTTTAATAAATGTACCATTTCTTGTACCAATATTTTTTTTAATTTACAAATTATATATTTTGTGTTCATTACTTATCAAAAATGCTTACTTTACTATTGAGACTGTGGTATCGTAATATCATGACGCCTATTATTTTGTATGTGATTAAATACATGTTTCTTAATATTATTTGGTATTCACAACCTATAGATAAATAAATGGTGTATACATTATTTTGTAATGATTGCCAATACCCCGGCTACAATGGAATGATACATATGTAATAAATGCATAACATAAATATTAATATCTAACGTTTAATTACAACAATATTCTTTGTGACATTACTATAGGCTGAAGCAATCATCAAGACTTTGATCGCCACTTAAATATTATGTTAAAGAAAAAACATGGTTTGGTGTTGAGAATTGTTATTAATCCATGCTAGAATAAAGCATAGAATTTGAAAAACTTAAGATTAATGTTATTTTTCCATATTGATGTTAATTTCAACTTATCCAATTATTTTTGGAGTCAACTTCTTTCCATCTTTTAAATAAACTATACCTTTTTGGAAATAAGTTTCATTATAAGCAAAAAATACATACTGATTAAAAACTAACGTTCGGGCAAAAAAAAAATTTTTTTTCCAGGAAAAAATTAAGTTACACAGACTTGTAACAATTCAACACAAAATAAAATGTAGAATAGCACCAACCTGTTATTCAACCTCATTTCAAAAACCTTCACACGCACTGTCAAAACGGCATTGTGTTAGTATTTGTTACATTTTTATTTTAAATCATATTATTTTATTGTGTTATTTATTACTTTTGAATTCTAATTGATAAGTTATTTTAGTTTAGTTATAGCAATGATACTTTTATGTTATGGTTAAACCAAGTTTGGTTTAAACTTAAAGAGTAATTTATTTTAATACAAGTTTTTTTTTAATCGGATATGCCGTATAAGTTATTGTATTTTTTAGTGTAGCTACAAATCTACCATAAGCTAATTTGAAGCTCAAAAATTATTAGTTATTTTATTTCCAATTTCTTTTAAAGCTACTGCTAGGTTTACCATATTATAATTTTAGTTCACACATAAATGCTTAACTTCAATATACTTTTCTAAAATATGCGTATCTTAAATTTATTTTCTTACATTAAAGTCGAATATAAGTTTACAATTAGTTTACGCAAAATAACTAGCTATAACATGAAATGACCGTTTAAATATAATCTTTTGTAAGAACTTGTTTAGCGAAAAGAAACAGAAGTTTTTACAAAGCAAAAAATAAATTGTGACAAATAAGTCACAGACATTTCGTAACAGTATGTAAATTAAACTGAGCCATCAGACAAAATTTAGCCTTTTTTTTCTATGGCAGTCTAATACAAAACTTTTTTGGTACAAAAACATACCTAATGAGCTTTTAAAGAAGCAATTATAACTTTTGACGAATCCTTACTTTCTAGGAGTTGCTATGTCATACATATTCCTCTCATAAGTCAAATTGTAAAATTTCTACCAATATCTACCTATTCATTACCAGCTCTTGATAAATATCACCCAGATTTTGCCTTCATAAGTCTAGTCGCGTACGTTGACTTTAATCTTCATCAATACTTTAAGACCTACAATCATAAAAAGTATTTTTTAATAAAAACATCGTAACGATTTCAAAAATGCTTAATTTCTTTATGTTTTAATCGTTACCCATCGAACCAAGAATATTTTATATCGCCAGCGAATTTTATTTCTTTCCGCTGTCACATGATAAAGTTCGTCATTGAAACTGACTGGTGGATGTTGATCTTCTGCAGCCAACTGCCACCGGGGCTGGAATTCTAGAAGCACCTGTTCTTGGATCTTTTCTAGGAGCTGCCAACTGCCTTGTACTAGCAGACCTCTCTAATTTGCCATCGGACATCACCCAGGCAGAAGTAAAATCTCCGTAGTCCGAATCTTTAGAACTAGTCCTAGAAAGACTGTCTTCTTTGGAATAATGCCTTATTATTTGCTTAACTTTCTCTAAAACCGCTGCGTCATCTTTTGCTGATGATGTAGACTTCAATATTTGCTCTAATAGTGGACTCAAGGGTTTTTGCGGGGATTTCAGCGTTGCACTACTTGCGCGCAACGGTGAATTGCGTCTGAAAGGATCATTTGCAATTTTCGGCGTCGGTTTTGGAGACTTGTGAGGATTATCAAAAGTATCAGCTCCGATTCCTGGTCTTGATTTAGTTTTCTGTTGGTTCGGCGGGGTTCTGCCACTCCACGTATTTCTTGATGCTGGTGGCAATTTTGGTGTTGGTTTTGGTGAAGCTTGGTGTTTTGGTGATGGTGTGTTTGCTCTGCTGGGAGTTCTGTTTCTCACAGGAGAGTGAGGAATCCTACTGGCCTGCCGATTTCTAGGAGGGGCTTCAGGTTCTCTGCTGGACCGAAGGCTTTTGCTTGGTGAATCATTATTTTCGTGGCTAATGTACCTTTCTGGGCTGGTTTTATCGTTTTCGATACCGTTTTGTTTCTTCCCACCATAAAGGGTATCAGAGAAATCTGTTTTTCTTAAGCCAGTATTGAGGCTGACGTGGTCATCGATTTTTTCAGTCTTACCCACGCAGTCTTCGTCGAGACGCTCTGAAAAAGACAGTAAATATTTTATTGAGGACATTCAGATTAGTTTGACTCATTTGGACTGATTTTACATATGTTGTAAATTACAAAAATCAGGTGATTAGTAATAGAATAATATTTCTAGTTGAGGAATACGATATACGGGTTCTTCTTTCATCTCTCGCAAATTCGTATAAAGAAGATTAAAACTTTTACAAAAGTTGTTCACGACAGTAAAAAACAAAGAATTATCCATATATTTCAATTAAATCAATTTTACTTGGAAATTAAGCCACCAACTACTTTGAATATTATGGTGAAAAAATATAATGGCTTAGGTTTAGTTCTCGTTCAGACATGGCGCCATATTTCTTATGCGGAAATCGCTATTTATTTAGCCTTGCTTGGTCCCTTCTATATCACTACCATATAAGGGATACCAGGAAAATATTTATGTTATTACCCACTTTTATAGATTACAAGCTAACAACTATACATGGTGTTATGCGACGAACTGATGACATACGACATGATGTGGCAATTCAAATAAATAAACAAAATTGCTATATCAGAAACAATTCAAACCAAAGGAATTTGGAATTTTTGACTTTTGGAAGATGAGTTAGGAAAAGATTGTAAAAAAAATGTTGTTCATGATTTGTCTCAAACGGCTTCAAAAATCACTTAATAAGCTTTAATGGGCATGGTAAGAAATAGGGTAATGCTGTTCTAAGTAAACTGTTATAATATTTCTAATAAATAAATAAAAATTCTTTTACACATTTAAGTTGTTTTTGTGTTCCCTACCTCCTACATCTATACTTATAATAAATCTGTAGAGAGGTCAATTCTGTACATGAAATATATTTTCAAAATAACCATCAGGTGGTGATTAGGGATCGATACTGATGCCAAAAATGCAATCAGTAAAATTTTTGTCTGTCTGTCTGTCTTTCTGTCTGTCTGTCTGTCTGTCTGTCTGTCTGTCTGTCTGTCTGTCGGTTTGTATGTTCCTTATGGAAACAAAAACTACTCGACGGATTTTAACGAAACTTGGTACAATTATTCTTCATACACCTGCGCAAGTTTTTGTATACTTTTCAGCAGAGTAGTAAAGGGGAATTTTGGGAAATTTTGGGAAAACGGGAGAAGTTACTCCATTTTTTATGCTTCCGTCGCGTGTGCAGCCTCAATGGTTGAACTTACATAGAAATCATGTGTGACGGAAATATTCTTCATAAAAAATCTAAAAAAAAATTCTCAGCAGTTTATGTCTATCTTTTACGGTTGACTCACAATAACACGTGTAATTCCTGATAGCTTAGCAGTTCGGATCATTCTGATTATATTTGTTTACTCTTACAGTTGTAAACCTCTCACTCATCCCAAATTTAAAAAAGGTAACATTATTACCTATTCAATAAAAAAAGAATCATAGAAATCGGTAGACAAACACCGAAATTATACATAAAATAAGCCATCGCGCCCGTGATCAAAACCAAATCTTTACTAATTTACATATAACATACTAGATGGCGCCAGTAGCTGCATCCTACATCACGTAATGATTTATTTTTTAGAATGTTATAAATACTTCATAGCGTTTTATACCAAAATTTGCTATTCAACGGAAATACTGAACCGTTCATCAAAGCGCATTCAAAATCACCAAACTACACTGATTAGGGAGTGCTATAAATTTAATAAATTGAAAACATTGCGCTGAATTTCACAATGCTTGAATGCACAATGAATTTCACAGCAGTGACTGAAGAAAGAAACCTCAGATATTTAAAAAAACAACGCTACCCGTGCGAAGCTGGGACGATCCACTAGTACATACTAAATGTGTAAAAGAAACAAAGGACAGAAGATTTTCGCTCAATTGGCAGGCGACGGGGCGTATACCCGAGGTCGCGGGTACGATTCCCGTCTGTGTCGAAATTTTTCTTTCCTTTATTTATTCTTTATTTATTAGTAATACTCCCCACATGAGGTTTTCATGAACAAAAACATTCAAATTATGTGATAGTTAGGTGTTTTCAACATTTGCATTCCATCTGAAAAGGTAGACAAGTGGCCTTCCAAATTTGTAAAAAAAAATCGGAGTTAGGAAACACAAACACTACTTAAATGTGTAAAAGAAACAAAGGATAGAAGAATTTTGCGTTGGCCGCCATTGACACGGTAGCGCAATTGCGAATAAATGTCTCTCTTTCTCTTTCTTTCTTTCAATTGGCAGAGCGACGGGGGCGCATACCCGAGGTCGCGGGTTCGATTCCCGCCTGTGTCAAAATTTTTCTTTCCTTTATTTATTCTTTATTTATTAGTAATAATCCCCACATGAGGTTTTCATGAACAAAAACATTCAAATTATGTTATAATATTGTTTATAAGTACTTGTATGAGCGGCGGACTTCACAGAATCCAAGCACTTACGTGGCCCCGTGGCACTTGAGTGACCAAAATAAAAACGTACTTAGCAACAAAGTTTCTATTCAAAGTCGAGAATGTGTTTTGTTATTCGAGTGTTTTTCAAGTACGTATTTTTATTTGTATGAAGAAATATTTCTATAATTGAATTTCTTTTTATTTATATCAGCTGTGTAGGCTTAGAATAGTACATATACATATACATACATACATATACTCACAGCTATAAATCTCTAGAAGGGGTAGCTAGAGCTGAGGAATTAGAAATTCTTCAGCCACTTTTGGAATTTGCGTGGGGAAAAGATGGTGAAATAAAGGTTGTTGGTGAAGGGTCTCTAACCGCATCGCCCAAAAATACCTTAAAAGCCCCAATACCGTTAGTCGCCTCTTACGTACGTACGTACGTAAATGGGGTAGTGCTATTCTAAGCCGACACTACACAGCTTATTAATAGTACACACACATTTCTTTCTGTGGGTCACGTAAGAGGTGACTTATGGTATTGGGAATGTTTAGGTTATTGTTCGGCTATGTAGCAGGAGATTTACCACCAACAACCCTTATTATACAATCTTTTCTAAACTTTAATTTCATAAGTAGCTAAGGAATTTATAATTCTGAACCTCTGTCTAACCTTTTTGGGGTTATTAGTCGTGAAAGTAAATTTGACGGAAAATCAATTTTGCTTGTTGCTTCTTCTTTTAAAATGACACATAATAATTATTTTACTGTTATTTTGCTAAAATTTAGAAACATGATTAGTTCAAAATTTTATAATGTGATTAACATGAAAGAAATATGATTAGTTCTAACAAGTATCAGTCACAACTATAATACCTATTAAAAAAAAAATATGCTTGACTGTACTTGAAATTAATTCAAAAACATAGACACAAAATCCCATACCATTATATTCAGCGTCATCCACGGAATTCTGGCTGTGTAGCGAGTGTCGGTTGCTCGTCGCCTTCCCAGCTGACGGCGAGACCTGGGTCACTCCCAGACTGCGGTAACCCTCGTCGGAAACCTGGAATATACGGGAATGAAATTAGCTCAGTATACATATTCAACCGTGTACTAAATGTGGTTGTGGAGATAGGGAATGCAAACACTACTTAAAAGTTTAAAAGAAACAAAGGATAGAAGGATTTCGCGCTGGCAGCCATTGACACGGTAGCTTAATTGGCAGCGCGACGGGGGCGTACACCCGAGGTCGCGGGTTCAATTCCCGCCTGTGTAAAAATTTTGCTTTCCTTTATATATTCTTTGTATCCTACTTTTCCATATTCTCACCTCGCTCCCATTATCCCTAGCACTCTCTCCGTTAAACTGCGGCACAACTATTCATACATAAAAATCACTATTCCTTCTCACGTATCTCATATAAATTATGTTTTGTTGAACACTAACCTCACTCCCATTATCCTCAGCGCTGTCCCCGTTGGTCTGCGGCGAGGGCGGGCGCGGGCTGCGGCGGCGCGCGCGGGGGGACGGCACCAGGTGCGCCGAGCTCACCACGCGGCGGGGGGGGGACCCGCGGCACGGGGACGCCGCGCGGTCGCCGGGGGGGACGCTGGAATAATACAATTATAGGTTTGTATGAAACTATTAGGTACAAGGACGGATCCAGCCATATGGGCAAGATGGTCATGCCCACAACCCTAATCGACCTAGGA